>CM068374.1:257970158-258147658 GCA_034769895.1 Magicicada septendecula | reverse complement strand
AATCTGCAATAATCTCGAACACGATTTTTTTTGCCATCGCCATACTTCCATTTCCTTAAGGAACATGGAAGTAAATATCGGTAACGAGAACCATACATGACTTCCAAGTTCTAAGATTTATATTTAAAATCATGTTCGAAATGAAATATTTCCATAGAAAGTACGTCTTTCTACTTATTGCTTCAGCATTAACCACAGTACTGTGGTCACTAACGTATACCACCTCACGTTCTCGCACTCGATTTTCACCGATGATGGCAGTCGATGGCACTGCCGAAAAGTCTGGTTTTGCAGAAAACATTGGACTACGGCTAAAGAGCCCGGGAAGCAATTTTAACAAAAAACTACTTCTTTGTTGCCGATACCGTAGTACACATATAAAAAATTTTCCCCTCCACCTACAACTATAATTTTTAATAATAGAAAATTACCCCCACCCTGTTCACCTAACCTCTTCATTTATAGATATTTCATCTACGTTTCTACAATGCATTACTATGAGCTTCTTATCAGGATACTTTATTTATAAAAATTAAGTACTTTACTCTTGTTACAACATACAATGTTGCAGGTAAACTACCCCTTTCCCTTAACCGATCTTCACCAAAAACGACAGGTCTCAGGTACTCTACAATTCAGGCCTGTATGCAAACAATTATTTGATTCTGTTTGAATTTGCGGCTGTTATCGTTTGCCATATAAAACAGCCTTGATAAAACATAAAACGTTGATGGTAAACAACCCTATTCCATTAACCGATCTTCACCAAAAACAATAGGTCTTGAGAACTCTACAATTCAGGGCTGTATGCAAAACATTAGTTGATTCTCTTTGAATTTACGGCAGTTATCGTTCGTCATAGAAAAAATACCCTTGTTAAAACATAAAACGTTGCAGGTAAACTACCCCTTTCCCTTAACCGATCTTCAACAAAATCAACAGACCTTGAGTTCTGTATAATTCAAAAAGGTATGGAGAAGAGTAGTTGATTCTGTTTTAATGTACGGCAGTTATCGTTCGTCATAAAAAAAATTACCCTTGATAAAACATAAAATGTTGCTGGTAAACAACCCTATTCCCTTAACCGATCTTCACCAAAACCAACAGGTCTTGAGAACTCTACATTTCAGGGCTGTATGCAAAATATTATATGATTCTGTTTGAATTTGCGGCTGTTAACGTTTGCCATATAAAATACCCTTGATAAAACAAAAAACGTGTCTGGTAAACTACCCCTTTCCCTTAACCGATCTTCACCAAAAACAATAGGTCTTTAGTACTCAACAAAACAGGGCTGTATGCAAAAACGTATTTGATTCTGTTTGAATTTGCGGCTCTTATCGTTTGCCATAAAAAATACCCTTTTAAAACATAAAACGTTGCCGGTAAACTACCCCTTTCCCTTAACCGATCTTCACCAACACCTACAGATATTGAGAAGTCTGCAATACAGGGCTGTATGCAAAATATCATTTGATTCTGTTTGAATTTGCGGCTGTTATCGTTTACCATAGAAAAAAATTACCCTTTATAAAAAACCGTTGCTGGTAAACTACACCATTCCCTTAACCGATCTTCACCAAAACGACAGGTCTTGAGACCTCTATAGTTCAGGGTTGTATGTAAAATATTAAGTGATTTTGTTTGAATTTGCGGCTGTTATCGTTTGCCATACAAAATACCCTTGATAAAACAAAAAACGTGGCTGGTAAACTACCCCTTTCCCTCAAACGATCTTCATCAAAAACAATAGGTCTTTAGTACTCAATAAATCAGGGCTGTATGCAAAAACTTATTTGATTCTGTTTGAATTTGCGGCTCTTATCGTTTGCCATAGAAAATACCTTTTTAAATCATCAAACGTTGCAGGTAAACTACCCCTTTTCCTTAACCGATCTTCACCAAAACCGAAAGGTCTTGAGAACTCTACAATTTAGGGTAGTATGCAAAACATTATTTGATTATGTTTGAATTTGCGGCTGTTATCGTTTGCCATAGGAAATACCCTTGTTAAAACATAAAACGTTGCTGTTAAACTACACCTTTCCCTTAACCGATCTGTACCAAAATCAACAGATCTTGAGAACTCTATAATTCAGGGCTGTATGCGATACATTATTTGATTCTGTTTGAATTTGCGGCTGTTATCGTTTGGCAAACCAACAAAATTACCCTTGTTAAAAAAAAACCGTTGCCGGTAAACTACCCATTTCCCTTAACCGATCTTCATCAAAAACAATTGGTCGCGAGTACTCTACAAATCAGGGCTGTATGCAAAAAATTATTTGATTCTGTTTAAATTTGCGGCTGTTATCGTTTGCCATAGAAAAAAATCTACACACACACACACACACACACACACACACACTTTTCGAAAAATGACTTTTTTTCATGTTTTGAGTGTAGTACAATCAGAATCTGCAATAATCTCGAACACGATTTTTTTTGCCATCGCCATACTTCCATTTCCTTAAGGAACATGGAAGTAAATATCGGTAACGAGAACCATACATGACTTCCAAGTTCTAAGATTTATATTTAAAATCATGTTCGAAATGAAATATTTCCATAGAAAGTACGTCTTTCTACTTATTGCATCAGCATTAACCACAGTACTGTGGTCACTAACGTATACCACCTCACGTTCTCGCACTCGATTTTCACCGATGATGGCAGTCGATGGCACTGCCGAAAAGTCTGGTTTTGCAGAAAACATTGGACTACGGCTGAAGAGCCCGGGAAGCAATTTTAACAAAAAACTACTTCTTTGTTGCCGATACCGTAGTACACATATAAAAAATTTTCCCCTCCACCTTCATCTATAATTTTTAATAATAGAAAATTACCCCCACCCTGTTCACCTAACCTCTTCATTTATAGATATTTCATCTACGTTTCTACAATGCATTACTATGAGCTTCTTATCAGGATACTTTATTTATAAAAATTAAGTACTTTACTCTTGTTACAACATACAATGTTGCAGGTAAACTACCCCTTTCCCTTAACCGATCTTCACCAAAAACGACAGGTCTCAGGTACTCTACAATTCAGGCCTGTATGCAAACAATTATTTGATTCTGTTTGAATTTGCGGCTGTTATCGTTTGCCATAGAAAACACCCTTGATAAAACATAAAACGTTGATGGTAAACAACCCTATTCCATTAACCGATCTTCACCAAAAACAATAGGTCTTGAGAACTCTACAATTCAGGGCTGTATGCAAAACATTAGTTGATTCTCTTTGAATTTACGGCAGTTATCGTTCGTCATAAAAAAAATACCCTTGTTAAAACATAAAACGTTGCAGGTAAACTACCCCTTTCCCTTAACCGATCTTCAACAAAATCAACAGACCTTGAGTTCTGTATAATTCAAAAAGGTATGGAGAAGAGTAGTTGATTCTGTTTTAATGTACGGCAGTTATCGTTCGTCATAAAAAAAATTACCCTTGATAAAACATAAAATGTTGCTGGTAAACAACCCTATTCCCTTAACCGATCTTCACCAAAATCAACAGGTCTTGAGAACTCTACATTTCAGGGCTGTATGCAAAATATTATATGATTCTGTTTGAATTTGCGGCAGTTATCGTTTGCCATATAAAATACCCTTGATAAAACAAAAAACGTGTCTGGTAAACTACCCCTTTCCCTTAACCGATCTTCACCAAAAACAATAGGTCTTTAGTACTCAACAAAACAGGGCTGTATGCAAAAACGTATTTGATTCTGTTTGAATTTGCGGCTGTTATCGTTTACCATAGAAAAATATCGGTATGGAGAACCATACATGACTTCCATATTCTAAGATTTAGATTTAAAATCATTTTCGAAATGAAATATTACCATAGAAACTACTTGTTTCTACTTACTGCTTCAGCCTTAACCACAGTACTGTGGTCACTAACGTATACCACCTCACGTTATCGCACTCGATTTTCACTGATGGTGGAAGTCGATGGCATTGCCGAAATGTCTGGTTTTGTAGAAAACATTGGACTACGGCCAAATATCCCGGGAAGGAATTTTAACAAAAACTACTTCTTTGTTGCCGATAACGTTGTACACATATATATATCAGTGGCGAAGTTACATTGAGGTAATGCCTACCCTAAAAAATTCTGTAGAATAAAAATTATAAATACGTATGAACTACATAACGTAAAGATTATACATTGTTACTGCGACTGTCAAATTTATTAAACCGAAACGTGCTTTATTGAGCGACCGCTAGATGGTGACAGGTGAGATTCGGCATAGTTCGTTTAAAGCGAATGAGGCAACCTGAACTTGCCTCAGCGTTTTTTGTATACATCGTATGTAAGCCATGTAGTGGTTTGACAGGGAAGTGTAGGGGGGGGGGATTGTCCCGCGCTGTACACATAGAGCGTTGAGGCATGCCTCACTTCTGTGGTCCAAACAGTTAAGTTAAAGCGCCTGTGTTGTTTCTAAGTGTTTATTTTATGCGGTTATTAAAAGTGTCACTGTTATTCCGCTGAACTAACAGATGATCAAGATTGTTATTTGAATTATTTGTAACATTAAACATATATATATATAGAAACTAATCAAGTTTTAAAATTTGAAGTTCAATCAGTTGTATTATTGTGTATGACTAATACAAGGATTGTTCAATAGAAACACGTATAGAGCTGTAAAGCATTTTTTATTCAACGATTTTAAAAGAAGTCTCCAATAACATTAAGACATGGGTTCCACTGTTGCGCTAACCTGTAGATTCCCTGCTAGTAAAATTCTTACGGCTGTTTGTGGAACCATTCGGTTACAGCAAACTCTACTTCAGCGTCCGATTTGAACCACCGTCCTTTTAGTGATTCCTTAAAAAAAATGTAAGATAAGATTTTTGCCTACCCATTCATTAACTACTAGCTTCGCCAGTAAGCAAATTGATGTCCATTTTTTCGGCTTGCACGCGTTATGTTGGTGTGGGTTTCGACACTTTCCATTTAAAAAGCGTGCAACTGTAAGAAAATAAACATGAGTGAGGCCAGAAATAACGTGAATTGTGTGTGTGTGTGTGTGTCTTACCTGCCCCTTATTGCTGTATTAAATGAAAAATATTATATTACATTAAAATGAAAAAATTATAATTTTATTGCCTGGCAACAAAATTATTTTATTTTTAACAATTACCATTGTTTCAAAAAGTTTAAATAAATTTTCAAGTACTTTACTCTTGTTAAAACGTAAAAGGTTGCAGGTAAACTACCCCTTCCCCTTAACCGATCTTCACCAAAATCGAAAGTCTTTGAGACCTCTACAATTCAGGGACGTATGCAAAAAATTATTTGATTCTGTTTGAATTTGCGGCAGTTATCGTTTACCATAGAAAATACGCTTGATAAAAAACGTTGCTGGTAAACTACCCCTTCCCCACAACCGATCTTCACCAAAAACAATAGGTCTTGAGTACTCTACAAATCACGGCGGTATGCAAAAAATTATTTGATTCTGTTTGAATTTGCGGCTGTTATCGTTTGCCATAGAAAATACCCTTGATAAAAAAACGCTGCAGGTAAACTACCTTTTTCCCTCAACCGATCTTCACCAAAAACAATAGGTCTTGAGAACTCTGCAATTTAGGGGTGTATGCAAATAATCTTTTGATTCTGTTTGAATTTGCGGCTCTTATCGTTTGCCATAGGAAATACACTTGTTAAAACATAAAACGTTACAGGTAAACTACCCCTTTCCCTTAACCGATCTTCACCAAAAACAAAAGGTCTTGAGAATTCTACAATTCAGGGCTGTATACGAAACATTATTTGATTCTGTTTGAATTTGCGGCAGTTATCGTTTGCCATAAAAAAAAATCTACACACAGACACACAGACAGACACACAGACAGGCAGACAGACACACAGACACTTTTCGGAAAACGACTTTTTTTCATGTTTTGAGAGTAGTGCAATCAGAATCTGCAATAATCTCGAACACGATTTTTTTTGCCATCACCATACTTCCATTCCTTAAGGAATATGGAAGTAAAATATCGCTATGGAGAACCATACATGACTTCCATATTCTAAGATTTATTTTTAAAATCATTTTCGAAATGAAATATTACCATAGAAACTACTTCTTCCTACTTACTGCTTCAGCCTTAACCACAGTACTGTGGTCACTAACATATACCACCTCATGTTATCACACTCGATTTTCACTGATGATGGAAATCAATGGCATTGCCGAAACGTCTGGTTTTGTAGAAAACATTGGACTACGGCCAAATATCCAGAGAAGGAACAAAAACTACTTCTTTGTTGCCGATAACGTTGTACACATATATATATAAAAAATATGCATAAAATTAATGCCTTGTATAAGTTAATGATTGATCTCCATTAAATAGTGCTCAAGTTTCCAAAGTTTTAATATTATGATGTCCGTAATTAAAACATCAGAGCAGGTTTAGTGTGTATGAGGGTTCACCGTGGACAAAAATTTTCAACATTTCCTATTGAGCGTTGCTTAGAATAAATCTGCGAATCTACAGTGTACGTTTCACAGAACAAACACGCGGAAAAGAAGGAGCGCTCCGAAGTCACTCATGGACCCTCAGCATCTTGCAGAGGGTTCATTCCCTAAAGACGAAAAGTCTGTCTATGAATCGTACCTCTGTAAACACGTGCAGTTACACTGCCCAGCCATCCACAGGAAGCAAATCGCTATCCACGCTGGACACTTTTTCGGCTTGCATGCGTTATGTTGGTGTGGGTTCGGCACTTTCCATTTAAAAACCGTGCAAATGTAAGAAAATAAACATGAATGGGGCCAGAAATAACGCGAATTGTGTGTGTGTGTGTGTGTGTGTGTGTGTGTGTCTTCCCTGCCTTTTTATTGCGGTAGTGATAATAATAAAATGGAAACGTAAACAGTACATAACTGAGATATGCTTGCCTGCCACGCACGATATATTTTCTCTTATACATGACTAGCAGAATACCCGTGCTTCGCTACGGTGTTTCACTTTGTACGTAATGAAAATGTTAGTTTAATTAATAAAGTTTAATTAAAGTAGGCTTCTTAAAAATAAATAGCTGTTCCCCACAACTTCGTTCGCGTGGTCTTCAATTTAATTCGATAATATATTCAGAACAGAATCTATTCTATTGGGTTGCCATAGTAACCAGATCTAATAGATTTTTAAGACCGCAAAGGATCCCCCAGAGGATCGTATCGAAAAAACACCTGTCCTCTGTTGGTTCTCCCGTTGCGTAAAATATTTGTGCCAAGTTTGGTTGAAATCGGTCCAATGGTTTAGGTGGAGAAGTGGAAGACCCCAAAGGATCGTATCGAAAAAAACACTTGTCCTATGTTGGTTCTCCCTTTGCGTAAAATATTTGTGCCAAGTTTGGTTGAAATCGGTCCAGTGGTTTAGGAGGCGAAGTGGAAGACCCCAAAGAACCCCCAAAAGGACCCCATCGAAAAAACACCTATCCTATGTTGGTTCTCCCGTTGCGTAAAATATTTGTGCCAAGTTTGGTTGAAATCGGTACAGTGGTTTAGGAGGAGATGTGGAAGAAACCTTCGCGGACGTGCGCACAACAACTCACCGAAGTTTCATCGCAATCGGATGAATGGTATAGGAACGCAACGGGACAAACAAAGAAACATTCATTTTTATATATAAGATGTAAACTATACCACTTAATTGACATAAACCGTGATAGCTAAGCTAATGTACAACATATATGTATTAATTATACACATAAATATTCCTCGATAGACACTCTATCTATTGGCGAAAACTTGAATAAAATCCGTTCAGTACTTCCTGAGATTAGCGATTTCAAACACAGAGAGAAAACGCAGCGACTTTACTTTATACTATGTACAGATTTACATTAAAATGAAAAAATTATAATTTTATTGCCTGGCAACAAAATTATTTTATTTTAACAATTACCATTGTTTGAAAAAGTTTAAATGAATTTTCATGTACTTTACTCTTGTTAAAACGTAAAAGGTTGCAGGTAAACTACCCCTTCCCCTTAACCGATCTTCACCAAAATCAAAAGGCCTTGAGTCCTCTACAATTCAGTGACGTTGCAAAAAATTATTTGATTCTGTCTGAAAATGCGGCAGTGCGTCATAGAAAATACGCTTGATAAAAAAACGTTGCAGGTAAACTACCCCATCCCCTTAACCGATCTTCACCAAAACAATAGGTCTTGAGTACTCAACAAATCACGGCGGTATGCAAAAAATTATTTGATTCTGTTTGAATTTGCGGCTGTTATCGTTTGCCATAGAAAAAAATCTACAGACACACACACACACACACACACACTTTTCGAAAAATGACTTTTTTTCATGTTTTGAGTGTAGTACAATCAGAATCTGCAATAATCTCGAACACGATTTTTTTTGCCATCACCATACTTCCATTTCCTTAAGGAACATGGAAGTAAATATCGGTATGGAGAACCATACATGACTTCCAAGTTCTAAGATTTATATTTAAAATCATGTTCGAAATGAAATATTTCCATAGAAACTACGTCTTTCTACTTATTGCTTCAGCATTAACCGCAGTACTGTGGTCACTAACGTATACCACCTCACGTTCTCGCACTCGATTTTCACCGATGATGGCAGTCGATGGCACTGCCGAAAAGTCTGGTTTTGCAGAAAACATTGGACTACGGCTAAAGAGCCCGGGAAGCAATTTTAACAAAAAACTACTTCTTTGTTGCCGATACCGTAGTACACATATAAAAAATTTTCCCCTCCACCTTCAAATATAATTTTTAATAATAGAAAATTACCCCCACCCTGTTCACCTAACCTCTTCATTTATAGATATTTCATCTACGTTTCTACAATGCATTACTATGAGCTTCTTATCAGGATCCTTTATTTATAAAAATTAAGTACTTTACTCTTGTTACAACATAAAATGTTGCTGGTAAACTACCCCTTTCCCTTAACCGATCTTCACCAACACCAATAGGTATTGAGAACTCTACAATACAGGGCTGTATGCAAAACATCATTTGATTCTGTTTGAATTTGCGGCTGTTATCGTTTACTATAGAAAAAAATTACCCTTCATAAGAAACCGTTGCTGGTAAACTACCCCTTTCCCTTAACCGATCTTCACCAAAAACTATAGATCTTGAGTAATCTACAATTCAGGCCTGTATGCAAACAATTATTTGATTCTGTTTGAATTTGCGGCTGTTATCGTTTGCCATAGAAAACACCCTTGATAAAACATAAACGTTGCTGGTAAACTACCCTATTCCATTAACCAATCTTCACCAAAAACAATAGGTCTTGAGAACTCTACAATTCAGGGCTGTATACAAAACATTAGTTGATTCTCTTTGAATTTACGGCAGTTGTCGTTCGTCATAAAAAAATACCCTTGTTAAAACATAAAACGTTGCAGGTAAACTACCCCTTTCCCTTAACCGATCTTCAACAAAATCAACAGACCTTGAGCTCTGTTTAATTCAAAATGGTATGCAGAAGAGTAGTTGATTCTGTTTTAATGTATGGCAGTTATCGTTCGTCAAAAAAAAAATACCCTTGATAAAACATAAAATGTTTCTGGTAAACAACCCTATTCCCTTAACCGATCTTCACCAAAACCAACAGGTCTTGAGAACTCTACATTTCTGGGCTGTATGCAAAAACGTATTTGATTCTGTTTGAATTTGCGGCTTTTATCGTTTGCCAAAAAAAATACCATTTTAAAACATAAAACGTTGCAGGTAAACTACCCCTTTCCCTTAACCGATCTCAACCAACACCAATAGGTATTGAGAACTCTACAATAGAGGGCTGTATGCAATACATCATTTGATTCTGTTTGAATTTGCGGCTGTTATCATTTACCATAGAAAAAATTACCCTTGATAAAAAACCGTTGCTGGTAAACTACCCCATTCCCTTAACCGATCTTCACCAAAAACGATAGGTCCTGAGAACTCTATAATTCAGGGCTGTATGCAAAATATTATATGATTTTGTTTGAATTTGCGGCTGTTATCGTTTGCCATACAAAATACCCTTGATAAAACAAAAAATGTGGCTGGTAAACTACCCCTTTCCCTTAAACGATCTTCACCAAAAACAATAGGTCTTTAGTACTCAAGAAATTAGGGCTGTATGCAAAAATGTATTTGTTTCTGTTTGAATTTGCGGCTCTTATCGTTTGCCATAAAAAATACCCTTTTAAACATAAAACGTTGCTGGTAAACTACCCCTTTCCCTTAACCGATCTTCACCAAAAAAAAAAGGTCTTGAGAACTCTACAATTCAGGGCAGTATGCAAAACATTATTTGATTCTGTTTGAATTTGCGGCTGTTATCGTTTGCCATAGAAAATACCCTTGTTAAAACATAAAACGTTGGACGTAAACTACCCCTCACCCTTAACCGATCTTTACCAAAATCAACAGATCTTGAGAACTCTACAAGTCAGGGCTGTATGCGAAACATTATTTGATTCTGTTTGAATTTGCGGCTATTATCGTTTGCCAAACAAACAAAATTACCCTTGATAAAAAAAAAACCGTTGCTGGTAAACTACCCCCTTCCCTCAACCGATCTTCACCAAAAACAATAGTTCGCGAGTACTCTACAAATCAGGGCTGTATGCAAAAAATTACTTGATTCTGTTTGAATTTGCGGCTGTTATCGTTTGCCATAGAAAAAAATCTACACACACACACACACACACACACACACACACACACACACACACACACACACACACACACACACACACACAGACAGACACAGACACACACTTTTCGGAAAACGACTATTTTTCATGTTTTGAGTGTAGTACAATCAGAATCTGCAATAATCTCGAACACGATTTTTTTTGCCATCACCATACTTCCATTTCCTTAAGGAACATGGAAGTAAAAATATGCATAAAATTAATGGCTTGTATAAGTTAATGATTGATCTCCATTAAGTAGTGCTCAAGTTTCCAAAATTTTAATATAATGATGTCCGTAATTAAAACATCAGAGCAGGTTTACTGTGTAGGAGGGTACACCGTGGACAAAAATTTTCAACATTTCCTATTGAGCGTTGCTTAGAATAAAGCTGTGAATCTACAGTGTACGTTTCACAGAACAAACACGCAGAAAAGAAGGAGCGCTCCGAAGTCACTCATGGACCCTCAGCATCTTGCAGAGGGTTCATTCCCTAAAGACAAAAAGTCTGTCTATGAATCGTTCCTCTGTAAACACGTGCAGTTACACTGCCCAGCGATCCACAGGAAGCAAATCGCTATCCACGCTGGACACTTTTTCGGCTTGCATGCGTTATGTTGGTGTGGGTTCGGCACTTTCCATTTAAAAACCGTGCAAATGTAAGAAAATAAACATGAATGAGGCCAGAAATAACGCGAATTGTGTGTGTATGTGTGTGTGTGTGTGTGTCTTCCCTGCCTTTTCATTGCGGTAGTCATAATAATAAAATGGAAACGTAAGCAGTACATAACTGAGAAAAAATACATAAATGAAAAAATTATAATTTTATTGCCTGGCAACAAAATTATTTTATTTACAACAATTACCATTATTTGAAAAAGTTAAAATGAATTTTCAAGTACTTTACTCTTGTTAAAACGTAAAAGGTTGCTGGTAAACTACCCCTTCCCCTTAACCGATCTTCACCAAAATCAAAAGGCGTTGAGTGCCCTACAATTCACTGACGTATGCAAAAAATTATTTGATTATGTTTGAATTTGCGGCAGTTATCGTTTGCCATAGAAAATACGCTTGATATAAAACGTTGCAGGTAAACTACCCCTTCCCCTCAACCGATCTTCACCAAAAACAACAGGTCTTGAGTACTCTACAAATCAGGGCTGTATTCAAATAATCTTTTGATTCTGTTTGAATTTGCGGCTGTTATCGTTTGCCGTAGGAAATACCCTTGTTAAAACATAAAACGTTACAATTTCTTTTATGAATTTGCTAACTGCTATAAATTTTTTATTGTTCGACTAAGCTTTTCGTCATTACTGACATCTTCAGGTCTTATACAACCTGAAGATGTCAGTAATGACGAAAAGCTTAGTCGAACAATAAAAAAATTATAGCAGTTAGCAAATTCATAAAAGAAATAGTAAGGGTGGCTGCTAATTTAAACAATACGAAGAATAAAACGTTACAGGTAAACTACCCCTTCCCTTAACCGATCTTTACCAAAAACAATAGGTCTTGAGAACTCTACAATTCAGGGCTGTATGCGAAACATTATTTGATTCTGTTTGAATTTGCGGCTGTTATCGTTTGCCAAAAAAAAAATTTCCCTTGATAAAAAAAACCGTTGCAGGTAAACTACCCCTTTCCCTCAACCGATCTTCACCAAAAACAATAGGTCGTGAGTACTCTACAAATCAGGGCTATATGCAAAAAATTATTTGATTCTGTTTGAATTTGCGGCAGTTATCGTTTGCCATAGAAAAAAAATCTACATACAGATAGACACACAGACAGACACACAGACAGACAGACACACAGACACTTTTCGGAAAACGACTTTTTTTCATGTTTTGAGTGTAGTACAATCAGGATCTGCAATAATCTCGAACACGATTTTTTTTGCCATCACCATACTTCCATTTCCTTAAGGAATATGGAAGTAAAATATCGGTATGGAGAACCATACATGACTTCCATATTCTAAGATTTATAATCATCTGAAATATGCTTGCCTGCCAAGCACGATATATTTTCTAATATATACATAATTTACATTAAAATGAAAAAATTATAATTTTATTTCCTGGCAACAAAATTATTTTATTTTCAACAATTACCATTGTTTGAAAAAATTTAAATGAATTTTCAAGTACTGTACTCTTGTTAAAACGTAAAAGGTTGCTGGTAAACTACCCCTTCCCCTTAACCGATCTTCACCAAAATCTAATGGCCTTGAGTCCTCTACAATTCACTGATGTATGCAAAAAATTATTTGATTATGTTTGAATTTGCGGCAGTTATCGTTTGCCATAGAAAATACGCTTGATAAAAAACGTTGCAGGTAAACTACCCCTTCCCCTCAACCGATCTTCACCAGAACAATAGGTATTGAGTACTCGACAAATCAGGGCAGTATGCAGAAAATTATTTGATTCTGTTTGAATTTGAGGCTGTTATCGTTTGCCATAGAAGATACCCTTGTTAAAAAAACGTTGTAGGTAAACTACCCGTTCCCCTTAACCGATCTTCACCAAAAACAATAGGCCTTGAGAACTCTACAATCTAGGGCTGTATGCAAATAATCTTTTGATTCTGTTTGAATTTGCGGCTGCTATCGTTTGCCATAAGAAATACCCTTGTTAAAACATAAAACTTTACAGGTAAACTACCCCTTTCCCTCAACCGATCTTCACCAAAAACAATAGGTCGTGAGTACTCTACAAATCAGGGCTGTATGCAAAAAATTATTTGATTCTGTTTGAATTTTCGGCAGTTATCGTTTGCCACACACACACACACACACACACACACACACACACACACACACACACACACACACACACACACACACACACACACACACACACACACACACACACACACACACACACACACACACACACACACACACACACACACACACACACACACACACACACACACACACACACACACACACACACACACACACACACACACACACACACTTTTCGGAAAACGACTTTTTTTCATGTTTTGAGTGTAGTAGAATCATAATCTGCAATAATTTCGAACACGATTTTTTTTTGCCATCACCATACTTCCATTCCTTAAGGAATATGGAAATAAAATTACCCTTGATAAAAAACCGTTGCAGGTAAACTACCCCTTTCCCTTAACCGATCTCCACCAAAAACGACAGGTCTTGAGAACTCTACAAATCAGGGCTGTATGCAAAATATTATATGATTCTGTTTGAATTTGCGGCTGTTATCGTTTGCCATAGAAAAAAATCTACAGACACACACACACACACACACACACACTTTTCGAAAAATGACTTTTTTTCATGTTTTGAGTGTAGTACAATCAGAATCTGCAATAATCTCGAACACGATTTTTTTTGCCATCACCATACTTCCATTTCCTTAAGGAACATGGAAGTAAATATCGGTATGGAGAACCATACATGACTTCCAAGTTCTAAGATTTATATTTAAAATCATGTTCGAAATGAAATATTTCCATAGAAACTACGTCTTTCTACTTATTGCTTCAGCATTAACCGCAGTACTGTGGTCACTAACGTATACCACCTCACGTTCTCGCACTCGATTTTCACCGATGATGGCAGTCGATGGCACTGCCGAAAAGTCTGGTTTTGCAGAAAACATTGGACTACGGCTAAAGAGCCCGGGAAGCAATTTTAACAAAAAACTACTTCTTTGTTGCCGATACCGTAGTACACATATAAAAAATTTTCCCCTCCACCTTCAAATATAATTTTTAATAATAGAAAATTACCCCCACCCTGTTCACCTAACCTCTTCATTTATAGATATTTCATCTACGTTTCTACAATGCATTACTATGAGCTTCTTATCAGGATCCTTTATTTATAAAAATTAAGTACTTTACTCTTGTTACAACATAAAATGTTGCTGGTAAACTACCCCTTTCCCTTAACCGATCTTCACCAACACCAATAGGTATTGAGAACTCTACAATACAGGGCTGTATGCAAAACATCATTTGATTCTGTTTGAATTTGCGGCTGTTATCGTTTACTATAGAAAAAAATTACCCTTCATAAGAAACCGTTGCTGGTAAACTACCCCTTTCCCTTAACCGATCTTCACCAAAAACTGTAGATCTTGAGTAATCTACAATTCAGGCCTGTATGCAAACAATTATTTGATTCTGTTTGAATTTGCGGCTGTTATCGTTTGCCATAGAAAACACCCTTGATAAAACATAAACGTTGCTGGTAAACTACCCTATTCCATTAACCAATCTTCACCAAAAACAATAGGTCTTGAGAACTCTACAATTCAGGGCTGTATACAAAACATTAGTTGATTCTCTTTGAATTTACGGCAGTTGTCGTTCGTCATAAAAAAATACCCTTGTTAAAACATAAAACGTTGCAGGTAAACTACCCCTTTCCCTTAACCGATCTTCAACAAAATCAACAGACCTTGAGCTCTGTTTAATTCAAAATGGTATGCAGAAGAGTAGTTGATTCTGTTTTAATGTATGGCAGTTATCGTTCGTCAAAAAAAAAATACCCTTGATAAAACATAAAATGTTTCTGGTAAACAACCCTATTCCCTTAACCGATCTTCACCAAAACCAACAGGTCTTGAGAACTCTACATTTCTGGGCTGTATGCAAAAACGTATTTGATTCTGTTTGAATTTGCGGCTTTTATCGTTTGCCAAAAAAAATACCATTTTAAAACATAAAACGTTGCAGGTAAACTACCCCTTTCCCTTAACCGATCTCAACCAACACCAATAGGTATTGAGAACTCTACAATAGAGGGCTGTATGCAATACATCATTTGATTCTGTTTGAATTTGCGGCTGTTATCATTTACCATAGAAAAAATTACCCTTGATAAAAAACCGTTGCTGGTAAACTACCCCATTCCCTTAACCGATCTTCACCAAAAACGATAGGTCCTGAGAACTCTATAATTCAGGGCTGTATGCAAAATATTATATGATTTTGTTTGAATTTGCGGCTGTTATCGTTTGCCATACAAAATACCCTTGATAAAACAAAAAATGTGGCTGGTAAACTACCCCTTTCCCTTAAACGATCTTCACCAAAAACAATAGGTCTTTAGTACTCAAGAAATTAGGGCTGTATGCAAAAATGTATTTGTTTCTGTTTGAATTTGCGGCTCTTATCGTTTGCCATAAAAAATACCCTTTTAAACATAAAACGTTGCTGGTAAACTACCCCTTTCCCTTAACCGATCTTCACCAAAAAAAAAAGGTCTTGAGAACTCTACAATTCAGGGCAGTATGCAAAACATTATTTGATTCTGTTTGAATTTGCGGCTGTTATCGTTTGCCATAGAAAATACCCTTGTTAAAACATAAAACGTTGGACGTAAACTACCCCTCACCCTTAACCGATCTTTACCAAAATCAACAGATCTTGAGAACTCTACAAGTCAGGGCTGTATGCGAAACATTATTTGATTCTGTTTGAATTTGCGGCTATTATCGTTTGCCAAACAAACAAAATTACCCTTGATAAAAAAAAAACCGTTGCTGGTAAACTACCCCCTTCCCTCAACCGATCTTCACCAAAAACAATAGTTCGCGAGTACTCTACAAATCAGGGCTGTATGCAAAAAATTACTTGATTCTGTTTGAATTTGCGGCTGTTATCGTTTGCCATAGAAAAAAATCTACACACACACACACACACACACACACACACACACACACACACACACACACACACACACACACACACACACACACACACACACACACACACACACAGACAGACACAGACACACACTTTTCGGAAAACGACTATTTTTCATGTTTTGAGTGTAGTACAATCAGAATCTGCAATAATCTCGAACACGATTTTTTTTGCCATCACCATACTTCCATTTCCTTAAGGAACATGGAAGTAAAAATATGCATAAAATTAATGGCTTGTATAAGTTAATGATTGATCTCCATTAAGTAGTGCTCAAGTTTCCAAAATTTTAATATAATGATGTCCGTAATTAAAACATCAGAGCAGGTTTACTGTGTAGGAGGGTACACCGTGGACAAAAATTTTCAACATTTCCTATTGAGCGTTGCTTAGAATAAAGCTGTGAATCTACAGTGTACGTTTCACAGAACAAACACGCAGAAAAGAAGGAGCGCTCCGAAGTCACTCATGGACCCTCAGCATCTTGCAGAGGGTTCATTCCCTAAAGACAAAAAGTCTGTCTATGAATCGTTCCTCTGTAAACACGTGCAGTTACACTGCCCAGCGATCCACAGGAAGCAAATCGCTATCCACGCTGGACACTTTTTCGGCTTGCATGCGTTATGTTGGTGTGGGTTCGGCACTTTCCATTTAAAAACCGTGCAAATGTAAGAAAATAAACATGAATGAGGCCAGAAATAACGCGAATTGTGTGTGTATGTGTGTGTGTGTGTGTGTCTTCCCTGCCTTTTCATTGCGGTAGTCATAATAATAAAATGGAAACGTAAGCAGTACATAACTGAGAAAAAATACATAAATGAAAAAATTATAATTTTATTGCCTGGCAACAAAATTATTTTATTTACAACAATTACCATTATTTGAAAAAGTTAAAATGAATTTTCAAGTACTTTACTCTTGTTAAAACGTAAAAGGTTGCTGGTAAACTACCCCTTCCCCTTAACCGATCTTCACCAAAATCAAAAGGCGTTGAGTGCCCTACAATTCACTGACGTATGCAAAAAATTATTTGATTATGTTTGAATTTGCGGCAGTTATCGTTTGCCATAGAAAATACGCTTGATATAAAACGTTGCAGGTAAACTACCCCTTCCCCTCAACCGATCTTCACCAAAAACAACAGGTCTTGAGTACTCTACAAATCAGGGCTGTATTCAAATAATCTTTTGATTCTGTTTGAATTTGCGGCTGTTATCGTTTGCCGTAGGAAATACCCTTGTTAAAACATAAAACGTTACAATTTCTTTTATGAATTTGCTAACTGCTATAAATTTTTTATTGTTCGACTAAGCTTTTCGTCATTACTGACATCTTCAGGTCTTATACAACCTGAAGATGTCAGTAATGACGAAAAGCTTAGTCGAACAATAAAAAAATTATAGCAGTTAGCAAATTCATAAAAGAAATAGTAAGGGTGGCTGCTAATTTAAACAATACGAAGAATAAAACGTTACAGGTAAACTACCCCTTCCCTTAACCGATCTTTACCAAAAACAATAGGTCTTGAGAACTCTACAATTCAGGGCTGTATGCGAAACATTATTTGATTCTGTTTGAATTTGCGGCTGTTATCGTTTGCCAAAAAAAAAATTTCCCTTGATAAAAAAAACCGTTGCAGGTAAACTACCCCTTTCCCTCAACCGATCTTCACCAAAAACAATAGGTCGTGAGTACTCTACAAATCAGGGCTATATGCAAAAAATTATTTGATTCTGTTTGAATTTGCGGCAGTTATCGTTTGCCATAGAAAAAAAATCTACATACAGATAGACACACAGACAGACACACAGACAGACAGACACACAGACACTTTTCGGAAAACGACTTTTTTTCATGTTTTGAGTGTAGTACAATCAGGATCTGCAATAATCTCGAACACGATTTTTTTTGCCATCACCATACTTCCATTTCCTTAAGGAATATGGAAGTAAAATATCGGTATGGAGAACCATACATGACTTCCATATTCTAAGATTTATAATCATCTGAAATATGCTTGCCTGCCAAGCACGATATATTTTCTAATATATACATAATTTACATTAAAATGAAAAAATTATAATTTTATTTCCTGGCAACAAAATTATTTTATTTTCAACAATTACCATTGTTTGAAAAAATTTAAATGAATTTTCAAGTACTGTACTCTTGTTAAAACGTAAAAGGTTGCTGGTAAACTACCCCTTCCCCTTAACCGATCTTCACCAAAATCTAATGGCCTTGAGTCCTCTACAATTCACTGATGTATGCAAAAAATTATTTGATTATGTTTGAATTTGCGGCAGTTATCGTTTGCCATAGAAAATACGCTTGATAAAAAACGTTGCAGGTAAACTACCCCTTCCCCTCAACCGATCTTCACCAGAACAATAGGTATTGAGTACTCGACAAATCAGGGCAGTATGCAGAAAATTATTTGATTCTGTTTGAATTTGAGGCTGTTATCGTTTGCCATAGAAGATACCCTTGTTAAAAAAACGTTGTAGGTAAACTACCCGTTCCCCTTAACCGATCTTCACCAAAAACAATAGGCCTTGAGAACTCTACAATCTAGGGCTGTATGCAAATAATCTTTTGATTCTGTTTGAATTTGCGGCTGCTATCGTTTGCCATAAGAAATACCCTTGTTAAAACATAAAACTTTACAGGTAAACTACCCCTTTCCCTCAACCGATCTTCACCAAAAACAATAGGTCGTGAGTACTCTACAAATCAGGGCTGTATGCAAAAAATTATTTGATTCTGTTTGAATTTTCGGCAGTTATCGTTTGCCACACACACACACACACACACACACACACACACACACACACACACACACACACACACACACACACACACACACACACACACACACACACACACACACACACACACACACACACACACACACACACACACACACACACACACACACACACACACACACACACACACACACACACACACACACACACTTTTCGGAAAACGACTTTTTTTCATGTTTTGAGTGTAGTAGAATCATAATCTGCAATAATTTCGAACACGATTTTTTTTTGCCATCACCATACTTCCATTCCTTAAGGAATATGGAAATAAAATTACCCTTGATAAAAAACCGTTGCAGGTAAACTACCCCTTTCCCTTAACCGATCTCCACCAAAAACGACAGGTCTTGAGAACTCTACAAATCAGGGCTGTATGCAAAATATTATATGATTCTGTTTGAATTTGCGGCTGTTATCGTTTGCCATAGAAAAAAATCTACAGACACACACACACACACACACACACTTTTCGAAAAATGACTTTTTTTCATGTTTTGAGTGTAGTACAATCAGAATCTGCAATAATCTCGAACACGATTTTTTTTGCCATCACCATACTTCCATTTCCTTAAGGAACATGGAAGTAAATATCGGTATGGAGAACCATACATGACTTCCAAGTTCTAAGATTTATATTTAAAATCATGTTCGAAATGAAATATTTCCATAGAAACTACGTCTTTCTACTTATTGCTTCAGCATTAACCGCAGTACTGTGGTCACTAACGTATACCACCTCACGTTCTCGCACTCGATTTTCACCGATGATGGCAGTCGATGGCACTGCCGAAAAGTCTGGTTTTGCAGAAAACATTGGACTACGGCTAAAGAGCCCGGGAAGCAATTTTAACAAAAAACTACTTCTTTGTTGCCGATACCGTAGTACACATATAAAAAATTTTCCCCTCCACCTTCAAATATAATTTTTAATAATAGAAAATTACCCCCACCCTGTTCACCTAACCTCTTCATTTATAGATATTTCATCTACGTTTCTACAATGCATTACTATGAGCTTCTTATCAGGATCCTTTATTTATAAAAATTAAGTACTTTACTCTTGTTACAACATAAAATGTTGCTGGTAAACTACCCCTTTCCCTTAACCGATCTTCACCAACACCAATAGGTATTGAGAACTCTACAATACAGGGCTGTATGCAAAACATCATTTGATTCTGTTTGAATTTGCGGCTGTTATCGTTTACTATAGAAAAAAATTACCCTTCATAAGAAACCGTTGCTGGTAAACTACCCCTTTCCCTTAACCGATCTTCACCAAAAACTATAGATCTTGAGTAATCTACAATTCAGGCCTGTATGCAAACAATTATTTGATTCTGTTTGAATTTGCGGCTGTTATCGTTTGCCATAGAAAACACCCTTGATAAAACATAAACGTTGCTGGTAAACTACCCTATTCCATTAACCAATCTTCACCAAAAACAATAGGTCTTGAGAACTCTACAATTCAGGGCTGTATACAAAACATTAGTTGATTCTCTTTGAATTTACGGCAGTTGTCGTTCGTCATAAAAAAATACCCTTGTTAAAACATAAAACGTTGCAGGTAAACTACCCCTTTCCCTTAACCGATCTTCAACAAAATCAACAGACCTTGAGCTCTGTTTAATTCAAAATGGTATGCAGAAGAGTAGTTGATTCTGTTTTAATGTATGGCAGTTATCGTTCGTCAAAAAAAAAATACCCTTGATAAAACATAAAATGTTTCTGGTAAACAACCCTATTCCCTTAACCGATCTTCACCAAAACCAACAGGTCTTGAGAACTCTACATTTCTGGGCTGTATGCAAAAACGTATTTGATTCTGTTTGAATTTGCGGCTTTTATCGTTTGCCAAAAAAAATACCATTTTAAAACATAAAACGTTGCAGGTAAACTACCCCTTTCCCTTAACCGATCTCAACCAACACCAATAGGTATTGAGAACTCTACAATAGAGGGCTGTATGCAATACATCATTTGATTCTGTTTGAATTTGCGGCTGTTATCATTTACCATAGAAAAAATTACCCTTGATAAAAAACCGTTGCTGGTAAACTACCCCATTCCCTTAACCGATCTTCACCAAAAACGATAGGTCCTGAGAACTCTATAATTCAGGGCTGTATGCAAAATATTATATGATTTTGTTTGAATTTGCGGCTGTTATCGTTTGCCATACAAAATACCCTTGATAAAACAAAAAATGTGGCTGGTAAACTACCCCTTTCCCTTAAACGATCTTCACCAAAAACAATAGGTCTTTAGTACTCAAGAAATTAGGGCTGTATGCAAAA
This sequence comes from Magicicada septendecula, assembly GCA_034769895.1. Classification (NCBI taxonomy): domain Eukaryota; kingdom Metazoa; phylum Arthropoda; class Insecta; order Hemiptera; family Cicadidae; genus Magicicada; species Magicicada septendecula. The sequence goes on along the minus strand of CM068374.1, from coordinate 258,126,120 downwards.
ATGTATTTGTTTCTGTTTGAATTTGCGGCTCTTATCGTTTGCCATAAAAAATACCCTTTTAAACATAAAACGTTGCTGGTAAACTACCCCTTTCCCTTAACCGATCTTCACCAAAAAAAAAAGGTCTTGAGAACTCTACAATTCAGGGCAGTATGCAAAACATTATTTGATTCTGTTTGAATTTGCGGCTGTTATCGTTTGCCATAGAAAATACCCTTGTTAAAACATAAAACGTTGGACGTAAACTACCCCTCACCCTTAACCGATCTTTACCAAAATCAACAGATCTTGAGAACTCTACAAGTCAGGGCTGTATGCGAAACATTATTTGATTCTGTTTGAATTTGCGGCTATTATCGTTTGCCAAACAAACAAAATTACCCTTGATAAAAAAAAAACCGTTGCTGGTAAACTACCCCCTTCCCTCAACCGATCTTCACCAAAAACAATAGTTCGCGAGTACTCTACAAATCAGGGCTGTATGCAAAAAATTACTTGATTCTGTTTGAATTTGCGGCTGTTATCGTTTGCCATAGAAAAAAATCCACACACACACACACACACACACACACACACACACACACACACACACACACACACACACACACACACACACACACACACACACACACACACACACACACACACACACACACACACAGACAGACACAGACACACACTTTTCGGAAAACGACTATTTTTCATGTTTTGAGTGTAGTACAATCAGAATCTGCAATAATCTCGAACACGATTTTTTTTGCCATCACCATACTTCCATTTCCTTAAGGAACATGGAAGTAAAAATATGCATAAAATTAATGGCTTGTATAAGTTAATGATTGATCTCCATTAAGTAGTGCTCAAGTTTCCAAAATTTTAATATAATGATGTCCGTAATTAAAACATCAGAGCAGGTTTACTGTGTAGGAGGGTACACCGTGGACAAAAATTTTCAACATTTCCTATTGAGCGTTGCTTAGAATAAAGCTGTGAATCTACAGTGTACGTTTCACAGAACAAACACGCAGAAAAGAAGGAGCGCTCCGAAGTCACTCATGGACCCTCAGCATCTTGCAGAGGGTTCATTCCCTAAAGACAAAAAGTCTGTCTATGAATCGTTCCTCTGTAAACACGTGCAGTTACACTGCCCAGCGATCCACAGGAAGCAAATCGCTATCCACGCTGGACACTTTTTCGGCTTGCATGCGTTATGTTGGTGTGGGTTCGGCACTTTCCATTTAAAAACCGTGCAAATGTAAGAAAATAAACATGAATGAGGCCAGAAATAACGCGAATTGTGTGTGTATGTGTGTGTGTGTGTGTGTCTTCCCTGCCTTTTCATTGCGGTAGTCATAATAATAAAATGGAAACGTAAGCAGTACATAACTGAGAAAAAATACATAAATGAAAAAATTATAATTTTATTGCCTGGCAACAAAATTATTTTATTTACAACAATTACCATTATTTGAAAAAGTTAAAATGAATTTTCAAGTACTTTACTCTTGTTAAAACGTAAAAGGTTGCTGGTAAACTACCCCTTCCCCTTAACCGATCTTCACCAAAATCAAAAGGCGTTGAGTGCCCTACAATTCACTGACGTATGCAAAAAATTATTTGATTATGTTTGAATTTGCGGCAGTTATCGTTTGCCATAGAAAATACGCTTGATATAAAACGTTGCAGGTAAACTACCCCTTCCCCTCAACCGATCTTCACCAAAAACAACAGGTCTTGAGTACTCTACAAATCAGGGCTGTATTCAAATAATCTTTTGATTCTGTTTGAATTTGCGGCTGTTATCGTTTGCCGTAGGAAATACCCTTGTTAAAACATAAAACGTTACAATTTCTTTTATGAATTTGCTAACTGCTATAAATTTTTTATTGTTCGACTAAGCTTTTCGTCATTACTGACATCTTCAGGTCTTATACAACCTGAAGATGTCAGTAATGACGAAAAGCTTAGTCGAACAATAAAAAAATTATAGCAGTTAGCAAATTCATAAAAGAAATAGTAAGGGTGGCTGCTAATTTAAACAATACGAAGAATAAAACGTTACAGGTAAACTACCCCTTCCCTTAACCGATCTTTACCAAAAACAATAGGTCTTGAGAACTCTACAATTCAGGGCTGTATGCGAAACATTATTTGATTCTGTTTGAATTTGCGGCTGTTATCGTTTGCCAAAAAAAAAATTTCCCTTGATAAAAAAAACCGTTGCAGGTAAACTACCCCTTTCCCTCAACCGATCTTCACCAAAAACAATAGGTCGTGAGTACTCTACAAATCAGGGCTATATGCAAAAAATTATTTGATTCTGTTTGAATTTGCGGCAGTTATCGTTTGCCATAGAAAAAAAATCTACATACAGATAGACACACAGACAGACACACAGACAGACAGACACACAGACACTTTTCGGAAAACGACTTTTTTTCATGTTTTGAGTGTAGTACAATCAGGATCTGCAATAATCTCGAACACGATTTTTTTTGCCATCACCATACTTCCATTTCCTTAAGGAATATGGAAGTAAAATATCGGTATGGAGAACCATACATGACTTCCATATTCTAAGATTTATAATCATCTGAAATATGCTTGCCTGCCAAGCACGATATATTTTCTAATATATACATAATTTACATTAAAATGAAAAAATTATAATTTTATTTCCTGGCAACAAAATTATTTTATTTTCAACAATTACCATTGTTTGAAAAAATTTAAATGAATTTTCAAGTACTGTACTCTTGTTAAAACGTAAAAGGTTGCTGGTAAACTACCCCTTCCCCTTAACCGATCTTCACCAAAATCTAATGGCCTTGAGTCCTCTACAATTCACTGATGTATGCAAAAAATTATTTGATTATGTTTGAATTTGCGGCAGTTATCGTTTGCCATAGAAAATACGCTTGATAAAAAACGTTGCAGGTAAACTACCCCTTCCCCTCAACCGATCTTCACCAGAACAATAGGTATTGAGTACTCGACAAATCAGGGCAGTATGCAGAAAATTATTTGATTCTGTTTGAATTTGAGGCTGTTATCGTTTGCCATAGAAGATACCCTTGTTAAAAAAACGTTGTAGGTAAACTACCCGTTCCCCTTAACCGATCTTCACCAAAAACAATAGGCCTTGAGAACTCTACAATCTAGGGCTGTATGCAAATAATCTTTTGATTCTGTTTGAATTTGCGGCTGCTATCGTTTGCCATAAGAAATACCCTTGTTAAAACATAAAACTTTACAGGTAAACTACCCCTTTCCCTCAACCGATCTTCACCAAAAACAATAGGTCGTGAGTACTCTACAAATCAGGGCTGTATGCAAAAAATTATTTGATTCTGTTTGAATTTTCGGCAGTTATCGTTTGCCACACACACACACACACACACACACACACACACACACACACACACACACACACACACACACACACACACACACACACACACACACACACACACACACACACACACACACACACACACACACACACACACACACACACACACACACACACACACACACACACACACACACACACACACACACACACACACACACACACACACACACACTTTTCGGAAAACGACTTTTTTTCATGTTTTGAGTGTAGTAGAATCATAATCTGCAATAATTTCGAACACGATTTTTTTTTGCCATCACCATACTTCCATTCCTTAAGGAATATGGAAATAAAATTACCCTTGATAAAAAACCGTTGCAGGTAAACTACCCCTTTCCCTTAACCGATCTCCACCAAAAACGACAGGTCTTGAGAACTCTACAAATCAGGGCTGTATGCAAAATATTATATGATTCTGTTTGAATTTGCGGCTGTTATCGTTTGCCATAGAAAAAAATCTACAGACACACACACACACACACACACACTTTTCGAAAAATGACTTTTTTTCATGTTTTGAGTGTAGTACAATCAGAATCTGCAATAATCTCGAACACGATTTTTTTTGCCATCACCATACTTCCATTTCCTTAAGGAACATGGAAGTAAATATCGGTATGGAGAACCATACATGACTTCCAAGTTCTAAGATTTATATTTAAAATCATGTTCGAAATGAAATATTTCCATAGAAACTACGTCTTTCTACTTATTGCTTCAGCATTAACCGCAGTACTGTGGTCACTAACGTATACCACCTCACGTTCTCGCACTCGATTTTCACCGATGATGGCAGTCGATGGCACTGCCGAAAAGTCTGGTTTTGCAGAAAACATTGGACTACGGCTAAAGAGCCCGGGAAGCAATTTTAACAAAAAACTACTTCTTTGTTGCCGATACCGTAGTACACATATAAAAAATTTTCCCCTCCACCTTCAAATATAATTTTTAATAATAGAAAATTACCCCCACCCTGTTCACCTAACCTCTTCATTTATAGATATTTCATCTACGTTTCTACAATGCATTACTATGAGCTTCTTATCAGGATCCTTTATTTATAAAAATTAAGTACTTTACTCTTGTTACAACATAAAATGTTGCTGGTAAACTACCCCTTTCCCTTAACCGATCTTCACCAACACCAATAGGTATTGAGAACTCTACAATACAGGGCTGTATGCAAAACATCATTTGATTCTGTTTGAATTTGCGGCTGTTATCGTTTACTATAGAAAAAAATTACCCTTCATAAGAAACCGTTGCTGGTAAACTACCCCTTTCCCTTAACCGATCTTCACCAAAAACTATAGATCTTGAGTAATCTACAATTCAGGCCTGTATGCAAACAATTATTTGATTCTGTTTGAATTTGCGGCTGTTATCGTTTGCCATAGAAAACACCCTTGATAAAACATAAACGTTGCTGGTAAACTACCCTATTCCATTAACCAATCTTCACCAAAAACAATAGGTCTTGAGAACTCTACAATTCAGGGCTGTATACAAAACATTAGTTGATTCTCTTTGAATTTACGGCAGTTGTCGTTCGTCATAAAAAAATACCCTTGTTAAAACATAAAACGTTGCAGGTAAACTACCCCTTTCCCTTAACCGATCTTCAACAAAATCAACAGACCTTGAGCTCTGTTTAATTCAAAATGGTATGCAGAAGAGTAGTTGATTCTGTTTTAATGTATGGCAGTTATCGTTCGTCAAAAAAAAAATACCCTTGATAAAACATAAAATGTTTCTGGTAAACAACCCTATTCCCTTAACCGATCTTCACCAAAACCAACAGGTCTTGAGAACTCTACATTTCTGGGCTGTATGCAAAAACGTATTTGATTCTGTTTGAATTTGCGGCTTTTATCGTTTGCCAAAAAAAATACCATTTTAAAACATAAAACGTTGCAGGTAAACTACCCCTTTCCCTTAACCGATCTCAACCAACACCAATAGGTATTGAGAACTCTACAATAGAGGGCTGTATGCAATACATCATTTGATTCTGTTTGAATTTGCGGCTGTTATCATTTACCATAGAAAAAATTACCCTTGATAAAAAACCGTTGCTGGTAAACTACCCCATTCCCTTAACCGATCTTCACCAAAAACGATAGGTCCTGAGAACTCTATAATTCAGGGCTGTATGCAAAATATTATATGATTTTGTTTGAATTTGCGGCTGTTATCGTTTGCCATACAAAATACCCTTGATAAAACAAAAAATGTGGCTGGTAAACTACCCCTTTCCCTTAAACGATCTTCACCAAAAACAATAGGTCTTTAGTACTCAAGAAATTAGGGCTGTATGCAAAAATGTATTTGTTTCTGTTTGAATTTGCGGCTCTTATCGTTTGCCATAAAAAATACCCTTTTAAACATAAAACGTTGCTGGTAAACTACCCCTTTCCCTTAACCGATCTTCACCAAAAAAAAAAGGTCTTGAGAACTCTACAATTCAGGGCAGTATGCAAAACATTATTTGATTCTGTTTGAATTTGCGGCTGTTATCGTTTGCCATAGAAAATACCCTTGTTAAAACATAAAACGTTGGACGTAAACTACCCCTCACCCTTAACCGATCTTTACCAAAATCAACAGATCTTGAGAACTCTACAAGTCAGGGCTGTATGCGAAACATTATTTGATTCTGTTTGAATTTGCGGCTATTATCGTTTGCCAAACAAACAAAATTACCCTTGATAAAAAAAAAACCGTTGCTGGTAAACTACCCCCTTCCCTCAACCGATCTTCACCAAAAACAATAGTTCGCGAGTACTCTACAAATCAGGGCTGTATGCAAAAAATTACTTGATTCTGTTTGAATTTGCGGCTGTTATCGTTTGCCATAGAAAAAAATCTACACACACACACACACACACACACACACACACACACACACACACACACACACACACACACACACACACACACACACACACACACACACACACACACACACACACACACACACACACACACACACACAGACAGACACAGACACACACTTTTCGGAAAACGACTATTTTTCATGTTTTGAGTGTAGTACAATCAGAATCTGCAATAATCTCGAACACGATTTTTTTTGCCATCACCATACTTCCATTTCCTTAAGGAACATGGAAGTAAAAATATGCATAAAATTAATGGCTTGTATAAGTTAATGATTGATCTCCATTAAGTAGTGCTCAAGTTTCCAAAATTTTAATATAATGATGTCCGTAATTAAAACATCAGAGCAGGTTTACTGTGTAGGAGGGTACACCGTGGACAAAAATTTTCAACATTTCCTATTGAGCGTTGCTTAGAATAAAGCTGTGAATCTACAGTGTACGTTTCACAGAACAAACACGCAGAAAAGAAGGAGCGCTCCGAAGTCACTCATGGACCCTCAGCATCTTGCAGAGGGTTCATTCCCTAAAGACAAAAAGTCTGTCTATGAATCGTTCCTCTGTAAACACGTGCAGTTACACTGCCCAGCGATCCACAGGAAGCAAATCGCTATCCACGCTGGACACTTTTTCGGCTTGCATGCGTTATGTTGGTGTGGGTTCGGCACTTTCCATTTAAAAACCGTGCAAATGTAAGAAAATAAACATGAATGAGGCCAGAAATAACGCGAATTGTGTGTGTATGTGTGTGTGTGTGTGTGTCTTCCCTGCCTTTTCATTGCGGTAGTCATAATAATAAAATGGAAACGTAAGCAGTACATAACTGAGAAAAAATACATAAATGAAAAAATTATAATTTTATTGCCTGGCAACAAAATTATTTTATTTACAACAATTACCATTATTTGAAAAAGTTAAAATGAATTTTCAAGTACTTTACTCTTGTTAAAACGTAAAAGGTTGCTGGTAAACTACCCCTTCCCCTTAACCGATCTTCACCAAAATCAAAAGGCGTTGAGTGCCCTACAATTCACTGACGTATGCAAAAAATTATTTGATTATGTTTGAATTTGCGGCAGTTATCGTTTGCCATAGAAAATACGCTTGATATAAAACGTTGCAGGTAAACTACCCCTTCCCCTCAACCGATCTTCACCAAAAACAACAGGTCTTGAGTACTCTACAAATCAGGGCTGTATTCAAATAATCTTTTGATTCTGTTTGAATTTGCGGCTGTTATCGTTTGCCGTAGGAAATACCCTTGTTAAAACATAAAACGTTACAATTTCTTTTATGAATTTGCTAACTGCTATAAATTTTTTATTGTTCGACTAAGCTTTTCGTCATTACTGACATCTTCAGGTCTTATACAACCTGAAGATGTCAGTAATGACGAAAAGCTTAGTCGAACAATAAAAAAATTATAGCAGTTAGCAAATTCATAAAAGAAATAGTAAGGGTGGCTGCTAATTTAAACAATACGAAGAATAAAACGTTACAGGTAAACTACCCCTTCCCTTAACCGATCTTTACCAAAAACAATAGGTCTTGAGAACTCTACAATTCAGGGCTGTATGCGAAACATTATTTGATTCTGTTTGAATTTGCGGCTGTTATCGTTTGCCAAAAAAAAAATTTCCCTTGATAAAAAAAACCGTTGCAGGTAAACTACCCCTTTCCCTCAACCGATCTTCACCAAAAACAATAGGTCGTGAGTACTCTACAAATCAGGGCTATATGCAAAAAATTATTTGATTCTGTTTGAATTTGCGGCAGTTATCGTTTGCCATAGAAAAAAAATCTACATACAGATAGACACACAGACAGACACACAGACAGACAGACACACAGACACTTTTCGGAAAACGACTTTTTTTCATGTTTTGAGTGTAGTACAATCAGGATCTGCAATAATCTCGAACACGATTTTTTTTGCCATCACCATACTTCCATTTCCTTAAGGAATATGGAAGTAAAATATCGGTATGGAGAACCATACATGACTTCCATATTCTAAGATTTATAATCATCTGAAATATGCTTGCCTGCCAAGCACGATATATTTTCTAATATATACATAATTTACATTAAAATGAAAAAATTATAATTTTATTTCCTGGCAACAAAATTATTTTATTTTCAACAATTACCATTGTTTGAAAAAATTTAAATGAATTTTCAAGTACTGTACTCTTGTTAAAACGTAAAAGGTTGCTGGTAAACTACCCCTTCCCCTTAACCGATCTTCACCAAAATCTAATGGCCTTGAGTCCTCTACAATTCACTGATGTATGCAAAAAATTATTTGATTATGTTTGAATTTGCGGCAGTTATCGTTTGCCATAGAAAATACGCTTGATAAAAAACGTTGCAGGTAAACTACCCCTTCCCCTCAACCGATCTTCACCAGAACAATAGGTATTGAGTACTCGACAAATCAGGGCAGTATGCAGAAAATTATTTGATTCTGTTTGAATTTGAGGCTGTTATCGTTTGCCATAGAAGATACCCTTGTTAAAAAAACGTTGTAGGTAAACTACCCGTTCCCCTTAACCGATCTTCACCAAAAACAATAGGCCTTGAGAACTCTACAATCTAGGGCTGTATGCAAATAATCTTTTGATTCTGTTTGAATTTGCGGCTGCTATCGTTTGCCATAAGAAATACCCTTGTTAAAACATAAAACTTTACAGGTAAACTACCCCTTTCCCTCAACCGATCTTCACCAAAAACAATAGGTCGTGAGTACTCTACAAATCAGGGCTGTATGCAAAAAATTATTTGATTCTGTTTGAATTTTCGGCAGTTATCGTTTGCCACACACACACACACACACACACACACACACACACACACACACACACACACACACACACACACACACACACACACACACACACACACACACACACACACACACACACACACACACACACACACACACACACACACACACACACACACACACACACACACACACACACACACACACACACACACACACACTTTTCGGAAAACGACTTTTTTTCATGTTTTGAGTGTAGTAGAATCATAATCTGCAATAATTTCGAACACGATTTTTTTTTGCCATCACCATACTTCCATTCCTTAAGGAATATGGAAATAAAATTACCCTTGATAAAAAACCGTTGCAGGTAAACTACCCCTTTCCCTTAACCGATCTCCACCAAAAACGACAGGTCTTGAGAACTCTACAAATCAGGGCTGTATGCAAAATATTATATGATTCTGTTTGAATTTGCGGCTGTTATCGTTTGCCATACAAAATACACTTGATAAAACAAAAAACGTGGCTGGTAAACTACCCCTTTCCCTTAAACGATCTTCACCAAAAACAATAGATCGTGAGTACTCTACAAATCAGGGCTGTATGCAAAAAATTATTTTATTCTATTTGAATTTGCGGCTGATATCGTTTGCCATAGAAAAAAAATCTACAGGCACACAGACAGATAGACACACACACAGACAATTTTCGAAAAACGGCTTTTATTCATGTTTTGAGTGTAGTACAATCAGAAACTGCAATAATCTCGAACACGATTTTTTTTGCCATCACCATACTTCCATTTCCTTAAGGAACATGGAAGTAATTATCGGTATGGAGAACCATACATGACTTCCATATTCTAAGATTTAAATTTAAAATCATTTTCGAAATGAAATATTACCATAGAAACTACTTCTTTCTACTTACTGCTTCAGCCTTAACCACAGTACTGTGGTCACTAACATATACCACCTCACGTTATCGCACTCGATTTTCACTGATGATGGAAGTCGATGGCATTGCCGAAACGTCTGGTTTTGTAGAAAACATTGGACTACGGCCAAATATCCCGGGAAGGAATTTTAACAAAAACTACTTCTTTGTTGCCGATAACGTTGTACACATATATATAAAAAATTTGCATAAAATTAATGGCTTGTATAAGTTAATGATTGATCTCCATTAAGTAGTGCTCAAGTTTCCAAAGTTTTAATATTATGATGTCCGTAATTAAAACATCAGAGCAGGTTTAGTGTGAATGAGTGTACACCGTAGACTAAAATTTTCAACATTCCCTATTGAGCGTTGCTTAGAGTAAAGCTGCGAATCTACAGTGTATGTTTCACAGAACAAACACGCGAAAAAGAAGGAGCGCTCCGAAGTCACTAATGGACCCTCAGCATCTTGCAAAGGGTTCATTCCCTAAAGACGAAAAGTCTATCTATGAATCGTTCCTCTGTAAACACGTGCAGTTACACTGCCCAGCGATCCACAGGAAGCAAATTGATGTCCATTTTTTCGGCTTGCACGCGTTATGTTGGTGTGGGTTTCGGCACTTTCCATTTAAAAAGCGTGCTAATGTAAGAAAATAAACATGAGTGAGGCCAGAAATAACGCGAATTGTGTGTGTGTGTGTGTGTGTGTGTGTGTGTGTGTGTGTGTGTGTGTGTGCGTGTGTGTGTGTGTGTGTGTGTGTGTGTGTGTGTGTGTGTGTGTGTGTGTGTGTCTTCCCTGCCTTTTTATTGCTGTAGTCATAATAATAAAATGTAAACGTAAACATTACATAACTGAGATATGCTTACCTGCCACGAACGATATATTATTTTATACATGTACGAGGTGTGTTCAAAGAAGACCGATCTATTTGTGTAGCACGTCAACTAGCGCATAGAGCGAGCTGCAGAATTAAGTGCTGCTAGCGACAGGTTTTGACGCCTGAATGCCGTTTTCTCTGTTCCGTCACGATCTTCAGTCTTCGAGCTACACGCGCTGTAGTGGGCACGGGCACACACCGTCCGGCGGATTTATAACAAAGTGAGAATGAAGATCTTAACACAACGTGTGTGTATAAAATTTTGCTGCTGACTTCGTAAAATCTTTACAGAGCTATTTCCATTGTCTTCCAAAGTTTTCATTACCATTTGCATTGGTACGCAGTTGTTGACCGATTTCAAAACGGGTCTCTTTCTGATCGTCGTCAACAAACACAGTAAGAAGTTTTCAGTGATACGATACATTTAAATTTTTCTATCAAAATTTAATTTTACGATCTTAAATGGATTCTGTCAGAAAGTATCGGCATTTAAACGATGATTTACAATTACCACATCACGAGCTCTCTTCCCATGATCTTCGATATCGCTTTGATCTGCACCGACCATTGTTTTTCCCTCTTTAAAAATTCTGAAACTAATCGTTCGCTTCACGCAGGCTTCAGCGTATGCTTAATTGAAAACTAGAATGTCTCTGAAAAGTTTTAACCTAGTTTTGCTGAAAAATTTCATACGCACACGTTGTTCTCGCTGTCTTTCTTAATCGCTTTGTCACTAATCCGCCGGCCAGCGTGTGCACGTCCCCACTCAATGTGATATACCTCAAAGACTACTGCTAATAGCTGAACACAATAAGTGGTAGTTTGTTGTCAAAAACTATCGCTAGGTGCGCGCAAAGTCGCGGCGCGTGGTTTGTGCGGATTGATGTGTTACTCAAAAAGTTTGGTCTTTCTATGAACACACCTCGTATTTAATTTATACTAAAATGAAAAAATTATAATTTTATTGCCTGGCAACAAAATTATTTTATTTTTAACAATTACCATTGTTTGAAAAAGTTTAAATGCATCTTCAAGTACTTTACTGTTGTTAAAACGTAAAAGGTTGCAGGTAAACTACCCCTTCCCCTTAACCGATCTTCACCAAAATCGAAAATCCTTGAGATTTCTACAATTCAGGGACGAATGCAAAAAATTATTTGATTCTGTTTGAATTTGCGGCTGTTATCGTTTGCCATAGAAAATACGCTTGATAAAAAACGTTGCAGGTAAACTACCCCTTCCCCTTAACCGATCTTCACCAAAAACAATAGGTCTTGAGTACTCTACAAATCAGGGCTGTATGCAAAAAAAAATATTTGATTCTGTTTGAATTTGCGGCTGTTATCGTTTGCCATAGAAAATACCCTTGTTAAAAAAACGTGGCAGGTAAACTACCCCTTCCCTTAACCGATCTACACCAAAAACAATAGGTCTTGAGAACTCTACAATTTAGGGCTGTATGCAAATAATCTTTTGATTCTGTTTGAATTTGCGGCTGTTATCGTTTGCCATAGAAAATACCCATGTTAAAACATAAAACGTTGCTGGTAAACTACCCCTTTCCCGTAACCGATCTTCACCAAAAACAATAGATCTTGAGAACTCTACAATTCCGGCCTGTATGAGAAACATTATTTGATTCTGTTTGAATTTGCGGCTGTTATCGTTCGCCAAAAAAAAAAAAAATTTCCCTTGATAATAAAAACCCGTTGCCGGTAAACTACCCCTTTCCCTCAACCGGTCTTCACCAAAAACAATAGGTCGTGAGTACTCTACAATTCAGGGCTGTATGCAACAAATTATTTGATTCTGTTTGAATTTGCGGCTGTTATCGTTTGCCATAGAAAAAAAATCTACAGACAGACACACACACAGACACGTTTCGAAAAACGACTTTTTTCATGTTTTGAGTGTAGTACAATCAGAATCTGCAATAATCTCGAACACGATTTTTTTTGCCATCACCATACTTCCATTTCCTTAAGGAATATGGAAGTAAAAATTACCCTCGTTAAAACATACAATGTTGCTGGTAAACTACCCCTTTCCCTTAACCGATCTTCACCAAAAACGACAGATCTTGAGTACTCTACAATTCAGGCTGGTATGCAAACAATTATTTGATTATGTTTGATTTTGCGGCTCTTATCGTTTGCCATAAAAAATACCCTTGATAAAACAAAAAACGTGGCTGGTAAACTACCCCTTTCCCTTAACCGATCTTCACCAACAGCAACAGGTATTGAGAACTCTACAATACAGGGCTGTATGCTAAACATCATTTGATTATGTTTGAATTTGCGGCTGTTATCGTTTACCATAGAAAAAAATTACCCTTGATAAAAAACCGTTGCCGGTAAACTACCCCTTTCCCTTTACCGATCTTCACCAAAAACGGCAGGTCTTGAGAACTCTACAATTCAGGGCTGTTTGCAAAATATTATATGATTCTGTTTCAATTTCCGGCTGTTATCGTTTGCCATAACAAATACCCTTGTTAAAACATAAAACGTTGCTGGTAAACTACCCCTTTCCCTTAACCGATCTTTACCAAAATCAACAGATCTTGAGAACTCTACAATTCAGGGCTGTATGCGAAACATTAGTTGATTCTGTTTGAATTTGCGGCTGTTATCGTTTGCCATAGAAAATACACTTGTTAAAAAAACGTTGTAGGTAAACTACCCTTTTTCCCTTAACCGATCTTCACCAAAAACAATAGGCCTTGAGAATTCTACAATTTAGGGCTGTAATGCAAATAATCTTTTGATTCTGTTTGAATTTGCGGCTGTTATCGTTTGCCATAGGAAATACCCTTGTTAAAACATAAAACGTTACAGGTAAACTACCCCGTTCCCTCAACCGATCTTTACCAAAAACAACAGGTCGTGAGTACGCTACAAATCAGAGCTGTATGCAAAAAATTATTTGATTCTGTTTGAATTTTCGGCAGTTATCGTTTGCCATAAAAAAAAAATCTACACACACACAGACACACACACACACACACACACACACAGACAGACACACACACACACACACACACTTTTCGGAAAACGCCTTTATTGCCTGGCAACAAAATTATTTTATTTTTAACAATTACCATTGTTTGAAAAAGTTTAAATGCATCTTCAAGTACTTTACTGTTGTTAAAACGTAAAAGGTTGCAGGTAAACTACCCCTTCCCCTTAACCGATCTTCACCAAAATCGAAACTCCTTGAGATTTCTACAATTCAGGGACGAATGCAAAAAATTATTTGATTCTGTTTAAATTTGCGGCTGTTACCGTTTGCCATAGAAAATACGCTTGATAAAAAACGTTGCTGGTAAACTACCCCTTCCCCTTAACCGATCTTCACCAAAAACAATAGGTCTTGAGTACTCTACAAATCAGGGCTGTATGCAAAAAAAAATATTTGATTCTGTTTGAATTTGCGGCTGTTATCGTTTGCCATAGAAAATACCCTTGTTAAAAAAACGTGGCAGGTAAACTACCCCTTCCCTTAACCGATCTACACCAAAAACAATAGGTCTTGAGAACTCTACAATTTAGGGCTGTATGCAAATAATCTTTTGATTCTGTTTGAATTTGCGGCTGTTATCGTTTGCCATAGAAAATACCCTTGTTAAAACATAAAACGTTGCTGGTAAACTACCCCTTTCCCGTAACCGATCTTCACCAAAAACAACAGATCTTGAGAACTCTACAATTCAGGGCTGTATGCGAAACATTATTTGATTCTGTTTGAATTTGCGGCTGTTATCGTTTGCCATAGAAAAAAACCTATAGGCAGATAGACACACAGACACTCTTCGAAAAATGACTTTTTTTTAATGTTTTGAGTGTAGTACAATCATATTCTGCAATAATCTCGAACACGATTTTTTTTTGCAATCACCATACTTCCATTTCCTTAAGGAACATGGAAGTAAAAAAATCGTGTTCAAGATTATTGCAGATTCTGATTGTACTACACTCAAAACATGAAAAAAAAGTCGTTTTTCGAAAAGTGTCTGTCTGTCTGTCTGTCTATCTGTGTGTGTGTCAGTAGATTTTTTTCGATGGGAAACGATAACAGCCGCAAATTCAAACAGAATCAAATAATTTTTTGCATACAGCCCTGATTTGTAGAGTACTCACGACCTAATGATTTTGGTGAAGATCGGTTGAGGGAAGGGGGTAGTTTACCTGCAACGGTTTTTTTTTACAAAGGTAATTTTTTTTTTTGGCAAACGATAACAGCCGCAAATTCAAACAGAATCAACTAATGTTTCGCATACAGCCCTGAATTTTAGAGTTCTTAAGACCTATTGTTTTTGGTGAAGATCGGTTAATGGGAAGGGGTAGTTTACCAGCAATCTTTTACGTTTTAACAACAGTAAAGTACTTGAAAATTCATTTAAACTTACACAAAATTCGCGTTATTTCTGGCCTCATTCATGTTTATTTTCTTACATTTGCACGCTTTTTAAATGGAAAGTGCCGAAACCCATACCAACATAACGCATGCAAGCCGAAAAAGTGTCCAGCGTGGATAGCGATTTGCTTCCTGTGGATCGCTGGGCAGTGTAACTGCACGTGTTTACAGAGGAACGATTCATAGACAGACTTTTCGTCTTTAGGGAATGAACCCTCTGCAGGATGCTGAGGGTCCATGAGTGACTTCGGAGCGCTCCTTCTTTTCCGCGTGTTTGTTCTGTAAAACGTACACTGTAGATTCGCAGCTTTACTCTAACCAACGCTCAATAGGAAATGTTGAAAATTTTTGTCCACGGTGTACCCTCATACACAGTAAACCTGCACTGATGTTTTAATTTCGGACATCATAATATTAAAACTTTGGAAACTTGAGCACTACTTAATGGAGATCAATCATTAACTTATACAAGCCATTAATTTTATGCATATTATATATATATATATATATTGTAATAATACGATAAATATTAAATATAAAAATAAATAAAAGGTTGATGTATGTAGATTGTGCTCTCCTGTAAGTCCCACTGGTTGTGCTAGCTGATTTTGTAATAAAACGATATTGCAAAATATAGCTTAATTTATAATATGTGTAGTACGTAGCTAATATCTTCTTGTCTTCTAAGCTCCCACTGTTGACCTTCGCTTTTGTAATACAACCCTACTATAATTGTAATTGTATAGTGTTCTGGTATAATATTATCCAGGATAATTTTTATGGTGTGTATGTTCAGTAGTGACGTTCCGCTCTGGGAATCGTCGATTTGGTAAAGTTCCTGGTCTTTGTTATTGGTAATTGGGATGTTATTACCATCAATTAAATAAAGTGTATTTTGCTGTGTAGCAAATTGAAATAAAATATAAATTTAAAATTTATATTTATAAAAAAAAAATAATTTCGGAACAAATATTTTCGAGGTATTTATGTGCTTAATAATAGGAATAAATTGAGGTTGTGGATCGTAATTATAATTATAATAGTAAGGTGTTTAATTTGGTAATAAATTTCTGTTCGGTAAATTTGTTAAAAAGATAATCCAATTAACTTCAAGTTAGGCGAAAACGGCTCTCTTCTTCTTACTCTTGAAATGTTGTAGTTTCGCATATACTGCCTTTAAAGATTATCTATTTTTCTTGGTTAATTAATGATTATGTCCTTTTATAAGAGAAATCAACTCCAATTTACCAAAAAACAGACAAATACGTTTATTAAATACAATAATAAGGTTGGTCGATTAATTAATCGAAGTTACAAGCCATATCGAGTTCTTGCTCAGGTCGGTCGATATTAGAAGTTTTACAATTGTATTATTTAAACAGGTTCTTTGAACGGTTATTTATATAAAAAGCCAGAGAAGGTCAGGGACATGAAAGTATAACACTTACAATTCAAAAAAAAAAAGGTCTTAAATTTAAACAATATACTGGTAATTATTAATAATAAAAGTTTATATATAATTTTGTTCAAACCAGAAAGCAGTCTAGTCGTCTCTAATGGAGGTGACGAAATGGGATCAGAATGGCCGCCTGACGCATGCGCGTTGAAAGCTTCTAATGTAAACAACGTACTTGTTGAGATAATATGTCCCTTCTTTGGTTAAATGTTCTTCACTACGGTATATGATCTTCTGGGGTATAGTTTATTGTCACTGTTGTTAGATGGAAACGTTCACTTGGTGTAAAAATGTTGTTAAATAAGTATATCAACTGGTGTTTATGTGTCAGTTAACCTCGAATTTTCACTTGGTGTTTGATGCGATTTCAGTGTTATTTCAATGTAATTGGTTATATGTGATTTCGTTTATAGGTGTTATGTAGTTCGTGGGTCAACTTCACCACTTCACTTTCATTAAAATAGTTAAAAATTTAATTTACATAAAATGATTCAGAACTCCGTTGTAGCATAACGTCCATTAAAGGTTGGTTCAAACAAATATTCACGAGAAGTGCTCTCTTCGAGGTATAATAATGAACTGTCTGTATTTTCTTCATCTCATGAAAATCTTAGCCTATATAATATAGTTCAGACATTGTTAAAAATTGCCATAACTTCCGACACGTTTTAAAATAGTACACTATGTTCATAAAGTAAATTCGTTATTACTTAACTGTTTGCAATATAAAATACATATTCGTTTTCACTATTCTATTCTACTTATTTTGATAGTAATTAAGTTAGTATTACAAAGTTTTATCTGAAAATTATTTCTTATAATTTTCTGGGAGGTAGGCCTAAAATTATACTTCCCTGTCTTCTATGTAAATAATAGCCATTTTAACTAATATAATTATTATTCTATGAAATCTGAAATTTGTATAATTATCAATTCTCACTTATTTTATGGCAATTTAGTATACTAATGATGGTTTTTTAATATAATTCAGTTGTATATGACTCCCCTTCTGATAAAGTTAGTGAACCTATTTCAGTTTCAAATGGTATTTCATTATACAAATAAATAATTTTACTCATAGAATGACCATATCTTTAGAAAGCCTCATTTACATAGTATTTAATATGTTGGGTGTATCTTGCCTAAATATTGTCAGTTTGACTGGTTTATAAGATTAGGTTTATTAATTATTCTGCATTTTAACTTTATTATATTGCCTAGATTTGAATTGTGGCTATTTGCAGAATGTTTTACTAATGTAATTATTTTATTTCCTTCTCTGACTTCTGACTCTGATATATTTGATTAAAAATTAGTTCTCTGATCTGGCATAACAGTAATTATAGATTATACAATTAAAATATAACACCCAGATATATAAAACTGGTGTTCTTAATAACATTGTTTTGGTATATCACCTAATAACATAATAAAAAGTATTTCTACAACATTGGAATGTTATCTAATTTTAGATAATGCATTCCTAAATTAACATGAACAATAAAATAACAATTATAATACTAATATTTCTTATGACTAACCCTTATTTATCTAAATGTTATATGTAATAGGAACCTAACATCCTGGTTCCATATATAATTGTTAACACCTTCTATAAACTTCTTCATAAACAGTTTGTTCTGTAGTTCCCCATTTATAAAATTTATACCCCCTCTTAAAGTATACCCCTAGCTATCTAAGTTATATTCCATTCTATGGAATGTTCATATCGCTTTAGTAGCTTTTATTTAGTAATATTACTACTTCATTATCAAAGTAGGCACTGTTCACAAAACTTAAAGTTTGTTACTATGTACTGCAACTCATGTACCCTTTTAAAGTTTATTATTTATAATTTGATCACTTGCACCTTTCCATGGTAAATTATTACTATATTTACTAGTCTTTTTCTAGTTTTTAATATGAAATATTCAACCATGGGGGAACTGTGAAGATTTGTTTATGCACATTACACAATAACTTTTTGAATGCACTAATATTTACTACAGCTAACACTTTTAGTTTTTTGTCAGTTTTACAGTGATATGGTTTTTTATTGTGTTATACTTTCTTTTTTGGGCATTCATTGATTTTGGGGTTTTTTGGGGGTTCTTTCCCTATGGGGTTTTTGTTTTATATGGGTCGTCTTAATTATTCTTCTTTCTTCTTGAGTTTGGTTCTTCTTTATTCTTCCTTCTTCTGTAGATTAGTTTTGATTATTCTTCTTTCTTCTTTGAGTTTTAATTGTTCTTCCTTCTTCTTTAGCTTTGATTGTTCTTCTTTCTTCTGTCTTCAGTAGATTTGGTTTTAATTATTCTTCTTTCTTCTGTCTTCAGTATCTTTGATTGTTCTTCTTTCTTCATTCTTCAGTAGTAGTAGTTTTAACTAGTTCTTCTTTCTTCATTAGATTTAGTTTGTTCTTCTTTCTTCTTTGAGTTTTAATTGTTCTTCCTTCTTCTTTAGCTTTGATTGTTCTTCCTTCTTCAGTAATAGTAGTTTTAATTATTCTTCTTTCTTCTGTCTTCTGTATCTTTGATTGTTCTTCTTTCTTCATTCTTCAGTAGTAGTAGTTTTAACTAGTTCTTCTTTCTTCATTAGATTTAGTTTGTTCTTCTTTCTTCTTTGAGTTTTAATTGTTCTTCCTTCTTCTTTAGCTTTGATTGTTCTTCCTTCTTCAGTAATAGTAGTTTTAATTATTCTTCTGTCTTCTGTATCTTTGATTGTTCTTCTTTCTTCATTCTTCAGTAGTAGTAGTTTTAACTAGTTCTTCTTTCTTCATTAGATTTAGTTTGTTCTTCTTTCTTCTTTGAGTTTTGATTGTTCTTCCTTCTTCAATAATAGTAGTTTTAATTAGTTCTTCTTTCTTCAGTAATAGTAGTTTTAATTATTCTTCTTTCTTCTGTCTTCTGTATCTTTGATTGTTCTTCTTTCTTCAGTAATAGTAGTTTTAATTATTCTTCTTTCTTCTGTCTTCTGTATCTTTGATTGTTCTTCTTTCTTCATTCTTCAGTAGTAGTAGTTTTAACTAGTTCTTCTTTCTTCATTAGATTTAGTTTGTTCTTCTTTCTTCTTTGAGTTTTAATTGTTCTTCTTTCTTCTTTGAGTTTTAATTGTTCTTCCTTCTTCTTTAGCTTTGATTGTTCTTCCTTCTTCAGTAATAGTAGTTTTAATTATTCTTCTTTCTTCTGTCTTCTGTATCTTTGATTGTTCTTCTTTCTTCATTCTTCAGTAGTAGTAGTTTTAACTAGTTCTTCTTTCTTCATTAGATTTAGTTTGTTCTTCTTTCTTCTTTGAGTTTTGATTGTTCTTCCTTCTTCAATAATAGTAGTTTTAATTAGTTCTTCTTTCTTCAGTAATAGTAGTTTTAATTATTCTTCTTTCTTCTGTCTTCTGTATCTTTGATTGTTCTTCTTTCTTCAGTAATAGTAGTTTTAATTATTCTTCTTTCTTCTGTCTTCTGTATCTTTGATTGTTCTTCTTTCTTCAGTAATAGTAGTTTTAATTATTCTTCTTTCTTCTGTCTTCTGTATCTTTGATTGTTCTTCTTTCTTCATTCTTCAGTAGTAGTAGTTTTAACTAGTTCTTCTTTCTTCATTAGATTTAGTTTGTTCTTCTTTCTTCTTTGAGTTTTAATTGTTCTTCTTTCTTCTTTGAGTTTTAATTGTTCTTCCTTCTTCTTTAGCTTTGATTGTTCTTCCTTCTTCAGTAATAGTAGTTTTAATTATTCTTCTTTCTTCTGTCTTCTGTATCTTTGATCGTTCTTCTGTCTTCATTCTTCAGTAGTAGTAGTTTTAATTAGTCTTCTTTCTTCTGTCTTCTGTAGTGGTAGTTTTGACTATTCTTCCTTCTTCTGTAGTTTTTCGCCGTGTATGGCTTCGTTTCTTCTGGTCTGGTTTCTTTGACGGGGTATATTAATTGCCTGCTTCTATCTTACCTGGGTAATTTTGTTATTATCATTTTTAGTCTTCTGGGTTTTTAAATTTGTATTATATTATATTGTTTGCAGAAATTTTCTTTATTCAACCTTTCTTGTGAATATATTATTAAACAGTGCATTTTAATTAATTCTCATCTGGATATTCCATATCTTAGAGCTTTATTAATGATCATTGAGTAATGTATTTGTGTGGATTATCTGTCATGCTACAGATTGCTCTCTTCCAGAAGTGATTAGTTCAGATCATACTTAGTTTGTCTGAAATAATTGCTTATGACATTATATTATAAATTATATTTCTTTTACTTCCTTCACATTTCTAAAAATTTTTTCTCCTATATTTTTGAGCTTATCTATATTTCATTATTAACTGGATTCTTACTGATAGTAATAGTCATCTGAGGTTCGTTATTTTTTATTTTTCCATTTTCTTCTTAACCCGTTTCTTTATCCTTGGGATATTTATTCCCTAAAATTCCCTAACACGTTAGCTGGGGCAGTGTCCAGAGGGGCTCTGTAGGCATCTCACTCTGCTGGCCATACTACGTCATTTATTGATTACAGAGGTAAATCATCTCTGACCAATACATAATAATACTGCTGGACTTATCTCAGACAGTCATTAATAAAATTATATAAGAATAGTCCACCTTATGACTATAAAAAAAAAAAATTAAATATCTTTGGATATTTCACTTTGTATACGAACAGATCTATTTATATATCTATCTTAGTGAATCTCTATCTCAGTTATTTTTCTCAATGGTTAGCTCTGCTGGCATTTTATTTCTCCTTGTGATTGGAAGCTGGTATAATATAATCATCACTTATTATTCAGTGTAAAGTTTTTAATTCTCTGTCATTTTTTGACTGTTATCACAATCTCCTTCTGGTCATTGGTAGCATATATTTTGTATTATATTTTTGTTCCTTTATTAATTCTTGTGAATCGTTCCACTAGTATTATGTTTTTTCAATTACTCTTTTAATTGTCTTTCTTATAACTGACATTTATATATGATCATCTTTTTCTTATGGACTTATTTATATATGGTTTTTTCTTTCTTTTTTAAAATTTTATTCTGCTCTTGCTTTTTATCCAAATGCACTCTTTATTATTAATGTCATATGTTTAATATCTCTGTTTATTTGACATAAAATTCTCATTAATTTCACTTCACAATAAGTTTATTCATTTAAATGGTATCAGTGGTTTGTATTGCCATTTCTTTATTCTGGAAAGTTTTTCAGAATTGGTCCCATATATAATTGTTTGTAATGTGTTCTCCAAATTCTTTTTCTCCTTGTTCATTTCTAAAAGTTGTTTTTAAAATAAGGTAGTAAATTGTTTTTACTTGGGTTTTTGAATTTTGATGATTTAATTCAAAATTCATTTTCTCTTTGATTCATAAATTGTTTCCTAAATGGTAGGCAGTAAGTAGTCATTACTTCATTTTTGAATTTAGTGGTTTAATTCAAAATTCATTTTCTCTTGTCCATAAATTGTTTTCTAAATAATAGGTAGTAAGTAGTCATTACTTCATTTTTGAATTTTTACTTTTTCTTACTTCTTCTATACCTTCCCTTACTCATAATATTTTTTCATGGAAGCCTGGTTATATACTCCCTTTATCCTGTCTGAATCGATCTCCTTTATTTCATAGGTATTGTTATTTTTCACATTGGATATTATATATGGTCCGGTGTATAATAGTAATAACTTTTTCGTTATTCCTTCCAGTGTGCTGGGAAGTTCACGATTTCTTAGTAAAATTTTTTCTCCCTTCTCATATATTATTACTTTGCCACTGGCCTTTTGATATTTATTCTGCCGTTTTAACTGGTCTTCTGCCACCTTGTTGAAGAATTTAGCTTTATCAAATCTGTACACATGGCTACTGGGGAATTCGAGGATATCTGTGATCTCTCGTGGGGGTGGTTTCTCGTACATAGCAGAATATGGGGTTATCCCTATAGCTGGATGGTAAGCTAAGTTGAGGAATTCCTCCGTGGCTTCTAAATAGTCTTGCCACCTTTTTTGTTGATGGTGACAATAAGTCCTGAGGATCCTCCCCACTTCTCGCAACACCCGCTCTGCCGGATTACTGCTCGGATGGTAGACCGAGGTTTTGTATGTACGAATGCCCATTGACAATAACGTATCCCTCCAAATTACCCCTTTAAACTGAGTTCCATGATCAGTAATGATCGAAGATGGTTTCCCCAGGTGTGGGATATATTGTTCAGTTAGTATCCCCAGAATTTTCCTGGTAGTCGCTCGGTTAGTAGGGTATAGCTTAATGTATTTGGTGAAGTGGTCCATTATGATGGTTAGGTACCGATACCGGTGTCGACCTCCACTACGGGGAAATGGTCCGCAGATATCGAGGAACACCTTCTCCAATTTCGCTTTGGAAGTGATTGGGATCATCACACCTTCCTTCTTCTCATTATTAGTTTTTACCAGCTGGCAGATCTTACAATTCTTTATATACATTCGGACCTTTCTATTGATGTTTTTTATATAGCAGCTCTCCTCCAGAGCTTTTATTACCTTGAGGGCGCCCATATGCCCGTAACATATATGGTAATTCACTATCAATTCCTTTTCGATCTGTGTCGGGACCACTACCTTCCAGATCTCTTCCTTCAAAGATGTTTTAATGAACAGTATTTGTTTATTCATCTGGTAATATATAGTAACGGTTTCATCTCCCTCTTCTAGCCGAAGTCTGAGGTTTCTCAATTTTGGGTCCGCTTGTTGGTGGGTACTCATGTTGGTTAATATTGTTGTTAAATCGGCTCTGGTGCTAAGAAGATGATATATTTTCAGCACGCTTTCTTTCTCCCCTTCGAAAGTTTGTTCCTCCACATTGACCCGGGATAATACGTCCGCTACTATATTTTTCTTACCAGGGATGTACTCCCATTGTAGATGGTATTCTTGAAGGGCAAGTATCCACCTCGTTAGTCTGCCATGGTTCAGTTTGCAGCTTTTTAAGAATGAAATAGATTTATGGTCAGTGCGGACAGTCACAGGGTATCCCAAAATGTAAGTGCGGAACTTACCGCAAGCGAATACCACACTCAGTAATTCTTTTTCCGTTACCGTGTAATTCCTTTCGCAGTGGTTCAAGGATCTGCTTGCGAAGCTAATTACTTGAGGTTGACCCTTCTCGTCCTCCTGATACAGTGTTGTTCCCAGGCTGATGTTGCTGGCATCGCAGTTCATGAAGAACGGTAACTTAAAGTTTGGGTGGCGAAGTATTATCGTATCCAGAAATTTGTCCTTAATTTGTTGGAAAATCCCCTCTTGTTCCTTACACCATACCCATTTGTTTTTAGATGATAATTGAGGTTGGAACCTCGCGGTCAACTCAGAATATTGTTCCTGGAACTTTCTATAATAATTGCAGAGTCCCAGGAATGACTGCAATTGCTTCCTGTTTTTGGGTGCCGGGAATTTCTGGATGGCTTCTACCTTTTCTGCCGACGGTGAGATTCCTTGATCGTTTAAGTTAAATCCAAGGAATTGCACTTCTCGGGCGATAAATTTGGATTTTTCCAACTTCAGTGTGACGTTACTGGCAGATAACTTCTCAAGCACATGCTCCACACGGTAACAGTGTTCCTCCCACGTTTCAGATGTTATAAGGAGGTCGTCAACGTACACTGTTGTAAACTGAAGGGCTTCTTGTCCCAATATCTGGTCCATGCAGGTCACAAAGATGGCAACTGAGTTTACCAATCCGAAGGGCAATCTTTTGAATTGGTAATTGCGCCCTTCGAATATGAAAGCCAGATATTGGCGACTCCGTGGGTGCAACTCTACCTGCCAGTATCCGCACACCGTATCCCAAGTGCTGAAGTATTGGGTACCATGGAAGCGTTTCAAGATCTCCTCAATCTCACCGGGCGAGGTTCTATCGTTAACGATTTTCTTGTTAATTTCCCGTGCATCCAAACAAAGCCGGACTTCGCCGTTTTTCTTGGGAATTGCGACAATAGGGCTGGTGTATGGGGATTGGCTATGTTCTATTATATCATTATTAATCATACGATTGATTTCCGCTCTTACTGCCTCTTTTCGAGAATGTGCAATAGGGTAGGACTTCCTATTAAATTCTACTGTATCCCGGAATTGAAGGGTACATTGATAGTTTCTAACCTTGCCTGGCTCATCGGAAAATACTGAGCGGTACTTCTCATAAATTTGTATCAATTGATTCGCTTGAGTATTGGGTAATTTTTCTCTATTAATTCCGCTTCGGAAATCTCTTATCTCCTGTATTTTCTGATACCATAAATCTTCGTCGGTAGTTTCATATACTATATTATTGGAAATAGTGTTAGTATTTGTATGATTTATACTACGTATTTGCTGGTGGATACTGCTGGGAAGTGTTATTTCACTACCGACTAAATCGGCTGTCCAGGTTATATCTCCGGTAAAGAGTGATACCTTCTCCATTCGTAAATCAATAATAGCCGAGTTCCTTCTCAGTACATCACATCCCACTAATATGTTGAAAGGTAATCCTGCTGCAATTAAGAAGACCATGTTCATAGCTATACCCTTACTAACGACATTCAACGATACTTGTTTTCTAATTGTCTTGTTTTGGCGACCAGTGGCACCGATTAATGCAATGTTATTTATAGGTAAGGTTGGCAATAACTTACCACAATTTCCTTGGATTCTCTCCAATTCTGTTGTATTAATTATGGATACATTCGCACCGGTATCAATCATTAGTTGTGCGAATGTTCCTTCGACTTCTGCATTAATGTATATTATTTCATTATTTATTATAGGGAGGCGGGCGTTGTCCTCCTCCAGTAATTCATTTCTAATATTTTTCAAGTAATTACATCGAATGATTGTAATTTTATTGGGATTATTTACTATCGGCAATTCATTTACATACCCAGGCGATAGAAGCAGCAAAAGGTCCTTATTGTTTATTACTGCCTCCTCCCGTTTAAATTCTCCTCATCTTGGTTATTGGAAGGACCAATAGAGGCATCAGTAGGGAAACCTTGAGTTGGTTCCAGCCTTTCCGTTCTCGGTTCGTAGGTTTGTTCTCTATTTGTACGCCGCTCCGGGTCATCCAGGCTAGTACTTCGCCTCGGCAGATTATAACTAGAGTGGTCCCGTTCTCGGCTGCGGTTTAGATCTTCGTACTCGCGTACTCTGCTCCACCGTTGCTGGTTATACCGGCGGTGGTTGTTTCCTTCCGCCCGTATAAAATTTACCCGGGGTCGGGAGAACCTATTGTTGTTGTTATTCTGATTAGGGTAACCCCTATTGTTATTGTCAAATCGCTCGGTGTGATTTGCAGGATTGTTGTTTCTTGGTCTATTCATATAATTATTCGGGTAATAATTACCTCGATTTCCGGAGAACCCGTTATTATTTCTGTTATTATTTGGGTTTATATTTCCATGGTTATTATTGTTGTTGTTACCATTCGTGGGATGTTGATTATGGTAGTTCGGGTTATATCTATTTCCTTGGTACCCACTGTTGACCGGTTGAGTATTATTGTTTGATGACGGATTATTTCGAACTTCCGGCCGCTCGTTCCTTCTTCGGCTCTGCCTGTAGTATTCTTCATTCTCATAGTTCTCCAATAGCTCCGTCATCGCCTGTATGGTCTTTATCTGACTACCTCTTCGAGCTCTTATGACCTCCTCGTCGTAATGATAAGAGAGCTTGTTCACCAGGCATTCCTCTGGTATGGCTGGTTCCAGGTGCTTGGCCAGGCACACCTTCCCAAGAAAGTACGCAGTCATGGTACTGCCAAACTGAGTTCTATATCGGCCATTGCAGATGTTGTCCCTTATCAAATTCTGGGTGGTCTCTGACCAATACTTAGACTTAAACAAACTTTTGAACTGTGGATAATCGGTTATTTCGCTCCTGTTCGCCATCCACCAATTATCTGTCATATCACGGAACGATTCGTCTAATAGTTCACGATTATTGGACCATCGATTACTTTTATGTTTGGCCATATATTCTTCGATACGGGCCAAGAACTCCATTGGCTTCCTTTTATACTGGCGAAAGTTAAGCCATTCTCTGTTCTCGTTTATTGGGATATTAGTAAAGCTGGTTGGTCGGCTCCGAATTGCTTCCATGTCCTCCTGGTTCTGTCTCACTTGACCAGTGATGTTAGTCATTGCTTCCTCCATTCCGTCGCATCTTTCGGTAATTCGAGTTCGTACCTTGCTGAGTTCTTCCTGGCTTTCCCTTCGGTTTTCTTCCGCCTTCTTGCGAGTAGACTCTTCAAGATTTGTGACCTTTGTGTTCACCACTTCCTTGAACTCTTGTACCTCCACTTCCGTCATTCGACATCTTCCATCAACTTCTCTTATCTGTTGATTTATAGTTATGGTTTCGTCTTCCAGCCTTTTGGTCATAGATTTCTTGTTTTCCATGAGTTCCTTGTTCATTTCTTTTCTTAATAGCTCCATTCGTTCGTCTAATTTGTCGAGATTCTCCTGGTTCACTTCCCGTAATTCTTCCCGTAACAGTTGGTTATCTTCTCTTAACTCTTCCCTTAATTGTTGATGATCACTTTCGATTTTCTTATTGGTTTCTTCCATCTTTTCTTCCAAATTCTTCTTATTTTCTTCCATTTTCTTTTCCACCTTTTTACTGGTTTCCTCAATTCTCTTATTGGTCCTTTCAATTTTACGGCCCAATTCTTCCTTTGTTTCTTGGTTGTCCTTCTTCAATTCTTCCCTTAAAGATTGGTTATCATTCTTCAAATCTTCTAATCTTTTATTATTTTCTTCTGTAGTAGAATCCATTTTCTTACTTAATTCTTCCTTGGTTGCTTGGTTGTCCTTCTTCAATTCTTCTTTTGTTGCTTGGTTGTCCTTCTTCAAGTTTTCTTCCATCTTCTTGCTACTGGATTTGATTTCTTCCATCATCACTCTGAACATCTCTTGGATTGTCGTGTTTTCCACTTGTGAAGGTCTTTCCAACTGTTCCTCCCGGATATGGACTTCCCCTGTTTGAGTGGGTACTTCAAGTTGTTTCTCTGGTGGTGCTGGTTGTTTATGTTCCACCCGTTCTAATATTTTCTCCACGTCCTCCACTGGGGTCGCCTCCTTATCCTCCATATCGAGTTCTTTCTCGGCCTCCGCCGCTCTCTTCTTTGATGTGGCACGACGCATCTTCTTCCCTGATTCCCTGGCTGACTAACAGCTGCCAAGCTGAATTAGGAATTGGGTAAGTAATTACAGTAATTTCAACCCCTAATTACAGCCCTTTAGTTGGACGCCAATTTTGTAATAATACGATAAATATTAAATATAAAAATAAATAAAAGGTTGATGTATGTAGATTGTGCTCTCCTGTAAGTCCCACTGGTTGTGCTAGCTGATTTTGTAATAAAACGATATTGCAAAATATAGCTTAATTTATAATATGTGTAGTACGTAGCTAATATCTTCTTGTCTTCTAAGCTCCCACTGTTGACCTTCGCTTTTGTAATACAACCCTACTATAATTGTAATTGTATAGTGTTCTGGTATAATATTATCCAGGATAATTTTTATGGTGTGTATGTTCAGTAGTGACGTTCCGCTCTGGGAATCGTCGATTTGGTAAAGTTCCTGGTCTTTGTTATTGGTAATTGGGATGTTATTACCATCAATTAAATAAAGTGTATTTTGCTGTGTAGCAAATTGAAATAAAATATAAATTTAAAATTTATATTTATAAAAAAAAAATAATTTCGGAACAAATATTTTCGAGGTATTTATGTGCTTAATAATAGGAATAAATTGAGGTTGTGGATCGTAATTATAATTATAATAGTAAGGTGTTTAATTTGGTAATAAATTTCTGTTCGGTAAATTTGTTAAAAAGATAATCCAATTAACTTCAAGTTAGGCGAAAACGGCTCTCTTCTTCTTACTCTTGAAATGTTGTAGTTTCGCATATACTGCCTTTAAAGATTATCTATTTTTCTTGGTTAATTAATGATTATGTCCTTTTATAAGAGAAATCAACTCCAATTTACCAAAAAACAGACAAATACGTTTATTAAATACAATAATAAGGTTGGTCGATTAATTAATCGAAGTTACAAGCCATATCGAGTTCTTGCTCAGGTCGGTCGATATTAGAAGTTTTACAATTGTATTATTTAAACAGGTTCTTTGAACGGTTATTTATATAAAAAGCCAGAGAAGGTCAGGGACATGAAAGTATAACACTTACAATTCAAAAAAAAAAAGGTCTTAAATTTAAACAATATACTGGTAATTATTAATAATAAAAGTTTATATATAATTTTGTTCAAACCAGAAAGCAGTCTAGTCGTCTCTAATGGAGGTGACGAAATGGGATCAGAATGGCCGCCTGACGCATGCGCGTTGAAAGCTTCTAATGTAAACAACGTACTTGTTGAGATAATATGTCCCTTCTTTGGTTAAATGTTCTTCACTACGGTATATGATCTTCTGGGGTATAGTTTATTGTCACTGTTGTTAGATGGAAACGTTCACTTGGTGTAAAAATGTTGTTAAATAAGTATATCAACTGGTGTTTATGTGTCAGTTAACCTCGAATTTTCACTTGGTGTTTGATGCGATTTCAGTGTTATTTCAATGTAATTGGTTATATGTGATTTCGTTTATAGGTGTTATGTAGTTCGTGGGTCAACTTCACCACTTCACTTTCATTAAAATAGTTAAAAATTTAATTTACATAAAATGATTCAGAACTCCGTTGTAGCATAACGTCCATTAAAGGTTGGTTCAAACAAATATTCACGAGAAGTGCTCTCTTCGAGGTATAATAATGAACTGTCTGTATTTTCTTCATCTCATGAAAATCTTAGCCTATATAATATAGTTCAGACATTGTTAAAAATTGCCATAACTTCCGACACGTTTTAAAATAGTACACTATGTTCATAAAGTAAATTCGTTATTACTTAACTGTTTGCAATATAAAATACATATTCGTTTTCACTATTCTATTCTACTTATTTTGATAGTAATTAAGTTAGTATTACAAAGTTTTATCTGAAAATTATTTCTTATAATTTTCTGGGAGGTAGGCCTAAAATTATACTTCCCTGTCTTCTATGTAAATAATAGCCATTTTAACTAATATAATTATTATTCTATGAAATCTGAAATTTGTATAATTATCAATTCTCACTTATTTTATGGCAATTTAGTATACTAATGATGGTTTTTTAATATAATTCAGTTGTATATGACTCCCCTTCTGATAAAGTTAGTGAACCTATTTCAGTTTCAAATGGTATTTCATTATACAAATAAATAATTTTACTCATAGAATGACCATATCTTTAGAAAGCCTCATTTACATAGTATTTAATATGTTGGGTGTATCTTGCCTAAATATTGTCAGTTTGACTGGTTTATAAGATTAGGTTTATTAATTATTCTGCATTTTAACTTTATTATATTGCCTAGATTTGAATTGTGGCTATTTGCAGAATGTTTTACTAATGTAATTATTTTATTTCCTTCTCTGACTTCTGACTCTGATATATTTGATTAAAAATTAGTTCTCTGATCTGGCATAACAGTAATTATAGATTATACAATTAAAATATAACACCCAGATATATAAAACTGGTGTTCTTAATAACATTGTTTTGGTATATCACCTAATAACATAATAAAAAGTATTTCTACAACATTGGAATGTTATCTAATTTTAGATAATGCATTCCTAAATTAACATGAACAATAAAATAACAATTATAATACTAATATTTCTTATGACTAACCCTTATTTATCTAAATGTTATATGTAATAGGAACCTAACATCCTGGTTCCATATATAATTGTTAACACCTTCTATAAACTTCTTCATAAACAGTTTGTTCTGTAGTTCCCCATTTATAAAATTTATACCCCCTCTTAAAGTATACCCCTAGCTATCTAAGTTATATTCCATTCTATGGAATGTTCATATCGCTTTAGTAGCTTTTATTTAGTAATATTACTACTTCATTATCAAAGTAGGCACTGTTCACAAAACTTAAAGTTTGTTACTATGTACTGCAACTCATGTACCCTTTTAAAGTTTATTATTTATAATTTGATCACTTGCACCTTTCCATGGTAAATTATTACTATATTTACTAGTCTTTTTCTAGTTTTTAATATGAAATATTCAACCATGGGGGAACTGTGAAGATTTGTTTATGCACATTACACAATAACTTTTTGAATGCACTAATATTTACTACAGCTAACACTTTTAGTTTTTTGTCAGTTTTACAGTGATATGGTTTTTTATTGTGTTATACTTTCTTTTTTGGGCATTCATTGATTTTGGGGTTTTTTGGGGGTTCTTTCCCTATGGGGTTTTTGTTTTATATGGGTCGTCTTAATTATTCTTCTTTCTTCTTGAGTTTGGTTCTTCTTTATTCTTCCTTCTTCTGTAGATTAGTTTTGATTATTCTTCTTTCTTCTTTGAGTTTTAATTGTTCTTCCTTCTTCTTTAGCTTTGATTGTTCTTCTTTCTTCTGTCTTCAGTAGATTTGGTTTTAATTATTCTTCTTTCTTCTGTCTTCAGTATCTTTGATTGTTCTTCTTTCTTCATTCTTCAGTAGTAGTAGTTTTAACTAGTTCTTCTTTCTTCATTAGATTTAGTTTGTTCTTCTTTCTTCTTTGAGTTTTAATTGTTCTTCCTTCTTCTTTAGCTTTGATTGTTCTTCCTTCTTCAGTAATAGTAGTTTTAATTATTCTTCTTTCTTCTGTCTTCTGTATCTTTGATTGTTCTTCTTTCTTCATTCTTCAGTAGTAGTAGTTTTAACTAGTTCTTCTTTCTTCATTAGATTTAGTTTGTTCTTCTTTCTTCTTTGAGTTTTAATTGTTCTTCCTTCTTCTTTAGCTTTGATTGTTCTTCCTTCTTCAGTAATAGTAGTTTTAATTATTCTTCTTTCTTCTGTCTTCTGTATCTTTGATTGTTCTTCTTTCTTCATTCTTCAGTAGTAGTAGTTTTAACTAGTTCTTCTTTCTTCATTAGATTTAGTTTGTTCTTCTTTCTTCTTTGAGTTTTGATTGTTCTTCCTTCTTCAATAATAGTAGTTTTAATTAGTTCTTCTTTCTTCAGTAATAGTAGTTTTAATTATTCTTCTTTCTTCTGTCTTCTGTATCTTTGATTGTTCTTCTTTCTTCAGTAATAGTAGTTTTAATTATTCTTCTTTCTTCTGTCTTCTGTATCTTTGATTGTTCTTCTTTCTTCATTCTTCAGTAGTAGTAGTTTTAACTAGTTCTTCTTTCTTCATTAGATTTAGTTTGTTCTTCTTTCTTCTTTGAGTTTTAATTGTTCTTCTTTCTTCTTTGAGTTTTAATTGTTCTTCCTTCTTCTTTAGCTTTGATTGTTCTTCCTTCTTCAGTAATAGTAGTTTTAATTATTCTTCTTTCTTCTGTCTTCTGTATCTTTGATTGTTCTTCTTTCTTCATTCTTCAGTAGTAGTAGTTTTAACTAGTTCTTCTTTCTTCATTAGATTTAGTTTGTTCTTCTTTCTTCTTTGAGTTTTGATTGTTCTTCCTTCTTCAATAATAGTAGTTTTAATTAGTTCTTCTTTCTTCAGTAATAGTAGTTTTAATTATTCTTCTTTCTTCTGTCTTCTGTATCTTTGATTGTTCTTCTTTCTTCAGTAATAGTAGTTTTAATTATTCTTCTTTCTTCTGTCTTCTGTATCTTTGATTGTTCTTCTTTCTTCATTCTTCAGTAGTAGTAGTTTTAACTAGTTCTTCTTTCTTCATTAGATTTAGTTTGTTCTTCTTTCTTCTTTGAGTTTTAATTGTTCTTCTTTCTTCTTTGAGTTTTAATTGTTCTTCCTTCTTCTTTAGCTTTGATTGTTCTTCCTTCTTCAGTAATAGTAGTTTTAATTATTCTTCTTTCTTCTGTCTTCTGTATCTTTGATTGTTCTTCTTTCTTCATTCTTCAGTAGTAGTAGTTTTAACTAGTTCTTCTTTCTTCATTAGATTTAGTTTGTTCTTCTTTCTTCTTTGAGTTTTGATTGTTCTTCCTTCTTCAATAATAGTAGTTTTAATTAGTTCTTCTTTCTTCAGTAATAGTAGTTTTAATTATTCTTCTTTCTTCTGTCTTCTGTATCTTTGATTGTTCTTCTTTCTTCAGTAATAGTAGTTTTAATTATTCTTCTTTCTTCTGTCTTCTGTATCTTTGATTGTTCTTCTTTCTTCAGTAATAGTAGTTTTAATTATTCTTCTTTCTTCTGTCTTCTGTATCTTTGATTGTTCTTCTTTCTTCATTCTTCAGTAGTAGTAGTTTTAACTAGTTCTTCTTTCTTCATTAGATTTAGTTTGTTCTTCTTTCTTCTTTGAGTTTTAATTGTTCTTCTTTCTTCTTTGAGTTTTAATTGTTCTTCCTTCTTCTTTAGCTTTGATTGTTCTTCCTTCTTCAGTAATAGTAGTTTTAATTATTCTTCTTTCTTCTGTCTTCTGTATCTTTGATCGTTCTTCTGTCTTCATTCTTCAGTAGTAGTAGTTTTAATTAGTCTTCTTTCTTCTGTCTTCTGTAGTGGTAGTTTTGACTATTCTTCCTTCTTCTGTAGTTTTTCGCCGTGTATGGCTTCGTTTCTTCTGGTCTGGTTTCTTTGACGGGGTATATTAATTGCCTGCTTCTATCTTACCTGGGTAATTTTGTTATTATCATTTTTAGTCTTCTGGGTTTTTAAATTTGTATTATATTATATTGTTTGCAGAAATTTTCTTTATTCAACCTTTCTTGTGAATATATTATTAAACAGTGCATTTTAATTAATTCTCATCTGGATATTCCATATCTTAGAGCTTTATTAATGATCATTGAGTAATGTATTTGTGTGGATTATCTGTCATGCTACAGATTGCTCTCTTCCAGAAGTGATTAGTTCAGATCATACTTAGTTTGTCTGAAATAATTGCTTATGACATTATATTATAAATTATATTTCTTTTACTTCCTTCACATTTCTAAAAATTTTTTCTCCTATATTTTTGAGCTTATCTATATTTCATTATTAACTGGATTCTTACTGATAGTAATAGTCATCTGAGGTTCGTTATTTTTTATTTTTCCATTTTCTTCTTAACCCGTTTCTTTATCCTTGGGATATTTATTCCCTAAAATTCCCTAACACGTTAGCTGGGGCAGTGTCCAGAGGGGCTCTGTAGGCATCTCACTCTGCTGGCCATACTACGTCATTTATTGATTACAGAGGTAAATCATCTCTGACCAATACATAATAATACTGCTGGACTTATCTCAGACAGTCATTAATAAAATTATATAAGAATAGTCCACCTTATGACTATAAAAAAAAAAAATTAAATATCTTTGGATATTTCACTTCGTATACGAACAGATCTATTTATATATCTATCTTAGTGAATCTCTATCTCAGTTATTTTTCTCAATGGTTAGCTCTGCTGGCATTTTATTTCTCCTTGTGATTGGAAGCTGGTATAATATAATCATCACTTATTATTCAGTGTAAAGTTTTTAATTCTCTGTCATTTTTTGACTGTTATCACAATCTCCTTCTGGTCATTGGTAGCATATATTTTGTATTATATTTTTGTTCCTTTATTAATTCTTGTGAATCGTTCCACTAGTATTATGTTTTTTCAATTACTCTTTTAATTGTCTTTCTTATAACTGACATTTATATATGATCATCTTTTTCTTATGGACTTATTTATATATGGTTTTTTCTTTCTTTTTTAAAATTTTATTCTGCTCTTGCTTTTTATCCAAATGCACTCTTTATTATTAATGTCATATGTTTAATATCTCTGTTTATTTGACATAAAATTCTCATTAATTTCACTTCACAATAAGTTTATTCATTTAAATGGTATCAGTGGTTTGTATTGCCATTTCTTTATTCTGGAAAGTTTTTCAGAATTGGTCCCATATATAATTGTTTGTAATGTGTTATCCAAATTCTTTTTCTCCTTGTTCATTTCTAAAAGTTGTTTTTAAAATAAGGTAGTAAATTGTTTTTACTTGGGTTTTTGAATTTTGATGATTTAATTCAAAATTCATTTTCTCTTTGATTCATAAATTGTTTCCTAAATGGTAGGCAGTAAGTAGTCATTACTTCATTTTTGAATTTAGTGGTTTAATTCAAAATTCATTTTCTCTTGTCCATAAATTGTTTTCTAAATAATAGGTAGTAAGTAGTCATTACTTCATTTTTGAATTTTTACTTTTTCTTACTTCTTCTATACCTTCCCTTACTCATAATATTTTTTCATGGAAGCCTGGTTATATACTCCCTTTATCCTGTCTGAATCGATCTCCTTTATTTCATAGGTATTGTTATTTTTCACATTGGATATTATATATGGTCCGGTGTATAATAGTAATAACTTTTTCGTTATTCCTTCCAGTGTGCTGGGAAGTTCACGATTTCTTAGTAAAATTTTTTCTCCCTTCTCATATATTATTACTTTGCCACTGGCCTTTTGATATTTATTCTGCCGTTTTAACTGGTCTTCTGCCACCTTGTTGAAGAATTTAGCTTTATCAAATCTGTACACATGGCTACTGGGGAATTCGAGGATATCTGTGATCTCTCGTGGGGGTGGTTTCTCGTACATAGCAGAATATGGGGTTATCCCTATAGCTGGATGGTAAGCTAAGTTGAGGAATTCCTCCGTGGCTTCTAAATAGTCTTGCCACCTTTTTTGTTGATGGTGACAATAAGTCCTGAGGATCCTCCCCACTTCTCGCAACACCCGCTCTGCCGGATTACTGCTCGGATGGTAGACCGAGGTTTTGTATGTACGAATGCCCATTGACAATAACGTATCCCTCCAAATTACCCCTTTAAACTGAGTTCCATGATCAGTAATGATCGAAGATGGTTTCCCCAGGTGTGGGATATATTGTTCAGTTAGTATCCCCAGAATTTTCCTGGTAGTCGCTCGGTTAGTAGGGTATAGCTTAATGTATTTGGTGAAGTGGTCCATTATGATGGTTAGGTACCGATACCGGTGTCGACCTCCACTACGGGGAAATGGTCCGCAGATATCGAGGAACACCTTCTCCAATTTCGCTTTGGAAGTGATTGGGATCATCACACCTTCCTTCTTCTCATTATTAGTTTTTACCAGCTGGCAGATCTTACAATTCTTTATATACATTCGGACCTTTCTATTGATGTTTTTTATATAGCAGCTCTCCTCCAGAGCTTTTATTACCTTGAGGGCGCCCATATGCCCGTAACATATATGGTAATTCACTATCAATTCCTTTTCGATCTGTGTCGGGACCACTACCTTCCAGATCTCTTCCTTCAAAGATGTTTTAATGAACAGTATTTGTTTATTCATCTGGTAATATATAGTAACGGTTTCATCTCCCTCTTCTAGCCGAAGTCTGAGGTTTCTCAATTTTGGGTCCGCTTGTTGGTGGGTACTCATGTTGGTTAATATTGTTGTTAAATCGGCTCTGGTGCTAAGAAGATGATATATTTTCAGCACGCTTTCTTTCTCCCCTTCGAAAGTTTGTTCCTCCACATTGACCCGGGATAATACGTCCGCTACTATATTTTTCTTACCAGGGATGTACTCCCATTGTAGATGGTATTCTTGAAGGGCAAGTATCCACCTCGTTAGTCTGCCATGGTTCAGTTTGCAGCTTTTTAAGAATGAAATAGATTTATGGTCAGTGCGGACAGTCACAGGGTATCCCAAAATGTAAGTGCGGAACTTACCGCAAGCGAATACCACACTCAGTAATTCTTTTTCCGTTACCGTGTAATTCCTTTCGCAGTGGTTCAAGGATCTGCTTGCGAAGCTAATTACTTGAGGTTGACCCTTCTCGTCCTCCTGATACAGTGTTGTTCCCAGGCTGATGTTGCTGGCATCGCAGTTCATGAAGAACGGTAACTTAAAGTTTGGGTGGCGAAGTATTATCGTATCCAGAAATTTGTCCTTAATTTGTTGGAAAATCCCCTCTTGTTCCTTACACCATACCCATTTGTTTTTAGATGATAATTGAGGTTGGAACCTCGCGGTCAACTCAGAATATTGTTCCTGGAACTTTCTATAATAATTGCAGAGTCCCAGGAATGACTGCAATTGCTTCCTGTTTTTGGGTGCCGGGAATTTCTGGATGGCTTCTACCTTTTCTGCCGACGGTGAGATTCCTTGATCGTTTAAGTTAAATCCAAGGAATTGCACTTCTCGGGCGATAAATTTGGATTTTTCCAACTTCAGTGTGACGTTACTGGCAGATAACTTCTCAAGCACATGCTCCACACGGTAACAGTGTTCCTCCCACGTTTCAGATGTTATAAGGAGGTCGTCAACGTACACTGTTGTAAACTGAAGGGCTTCTTGTCCCAATATCTGGTCCATGCAGGTCACAAAGATGGCAACTGAGTTTACCAATCCGAAGGGCAATCTTTTGAATTGGTAATTGCGCCCTTCGAATATGAAAGCCAGATATTGGCGACTCCGTGGGTGCAACTCTACCTGCCAGTATCCGCACACCGTATCCCAAGTGCTGAAGTATTGGGTACCATGGAAGCGTTTCAAGATCTCCTCAATCTCACCGGGCGAGGTTCTATCGTTAACGATTTTCTTGTTAATTTCCCGTGCATCCAAACAAAGCCGGACTTCGCCGTTTTTCTTGGGAATTGCGACAATAGGGCTGGTGTATGGGGATTGGCTATGTTCTATTATATCATTATTAATCATACGATTGATTTCCGCTCTTACTGCCTCTTTTCGAGAATGTGCAATAGGGTAGGACTTCCTATTAAATTCTACTGTATCCCGGAATTGAAGGGTACATTGATAGTTTCTAACCTTGCCTGGCTCATCGGAAAATACTGAGCGGTACTTCTCATAAATTTGTATCAATTGATTCGCTTGAGTATTGGGTAATTTTTCTCTATTAATTCCGCTTCGGAAATCTCTTATCTCCTGTATTTTCTGATACCATAAATCTTCGTCGGTAGTTTCATATACTATATTATTGGAAATAGTGTTAGTATTTGTATGATTTATACTACGTATTTGCTGGTGGATACTGCTGGGAAGTGTTATTTCACTACCGACTAAATCGGCTGTCCAGGTTATATCTCCGGTAAAGAGTGATACCTTCTCCATTCGTAAATCAATAATAGCCGAGTTCCTTCTCAGTACATCACATCCCACTAATATGTTGAAAGGTAATCCTGCTGCAATTAAGAAGACCATGTTCATAGCTATACCCTTACTAACGACATTCAACGATACTTGTTTTCTAATTGTCTTGTTTTGGCGACCAGTGGCACCGATTAATGCAATGTTATTTATAGGTAAGGTTGGCAATAACTTACCACAATTTCCTTGGATTCTCTCCAATTCTGTTGTATTAATTATGGATACATTCGCACCGGTATCAATCATTAGTTGTGCGAATGTTCCTTCGACTTCTGCATTAATGTATATTATTTCATTATTTATTATAGGGAGGCGGGCGTTGTCCTCCTCCAGTAATTCATTTCTAATATTTTTCAAGTAATTACATCGAATGATTGTAATTTTATTGGGATTATTTACTATCGGCAATTCATTTACATACCCAGGCGATAGAAGCAGCAAAAGGTCCTTATTGTTTATTACTGCCTCCTCCCGTTTAAATTCTCCTCATCTTGGTTATTGGAAGGACCAATAGAGGCATCAGATTATCTGCATACAGCCCTAAATTGTAGAGTTCTCAAGACCTATTGTTTTTGGTGAAGATCGGTTAAGGGAAAGGGGTAGTTTACCTGCAACGGTTTTTTTTATCAAGGGTAATTTTTTTTCTATGGCAAACGATAACAGCCGCAAATTCAAACAGAATCATCTACGTTTTTGCATACCTTTTTGAATTATGCAGAATTTGTCATATCTGTCTGTCATATTTGTCAGAATATTCAGGTCTGTTGATTTTGTCGAAGATCGGTTAAGGTAAAGGGGTAGTTTACTGGCAACGTTTTATGTTTTAACAAGGGTAATTTTACTTCCATATTCCTTAAGGAATGGAAGTATGGTGATGGCAAAAAAAATCGTGTTCGAGATTATTGCAGATTCTGATTCTACTACACTCAAAACATGAAAGAAACACGTTTTCCGAAAAGTGTCTGTGTGTCTGTCTGTCTGTCTGTCTGTCTGTCTGTCTGTCTGTCTGTGTTTCTGTAGATTTTTTTCTATGGCAAACGATAACTGCCGCAAATTCAAACAGAATCAAATAAACGCGACCTATTGTTTTTGGTGAAGATCGGTTGAGGGAAAGGGGTAGTATACCTGCAACGGTTTTTTTTTAGCAAGAGTAATTTTGTTTGTTTGGCAAACGATAACAGCCGCAAATTCAAACAGAATCAAATAATGTTTCGCATACAGCCCTGAATTGTAGAGTTCTCAAGATCTGTTGATTATGGTGAAGATCGGTTAAGGGAAAGGGGTAGTTTACCTGTAACGTTTTATGTTTTAACAAGGATATTTCCTATGGCAAACGATAACAGCCGCAAATTCAAACAGAATCAAAAGATTATTTGCATACAGCCCTAAATTGTAGAGTTCTCAAGACCTTTTGTTTTTGGTGAAGATCGGTTGAGAGGAAGGTGTAGTTTCCCTGCAACGTTTTTTTAACAAGGGTATTTTCTATGGCAAACGATAACAGCCGCAAATTCAAACAGAATCAAATATTGTTTTGCATACAGCCCTGATTTGTAGAGTACTCAAGACCTATTGTTTTTGGTGAAGATCGGTTAAGGGGAAGGGGTAGTTTACCGGCAACGTTTTTTTATCAAGCGTATTTTCTATGGCAAACGATAACAGCCGTAAATTCAAACAGAATCAAATAATTTTTTGCATACGTCCCTGAATTGTAGAGGTCTCAACGACTTTCTATTTTGGTGAAGATCGGTTAAGGGGAAGGGGTAGTTTACCAGCAACTTTTTACGTTTTAACAAGAGTAAAGTACTTGAAAATTTATTTAAACTTTTTGAAACAATGGTAATTGTTAAAAATAAAATAATTTTGTTGCCAGGCAATAAAATTATAATTTTTTCATTTTAATGAAATATAATATTTTTCATTTAATACAGCAATAAAAAGGCAGGTAAGACACAGCCTGGCTGTTTGGCTGAAAATGATTTTAAATATAAATCTTAGAATATGGAAGTCATGTATGGTTCTCCATACCGATATTTTTCTATGACGAACGATAACTGCCATAAATTCAAAGAGAATCAAATAATGTTTTGCATACAGACCTGAATTGTAGAGTACTCAAGACCTGTTGTGTTTGGTGAAGATCGGTTAAGGGAAAGGGGTAGTTTACCAGCAACGTTTTTTTTATCAAGGGTAATTTTTTTATGGCAAACGATAACAGCCGCAAATTCACACAGAATCATATAATGTTTTGCATACAGCCCTGAATTTTAGAGTTCTCAAGACTTATTGTTTTTGGTGAAGATCGGTTAATGGGAAGGGGTAGTTTACCTGCAACCTTTTACGTTTTAACAACAGTAAAGTACTTGAAAATTCATTTAAACTTTTTCAAACAATGGTAATTGTTAAAAATAAAATAATTTTGTTGCCAGGCGATAAAATTATAATTTTTTCATTTTAATGTAAATCATATATGAGAGAAAATATATCGTTCGTGGCAGGCAAGCATATCTCAGTTATGTAATGTTTACGTTGCCATTTTATTATTATGACTACAGCAATAAAAAGGCAGGGAAGACACACACACACACACACACACACACACACACACACACACACACACACACACACACACACACACACACACACCCGCGCGCGCGCACACACAAAATTCGCGTTATTTCTGGCCTCATTCATGTTTATTTTCTTACATTTTCACGCTTTTTAAATGGAAAGTGCCGAAACCCATACCAACATAACGCGTGCAAGCCGAAAAAGTGTCCAGCGTGGATAGCGATTTGCTTCCTGTGGATCGCTGGGCAGTGTAACTGCACGTGTTTACAGAGGAACGATTCATAGACAGACTTTTCGTCTTTAGGGAATGAACCCTCTGCAGGATGCTGAGGGTCCATGAGTGACTTCGGAGCGCTCCTTCTTTTCCGCGTGTTTGTTCTGTAAAACGTACACTGTAGATTCGCAGCTTTACTCTAACCAACGCTCAATAGGAAATGTTGAAAATTTTTGTCCACGGTGTACCCTCATACACAGTAAACCTGCTCTGATGTTTTAATTACGGACATCATAATATTAAAACTTTGGAAACTTGAGCACTACTTAATGGAGATCAATCATTAACTTATACAAGCCATTAATTTTATGCATATTTTTTATATATATATATATATATATATGTGTGTGTGTGTACAACGTTATCGGCAACAAAGAAGTAGTTTTTGTTAAAATTCCTTCCCGGGATATTTGGCCGTAGTCCAATGTTTTCTACAAAACCAGACGTTACGGCAATGCCATCGACTTCCATCATCAGTGAAAATCGAGTGCGATAACGTGAGGTGGTATACGTTAGTGACCACAGTACTGTGGTTAAGGCTGAAGCAGTAGGTAGAAAGAAGTAGTTTCTATGGTAATATTTCATTTCGAAAATGATTTTTAATATAAATCTTAGAATATGGAAGTCATGTATGGTTCTCCATACCGATATTTTACTTCCATATTCCTTAAGAAATGGAAGTATGGTGATGGCAAAAAAAATTGTGTTAGAGATTATTGCAGATTCTGATTGTACTACACTCAAAACATAAAAAAAGTCGTTTCTTCGAAAAGTGTCTCTGTGTGTGTGTGTGTGTGTGTATCTGTCTGTCTATCTTGTGTCTGTGTGTCTATAGGTTTTTTTTGTATGGCAAACGATAACAGCCGCAAATTCAAACAGAATCAAATAATTTTTTGCATACTGCACTGATTTGCAGAGTTCTCACTATCTGTTGTTTTTGGTGAAGATCGGTTGAGGGAAAGGGGTAGTTTACCTGCAACGGTTTTTTTGTATCAAGAGTAATTATTTTTTTTGGCAAACGACAAGAGCCGCAAATTCAAACAGAATCAAATAATGTTTCGCATACAGCCCTTATTTGTAGAGACATCAAGACTTACTGTTTTTGGTGAAGATCGGTTAGGAGAAAGGGGTAGTTTACCGGCAACGTCTTTTTTATCAAGGGTAATTTTTGCCTATGGCAAATGATAACAGCCGCAAATTCAAACAGAATCAAGTAATGTTTCTCATACAGCCCTGAATTGTAGAGTTCTCAAGACTTATTGTTTTTGGTGAAGATCGGTTAAGGGAAAGGGGTAGTTTACCAGCAACATTTTATGTTTTAACAATGGTATTTTCTATGGCAAACGATAACAGCCGCAAATTCAAACAGAATCGAAAGATTATTTGCATACAGCCCTAAATTGTAGAGTTCTCGAGACCTATTGTTTTTGGTGAAGATCGGTTAAGGGAAAGGGGTAGTTTACCTGCAACGTTTTTTTTATCTAGGTTATTTTTTTTCTATGGCAAACGATAACAGCCGCAAATTCACACAGAATCATATAATGTTTTGCATACAACACTGAATTGTAGAGTTCTCAAGACCTGTTGGTGTTGGTGAAGATCGGTTAAGGGAAAGGGGTAGTTTACCTGCAACATTTTATGTTGTAACAAGAGAAATGTTTTCATGACGAATGCTAACTGACGCACATTCAGACACAATCAATTATTTTTTTGCATGGATCCCTAAATTGTAGAGGACTGAAGGCCTATTGATTTTGGTGAAGATCGGTTAAGAGAAAGGGGTAGTTTACCTGCAACGTTTTTTTTGTATCAAGAGTAATTATTTTTTTGGCAAACGACAACAGCCGCAAATTCAAACAGAATCAAATAATGTTTCGCATACAGCCCTGATTTGTAGAGACATCAAGACCTACTGTTTTTGGTGAAGATCGGTTAGGAGAAAGGGGTAGTTTACCAGCAACGTTTTTTTTATCAAGGGTAATTTTTGTCTTTGGCAAATGATAACAGCCGCAAATTCAAACATAATCAAATAATGTTTCTCATACAGCCCTGAATTGTAGAGTTCTCAAGACTTATTGTTTTTGGTGAAGATCGGTTAAGGGAAAGGGGTAGTTTGCCTGCAACATTTTGTTTTAACAATGGTATTTTCTATGGCAAACGATAACAGCCGCAAATTCAAACAGAATCGAAAGATTATTTGCATACAGCCCTAAATTGTAGAGTTCTCAAGACCTATTGATTTTGGTGAAGATCGGTTAAGGGAAAGGGGTAGTTTACCTGCAACGGTTTTTTTATCAAGGGTAATTTTTTTTCTATGGCAAACGATAACAGCCGCAAATTCAAACAGAATCATCTACGTTTTTGCATACCTTTTTGAATTATGCAGAATTTGTCATATCTGTCTGTCATATTTGTCAGAATATTCAGGTCTGTTGATTTTGTCGAAGATCGGTTAAGGTAAAGGGGTAGTTTACTGGCAACGTTTTATGTTTTAACAAGGGTAATTTTTCTTCCATATTCCTTAAGGAATGGAAGTATGGTGATGGCGAAAAAAATCGTGTTCGAGATTATTGCAGATTCTGATTCTACTACACTCAAAACATGAAAGAAACTCGTTTTCCGAAAAGTGTCTGTGTCTGTCTGTCTGTCTGTGTTTCTGTAGATTTTTTTTCTATGGCAAACGATAACTGCCGCAAATTCAAACAGAATCAAATAAACGCGACCTATTGTTTTTGGTGAAGATCGGTTGAGGGAAAGGGGTAGTTTCCCTGCAACGTTTTTTTAACAAGGGTATTTTCTATGGCAAACGATAACAGCCGCAAATTCAAACATAATCAAATAATGTTTTGCATACTGCCCTGATTTGTAGTGTACTCAAGACCTATTGTTTTTGGTGAAGATCGGTTAAGGGGAAGGGGTAGTTTACCGACAACGTTTTTTTATCAAGCGTATTTTCTATGGCAAACGATAACAGCCGCAAATTCAAACAGAATCAAATAATTTTTTGCATACGTCCCTGAATTGTAGAGGCCTCAACGACTATCTATTTTGGTGAAGATCGGTTAAGGGGAAGGGGTAGTTTACCTGCAACCTTTTAGGTTTAAAAAGAGTAAAGTACTTGAAAATTTATTTAAACTTTTTGAAATAATGGTAATTGTTAAAAATAAAATAATTTTGTTGCCAGGCAATAAAATTATAATTTTTTCATTTTAATGAAATATAATATTTTTCATTTAATACAGCAATAAAAAGGCAGGTAAGACACAGCCTGGCTGTTTGGCTGAAAATGATTTTAAATATAAATCTTAGAATATGGAAGTCATGTATGGTTCTCCATACCGATATTTTTCTATGACGAACGGTAACTGCCATAAATTCAAAGAGAATCAAATAATGTTTTGCATACAGACCTGAATTGTAGAGTACTCAAGACCTGTTGTGTTTGGTGAAGATCGGTTAAGGGAAAGGGGTAGTTTACCAGCAACGTTTTTTTTTATCAAGGGTAATTTTTTATGGCAAACGATAACAGCCGCAAATTCACACATAATCATATAATGTTTTGCATACAGCCCTGAATTTTAGAGTTCTCAAGACCTACTGTTTTTGGTGAAGATCGGTTAATGGGAAGGGGTAGTTTACCGGCAACCTTTTACGTTTTAAC
Organism: Magicicada septendecula; assembly: GCA_034769895.1. Lineage (NCBI taxonomy): Eukaryota > Metazoa > Arthropoda > Insecta > Hemiptera > Cicadidae > Magicicada > Magicicada septendecula. Next base: position 258,081,707 of record CM068374.1, on the reverse strand, counting down.
AACAGTAAAGTACTTGAAAATTCATTTAAACTTTTTCAAACAATGGTAATTGTTAAAAATAAAATAATTTTGTTGCCAGGCGATAAAATTATAATTTTTTCATTTTAATGTAAATCATATATGAGAGAAAATATATCGTTCGTGTCAGGCAAGCATATCTCAGTTATGTAATGTTTACGTTGCCATTTTATTATTATGACTACAGCAATAAAAAGGCAGGGAAGACACACACACACACACACACACACACACACACACACACACACACACACACACACACACACACACACACCCGCGCGCGCGCACACACACAAAATTCGCGTTATTTCTGGCCTCATTCATGTTTATTTTCTTACATTTTCACGCTTTTTAAATGGAAAGTGCCGAAACCCATACCAACATAACGCGTGCAAGCCGAAAAAGTGTCCAGCGTGGATAGCGATTTGCTTCCTGTGGATCGCTGGGCAGTGTAACTGCACGTGTTTACAGAGGAACGATTCATAGACAGACTTTTCGTCTTTAGGGAATGAACCCTCTGCAGGATGCTGAGGGTCCATGAGTGACTTCGGAGCGCTCCTTCTTTTCCGCGTGTTTGTTCTGTAAAACGTACACTGTAGATTCGCAGCTTTACTCTAACCAACGCTCAATAGGAAATGTTGAAAATTTTTGTCCACGGTGTACCCTCATACACAGTAAACCTGCTCTGATGTTTTAATTACGGACATCATAATATTAAAACTTTGGAAACTTGAGCACTACTTAATGGAGATCAATCATTAACTTATACAAGCCATTAATTTTATGCATATTATATATATATATATATATATATATATATATTGTAGCGTGACAGATATAAGCATAATATTGAATGGCAATTGATCATTAGAATAATAAAGTTATACTGTTTAAATTTGGAAGAAAGCATTAAATTTAATATAAATAGATTAATTCATAGCAACTGCGGAAAGAAATCATTATTATAAAGAAAATACAAGTTCAAATAAAAGGAGTTACTAGTGATGAGTCATCCAAAACCAGTTTCATAACCAAAGGTTTTCAAGGTATAACCCAGGAAGGTAAAACAGTAAATAACAAAGCAGTACACAATATGACCAAACCCACAACGAGGGAGAATAAATAGAATAGAAACCCTAAAATAAGCCAAGATCAACCAATACAGGTTGTGTATTTCTGAATTAAAGAAGAAGATGGAGAAGATCCCAAGAAACCTGATGGCATCAAGAAGAAGATGGAGAAGATACCAGGCCCAGAAGGCAGGAGAAAAGAAGACTGAAGAAAGAAGAAGAGGGCAGCATCCTGAAGAAGATGTCATGCTCTTATAAAAGACACCCAAATCCCTTTATCCCCAAAATAAATATCTAAAAATAAAAGTATAACGAAATAAAAACCACATGTATACAAATTTAAGAGAGAGGAGTGTATAAAGTAAAAGTTTCCTGTGAACTAAGATGAAACAATAATATAGTACCCATGGAACAAATCTCCATTGAAAAAACGCTAACCAATTTATTATGTTAATAAGACTATACGACCATTTAGCATTAACATAATATATAAGTGAAAGTGAACCAGTGATAGTTTTGGGTATTATAAAAAATGAACCTTGTGTTTCATTCTTGGCAATCACAAACATTGGATGCAATGAAATATGCATTTTTCAATGACTTAAAATGTGTACGGTGACAATATGTTGTTCATAAGACATGAATCTGTTTAAAATAACATTTTTGTTTTACATGAAAAAAGAAAAACAGATTTCATAGTGCTTTTTGAACGGTTCATACTATTTATTTGTTAATGACAGGGTACAATTCCCCAAAGACAAGGTATAAAAGACTGTATAAAAACTGTAGAATCCTACTTATAATAATAGTTAGAAATAAGAATATAGATATAAGGTTTTAATGTATATAGTACAAGAATGTTTAAAAATGTTTTAGATATAAGGCCATTTGTTTGGGTCTGAAACAACTAACATCAGAACTATAAAAATAGTTACCACTTGTAAATAGTAGAGAGTAATTAAGATGTTAGTTAGTAAAAAAAACCTTTTTTGTAAGCCATATTTCCATGTTTAGAAATAAGGATTGTGTTGCAAAATGTCTGACTTGAAGACAACCATTTATTTAAAAAAAAAAAAAAATATTCTTTATTTGTTTTAACTATTGTTTGTATTGTAACCAATACTAATTGTTTTTGTGTAATTTAAAAACATGTTTAATTTATAATACTATTTGTAAAAGTCAGAGAGGGTATCACACATCATATATTGTTTGTAAATTATTTTGTAAGAAAAATTGTTAAAAAAAAATCATAGGCCAAAAGAATGGAAACCAAACTTCATCAAAACAGAGAAATTACTCATTTAAAAGCAAATAAACAAAAGGGGTTTAGACAAAATAAACTTGAGATCATGCCATATAATTGCACATACCATTTAGAGAGATTTTAATAAATTATATTCAGAATTATAAATAAAAATAAAATGACTAAACTCAGAAATTTAGACATGGGAGTCATATATTTCAGAATAATGTTTCAGAATACAACTAATTCAATTAATTACCAGAAAATAAGGGAATAGGAACCTTTTAATACAATATAGGATTATTAATATTAAATATAACTGATAAAATGGCTGAATTTATATAATGACAGGAAGTAAATTTTGATGTTTTGACTCTTCACAGTATACCAAACTGAAAGTGAAATTACTATTTTTTTGTACAGAAAACACTATAAAATGACATTATTTAATCTGAAAATAACCAGAATGAACTGAAAGATTAATTTAAATCAAATCTAGTGAATAAAATTGACAAATAACCAAAGTTTAGGCATTCATATAGTGAAATAGTAAAATGTACACAGGATGTGAAAATATTTTTGAACAATGTTAAGGATAATATTATATGGGCTAAGAGTTTAATTGAAACTGAAGGAAACAGTTAAGTTAATTATTGGTAGTTGAACGGTTAACATGACATACGTTTAATTACGTGAATAACCTAACCTATAATCGTCATACAAAGCGAGTGTATAGTGAGTTATTGTGAAATCGCGAGTGACTTGTAAAATACTTCTGAAACTATCATATTATAACAGAAACGATCAAGTAACACTCCATAACACAGAACAATATAAATCTACTCCGAAAAACACCATAAAACACTATAAAACTGTATAATACATTAAACCAACTTAGTGACGGAATCGGAGAAAGTGTTTGAACTAATAATTATACAGATACACTAAATACAACCCAGAATCACTACACAACATATAACAAGAGATTTGCGGACACGAGAACAGAAATATTGCGTCAAAATACATTATTTGGAATGCAGCAGCAACGAGCAACATTTTCATCGACTTGACGGCAGCCATCTTTCTTTGACAATTCCAGTGCCTCCTCTTGGTTCAGAACAGCTGTTTGGTGAAAACAATTATTATATTTACAATTTATTATTCAATGTCTGTGTTTATTAATAACTATTAATTTGATTGTAACGTTATACTTTTTAAATATTAGCCCGATTTCTCTGACTTTGGTAATAACTGGCTGTTTAAAGAACCCTATATAATTTTTATAACATATACTTGTAACTTTTTTCGATATCCTGAGAATCGATACTAATCGATAAGAGTCAATATTGCTGTTACTTAATAAAACATTAATACTTTTCAATACTTAATAGTTCTTTATTTCTTCAATAATACTAATTACCAATAATATAATTCTAATTGATAATCTACAAGGACTTTACCACCCGTAAGTGAAGATAACCTAAAAAATAGAAAAGTAAACAAATATCGATTGGTTTACAGACAGTCTTATGAGTGGTGATAGATTATTTAAATTATACTAAAACTTTAATAAAAATTTTCAGAAGAGCATTACACTGTTTAAAACTTCACAGCCCTATATTAATTAATTGATCCTAATTAATTAATTAATAAAATTAAAATTTTTTTTTTATTATTTTTTTTATAAACATAATTTTTTTTTTAATTTTCTTCAAAACAATAATTTTTGTTTTGAAACTTTCGGTGAAGCTGAGCATATATATATTTCTTCATCAACTTTACGCTACTCGACCGGTCTTGCTACCATTGGGACTCGACCAGCTGGGAACTTAAGGAAGTGTTTCAGGCCAGTAAGACGTCGAGAGCCACACCAATTAACATATTACATTGGACTTGATTACATCGGAGTCTCATACTCCACAATAGCTTATATCATCAACACACATACACTTATATGTAAATTATTACAAATTGGCGCACAACTTTAGGGCTTTAATTAGCGATTGGAAGGCCAATACATTCTGCCCAATCACTAGTTGGAGCTAGGCAACAGCTACAAAATCAGAGAAAGATAATAACAAGGGAACAACAACAAGCAATATGGCAGAACTAACACAAAAAGAAGATATGAGCACGGAGAGGATAATGGAAATATTCTCGAATTTACGGAGGATCAAAAATCGATGATGATGGAAAGGCTCCTTCATGAGATGGGGGAATGGATCAAGGAAAAGAGAGAGGACAGATTAAAAAGAGAAGAAGAGGAGAGCAACCAATCCTTGAAAAAAGATTGGGTGACCAACTGGACAATATCAATAAGAAGCCGGAAGAGGACATCAAGGAAAAGAAATGGACGAAAATAATAAGAAATTGGACTCTACAAAGGAAGACTTGAGTAAGAAGATGGGAAGTGATATCCAGTCTCTGAAAGAAGATATCAAATCCAGCAAGGAAGAAAAACAAATAAGAAGATAGAAGAAAACAGCAAGAAGATGGAAGAGAAGGTGGGGAAGAAATTAGAAGAATTGAAGGGGGATTCGAGTAAAAGTATAAGAGAGAGCAACCAATCCTTGAAAGAAGAATTCAGTGAGAAACTGGATGAAACGAATAAGAAAAGGGAAGAGGAGCATCAAAAATGGATTAAGGAAATGAGAGAGAACCGATTAAAAAGGGAAAAGGAGCGTCCAAAATGGGTTAAGGAAATGAAAGAGAACAGATTAAAAAAGGAAGAGGAGCATCAAAAATGGATTAAGGAAATAAGAGAGAACAGATTAAAAAGGGAAGAGGAGCATCAAAAATGGATTAGAGAAATAAGAGAGGACAGATTAAACAAGGAAGAATTAAGAAAGGAGAAGACCGAAGAAATAAAAAAAGATAGTCAACCAGAACCAGAAGAAGTAATAAATGATAAAACGCAGGAAGATAGCCAACCAGAACCAGAGGAAGTACCAAATGATAAAACGCAAGAACAAGTAATGGTATTACCTGGAATTAAAACTAGCGGAAACAAAGAAGATATTCAACAAAGGAAAAGGAGAATCTACCCAAGAAATGTAATCAAAACGAAGGAAGAGTTGAAGATGATGAAACATGGGTTAATTGGTGGCAATAATATCCCAATTACCTATGACAAAGACATCATGAATTCTATGAATGATAGAAGGAGAATCGAAGTAATTTCAGAAATAATTTACCACAAGACAGTAGTTTATCACTGGGAAAGGACCAGAGGTAAACAGAATACCACAGGTGGAACAGACCAGTTTCAACGCAGAACCGGACGGTGGATTTCAGAAAAATGGAAATGTGATATCGTACCAGACTGTAATGACGGCACAGATGAATCACCAGAATGTATTCCATTAGTGTGCCATCCAGGACAGTTCCAGGGTACGGTTAGACTAAAATATATTCCTTCAGAGTGGATATGTGATGGTAAACCAGCTTATGGTGTTTCAGATAAACAAATAATAAGTGATAACCCAGATGAAGATCCTCACATATATTTGTCAGGTAACACAAAACATGGACCAGAGAAGTATTGGTGTATACAATATGATGATAGAGGGAACCAGCCCAGTAATTACGACGGCCCTAACAACCCGCCGCGTAATAACCAACTTATCGGTAATTTTAACGGCGATAGGAATAACAACCCCTATCCATACAATAGAAACAATCTATACCAACATAATAATGTCCCATACAGTCAGAGAAATCCATATCCCAACAATAATGATGACAGACCTTACCAACCTAACCGAAAAGACTATCATGATAAATTTAGTAATAAAAATAATAACAGTAATAATAACCGAGTGTCGCGCCCTAGGGTAAATTTTATAAGAGCAACCGAGATGATGGACCCTGGTTGACACAAATACCACACGACATCAAGAAAAGGGACGGATCATGATAACCGACTACGGCGAAAAACAATGTTGAAGGAGACGAAATAAATATCATTGAAAGGAAATGATACGAAGAATAAACATAGAAACAAAACTGGGTTTTATGAATGAAGACTATTTAAGAAAATGCACATTATAAATAAAAATATGAGCAATGCAGTGACATAAAGAAAATCGTCCATCTTCCTGGGTATATAAAAGAAAAGGCATTTATAAGGAAAGAAAAAGAGAAGATCAACTTACAAAAGTATAAATAATATGGGCCAGTGTAGAGTACAATATAACCCCATATGTTGTGGTAAATGATAAGCATAATAACACATATGAGTTGAGGGAAATCGTTTCAGGAAAAATCAAAGGAGTGTACAATCAAGCTTCTATGAAGAAATATTATGAAGAATGAGTTGTGAGTTTTAGAATTTATATTTTAAAAATTCGGAAATAATGTAAGTACATCTTACAACCTAATATTTTGAGAAGAACATTTTGGAGAATTATAAGAAGAAGGATTTTTTAATTTATTTAAAAAAATTTAAAAATAATGTAAGTACATCTTACAACCTAATATTTTGAGAAGAACATTTTGGAAGAAAGAGAAAGAAAAAGAATTTTTTATATATTTTAAAAATTCAAAAATAATGTAAGTACATCTTACAACCTAATATTTTGAGAAGAACATTTTGAAGAATTATAAGAAGAAGGAATTTAGAATTTATATTTTGAAAAAATTCTAAAATATGTAAGTACATCTTACTACAACCTAATAATTTTGGAACAAACTTTATGGAAGAAAGAAAAAGAAAGACTTTTGAATTGAAATAATAATTATAAAAATTTAAAATTGAGTAAGTACTTCTTACAACCTGATAATTTAGAACAAAACTTTATGGAAGAAAGAGAAAGAGAGAGAATTTTGAACATAATTTAAAAAATTTAAAATTAAGTAAGCACAGCTTACTACCACTGAATTGTGAGAAAACTTTATGGTAAATAATCAAGAAGAATTTGAATTTGGAGAAATACCAAAACATTCAGGAATAATAGTAAGATCACAGTACTATAAACATTTCTGAATGAAACAATTCTGGGAATAAATGAATTAAACAGAATTTGAATGTTGATAGAACTTCAGAACTTTGAAACAAGATAAGATCAACATATTACAAGGATTTATGAGAAATATTTTTCAATTAAATAAAAAGAATAGTTTGAATTTTACATTAAAACTAACCAAGTTCCAAAAAATAATTATGTGTCAATTATGATTGAATTGAGAAGAAAATAAAGTGATTAATTCAGAAAAGAGAGTTAACGTTAATCCAGAATAAATGCTAGACATTCACAATAGCATTTGAAGGAGTAGAGAAGACTAACAAAAAAGAGTGTAATATGCCAGAGAAGGAAAAAATTTGGAAGCAAAGAGACTAATTACCTATGAAATGATAATGAAAACAGTTAATTAAGAGCAAAGAAGAACAACTAATACCAAACAGATGGAGAAGATGATTTTGAACCAATGATAATAATAAGACCTATATGAAATGCAAAGAGAAGAAATACCACATGAAATATGATATAAATGAATTAATGTTAATGAATGCGAAGGTGGATTAATAACTTTCTAAGAGAAAGGAAACAACCAAAATGTTTAAATAAAATGATCAATATAACAACCTGTATATCTAATGTAAAGATACAATGTTAAAAAATTAAATATAATATAATAAGACCATTCAAATAATGAATAAGAAAGACTATATATAGAGACCATGCTAATACTATGAATAACCAGAAGAAAGTATAAAGAGAATTCAGATGAAGAAGAAAGAGAGTTACACTGTAAACAGTAACCAGAATTATTAAAAGAAAGGTTTTCAACCATAATTAAATTAAATATATCAGACAAGTTAAGAGTTTTGAAAAAATATATATGTAATGAGTATAATAATGATTATGAAGATTTATTAAGATAGAAAATGTGAGATAATCTGAGAGACTACGAAGTGGAGAATCCAAAGATATTTTTATTAGTCGAAAATGAGACTACTTTTTATTTATTTATTCGATGACTGACTGAAGATAATTCCAGCAGCATTATGTTTTTGAGCAGGGATGGATATGCCCCTGTACTCAATTTATAGAAGTGGTGTATGGCCAGCAGAGAAGTAGCGTACAGTGCCCCTCTGATCTGCCCCAGCCCACGTGATAGGGAATGTTAGGGAATAAATATCCCAAGGATACAACACGAAGTTGATATAGGAAGAAAATGTATTACAATTATAATATATCTCAGAAGACACTAACTATCCGAAAAGGATCAGTAGTAAGACAAGTAACCATATATATAAAATTAATAAAACTCTAATATAAAAAAGTCGATATAAAAATGGAGAAGAAAATGAATTATAAGAAATGATGAAATTATCATAAGAAATTATTTCATCCATAAACATGTCTGAAATAATTACTTCTGGAGGAGAGCAATCTGTAGCGTGACAGATATAAGCATAATATTGAATGGCAATTGATCATTAGAATAATAAAGTTATACTGTTTAAATTTGGAAGAAAGCATTAAATTTAATATAAATAGATTAATTCATAGCAACTGCGGAAAGAAATCATTATTATAAAGAAAATACAAGTTCAAATAAAAGGAGTTACTAGTGATGAGTCATCCAAAACCAGTTTCATAACCAAAGGTTTTCAAGGTATAACCCAGGAAGGTAAAATAGTAAATAACAAAGCAGTACACAATATGACCAAACCCACAACGAGGGAGAATAAATAGAATAGAAACCCTAAAATAAGCCAAGATCAACCAATACAGGTTGTGTATTTCTGAATTAAAGAAGAAGATGGAGAAGATCCCAAGAAACCTGATGGCATCAAGAAGAAGATGGAGAAGATACCAGGCCCAGAAGGCAGGAGAAAAGAAGACTGAAGAAAGAAGAAGAGGGCAGCATCCTGAAGAAGATGTCATGCTCTTATAAAAGACACCCAAATCCCTATATCCCCAAAATAAATATCTAAAAATAAAAGTATAACGAAATAAAAACCACATGTATACAAATTTAAGAGAGAGGAGTGTATAAAGTAAAAGTTTCCTGTGAACTAAGATGAAACAATAATATAGTACCCATGGAACAAATCTCCATTGAAAAAACGCTAACCAATTTATTATGTTAATAAGACTATACGACCATTTAGCATTAACATAATATATAAGTGAAAGTGAACCAGTGATAGTTTTGGGTATTATAAAAAATGAACCTTGTGTTTCATTCTTGGCAATCACAAACATTGGATGCAATGAAATATGCATTTTTCAATGACTTAAAATGTGTACGGTGACAATATGTTGTTCATAAGACATGAATCTGTTTAAAATAACATTTTTGTTTTACATGAAAAAAGAAAAACAGATTTCATAGTGCTTTTTGAACGGTTCATACTATTTATTTGTTAATGACAGGGTACAATTCCCCAAAGACAAGGTATAAAAGACTGTATAAAAACTGTAGAATCCTACTTATAATAATAGTTAGAAATAAGAATATAGATATAAGGTTTTAATGTATATAGTACAAGAATGTTTAAAAATGTTTTAGATATAAGGCCATTTGTTTGGGTCTGAAACAACTAACATCAGAACTATAAAAATAGTTACCACTTGTAAATAGTAGAGAGTAATTAAGATGTTAGTTAGTAAAAAAAACCTTTTTTGTAAGCCATATTTCCATGTTTAGAAATAAGGATTGTGTTGCAAAATGTCTGACTTGAAGACAACCATTTATTTAAAAAAAAAAAAAAATATTCTTTATTTGTTTTAACTATTGTTTGTATTGTAACCAATACTAATTGTTTTTGTGTAATTTAAAAACATGTTTAATTTATAATACTATTTGTAAAAGTCAGAGAGGGTATCACACATCATATATTGTTTGTAAATTATTTTGTAAGAAAAATTGTTAAAAAAAAATCATAGGCCAAAAGAATGGAAACCAAACTTCATCAAAACAGAGAAATTACTCATTTAAAAGCAAATAAACAAAAGGGGTTTAGACAAAATAAACTTGAGATCATGCCATATAATTGCACATACCATTTAGAGAGATTTTAATAAATTATATTCAGAATTATAAATAAAAATAAAATGACTAAACTCAGAAATTTAGACATGGGAGTCATATATTTCAGAATAATGTTTCAGAATACAACTAATTCAATTAATTACCAGAAAATAAGGGAATAGGAACCTTTTAATACAATATAGGATTATTAATATTAAATATAACTGATAAAATGGCTGAATTTATATAATGACAGGAAGTAAATTTTGATGTTTTGACTCTTCACAGTATACCAAACTGAAAGTGAAATTACTATTTTTTTGTACAGAAAACACTATAAAATGACATTATTTAATCTGAAAATAACCAGAATGAACTGAAAGATTAATTTAAATCAAATCTAGTGAATAAAATTGACAAATAACCAAAGTTTAGGCATTCATATAGTGAAATAGTAAAATGTACACAGGATGTGAAAATATTTTTGAACAATGTTAAGGATAATATTATATGGGCTAAGAGTTTAATTGAAACTGAAGGAAACAGTTAAGTTAATTATTGGTAGTTGAACGGTTAACATGACATACGTTTAATTACGTGAATAACCTAACCTATAATCGTCATACAAAGCGAGTGTATAGTGAGTTATTGTGAAATCGCGAGTGACTTGTAAAATACTTCTGAAACTATCATATTATAACAGAAACGATCAAGTAACACTCCATAACACAGAACAATATAAATCTACTCCGAAAAACACCATAAAACACTATAAAACTGTATAATACATTAAACCAACTTAGTGACGGAATCGGAGAAAGTGTTTGAACTAATAATTATACAGATACACTAAATACAACCCAGAATCACTACACAACATATAACAAGAGATTTGCGGACACGAGAACAGAAATATTGCGTCAAAATACATTATTTGGAATGCAGCAGCAACGAGCAACATTTTCATCGACTTGACGGCAGCCATCTTTCTTTGACAATTCCAGTGCCTCCTCTTGGTTCAGAACAGCTGTTTGGTGAAAACAATTATTATATTTACAATTTATTATTCAATGTCTGTGTTTATTAATAACTATTAATTTGATTGTAACGTTATACTTTTTAAATATTAGCCCGATTTCTCTGACTTTGGTAATAACTGGCTGTTTAAAGAACCCTATATAATTTTTATAACATATACTTGTAACTTTTTTCGATATCCTGAGAATCGATACTAATCGATAAGAGTCAATATTGCTGTTACTTAATAAAACATTAATACTTTTCAATACTTAATAGTTCTTTATTTCTTCAATAATACTAATTACCAATAATATAATTCTAATTGATAATCTACAAGGACTTTACCACCCGTAAGTGAAGATAACCTAAAAAATAGAAAAGTAAACAAATATCGATTGGTTTACAGACAGTCTTATGAGTGGTGATAGATTATTTAAATTATACTAAAACTTTAATAAAAATTTTCAGAAGAGCATTACACTGTTTAAAACTTCACAGCCCTATATTAATTAATTGATCCTAATTAATTAATTAATAAAATTAAAATTTTTTTTTTTTTTTTTTATAAACATAATTTTTTTTTTATTTTCTTCAAAACAATAATTTTTGTTTTGAAACTTTCGGTGAAGCTGAGCATATATATATTTCTTCATCAACTTTACGCTACTCGACCGGTCTTGCTACCATTGGGACTCGACCAGCTGGGAAACTTAAGGAAGTGTTTCAGGCCAGTAAGACGTCGAGAGCCACACCAATTAAACATATTACATTGGACTTGATTACATCGGAGTCTCATACTCCACAATAGCTTATATCATCAACACACATACACTTATATGTAAATTATTACAATATATATATGTGTACAACGTTATCGGCAACAAAGAAGTAGTTTTTGTTAAAATTCCTTCCCGGGATATTTGGCCGTAGTCCAATGTTTTCTACAAAACCAGACGTTACGGCAATGCCATCGACTTCCATCATCAGTGAAAATCGAGTGCGATAACGTGAGGTGGTATACGTTAGTGACCACAGTACTGTGGTTAAGGCTGAAGCAGTAGGTAGAAAGAAGTAGTTTCTATGGTAATATTTCATTTCGAAAAAGATTTTTAATATAAATCTTAGAATATGGAAGTCATGTATGGTTCTCCATACCGATATTTTACTTCCATATTCCTTAAGAAATGGAAGTATGGTGATGGCAAAAAAAATCGTGTTAGAGATTATTGCAGATTCTGATTGTACTACACTCAAAACATAAAAAAAGTCGTTTCTTCGAAAAGTGTGTGTGTGTGTGTGTGTGTGTGTGTGTGTGTGTGTGTGTGTGTGTGTGTGTGTGTGTGTGTGTGTGTGTGTGTGTGTGTGTGTGTGTCTGTCTGTCTGTCTGTCTGTCTATGTTGTGTCTGTGTGTCTATAGATTTTTTTTCTATGGCAAACGATAACAGCCGCAAATTCAAACAGAATCAAATAATTTTTTGCATACAGCACTGATTTGTAGAGTACTCACAATCTATTGTTTTTGGTGAAGATTGGTTGAGGGAAAGGGGTAGTTTACCGGCAACGGTTTTTTTGTATCAAGAGTAATTATTTTTTTTGGCAAACGACAAGAGCCGCAAATTCAAACAGAATCAAATAATGTTTCGCATACAGCCCTTATTTGTAGAGACATCAAGACCTACTGTTTTTGGTGAAGATCGGTTAGGAGAAAGGGGTAGTTTACCGGCAACGTTTTTTTTATCAAGGGTAATTTTTGCCTATGGCAAATGATAACAGCCGCAAATTCAAACAGAATCAAGTAATGTTTCTCATACAGCCCTGAATTGTAGAGTTCTCAAGACTTATTGTTTTTGGTGAAGATCGGTTAAGGGAAAGGGGTAGTTTACCTGCAACATTTTATGTTTTAACAATGGTATTTTCTATGGCAAACGATAACAGCCGCAAATTCAAACAGAATCAAAAGATTATTTGCATACAGCCCTAAATTGTAGAGTTCTCAAGACCTATTGTTTTTGGTGAAGATCGGTTAAGGGAAAGGGGTAGTTTACCTGCAACGGTTTTTTTTATCAAGGGTAATTTTTTTTCTATGGCAAACGATAACAGCCGCAAATTCAAACAGAATCAACTACGTTTTTGCATACCTTTTTGAATTATGCAGAATTAGTCATATCTGTCTGTCATATTTGTCAGAATATTCAGGTCTGTTGATTTTGTCGAAGATCGGTTAAGGTAAACGGGTATTTTGCTGGCAACGTTTTATGTTTTAACAAGGGTAATTTTTTCTATGACGAACGATAACTGTCGTAAATTCAAAGAGAATCAAATAATGTTTTGCATACAGACCTGAATTGTAGAGTACTCAAGACCTGTTGTGTTTGGTGAAGATCGGTTAAGGGAAAGGGGTAGTTTACCAGCAACGTTTTTTTTATCAAGGGTAATTTTTTTATGGCAAACGATAACAGCCGCAAATTCACACAGAATCATATAATGTTTTGCATACAATACTGAATTGTAGAGTTCTCAAGACCTGTTGGTGTTGGTGAAGATCGGTTAAGGGAAAGGGGTAGTTTACCTGCAACATTTTATGTTGTAACAAGAGAAATGTTTTCATGACGAATGATAACTGACGCACATTCAGACACAATCAAATATTTTTTTGCATGGATCCCTAAATTGTAGAGGACTGAAGGCCTATTGATTTTGGTGAAGATCGGTTAAGAGAAAGGGGTAGTTTACCTGCAACGTTTTTTTTGTATCAAGAGTAATTATTTTTTTGGCAAACGGCAACAGCCGCAAATTCAAACAGAATCAAATAATGTTTCGCATACAGCCCTGATTTGTAGAGACATCAAGACCTACTGTTTTTGGTGAAGATCGGTTAGGAGAAAGGGGTAGTTTACCAACAACGTTTTTTTTATCAAGGGTAATTTTTGTCTTTGGCAAATGATAACAGCCGCAAATTCAAACATAATCAAATAATGTTTCTCATACAGCCCTGAATTGTAGAGTTCTCAAGACTTATTGTTTTTGGTGAAGATCGGTTAAGGGAAAGGGGTAGTTTGCCTGCAACATTTTATGTTTTAACAATGGTATTTTCTATGGCAAACCATAACAGCCGCAAATTCAAACAGAATCAAAAGATTATCTGCATACAGCCCTAAATTGTAGAGTTCTCAAGACCTATTGTTTTTGGTGAAGATCGGTTAAGGGAAAGGGGTAGTTTACCTGCAACGGTTTTTTTTATCAAGGGTAATTTTTTTTCTATGGCAAACGATAACAGCCGCAAATTCAAACAGAATCATCTACGTTTTTGCATACCTTTTTGAATTATGCAGAATTTGTCATATCTGTCTGTCATATTTGTCAGAATATTCAGGTCTGTTGATTTTGTCGAAGATCGGTTAAGGTAAAGGGGTAGTTTACTGGCAACGTTTTATGTTTTAACAAGGGTAATTTTACTTCCATATTCCTTAAGGAATGGAAGTATGGTGATGGCAAAAAAAATCGTGTTCGAGATTATTGCAGATTCTGATTCTACTACACTCAAAACATGAAAGAAACACGTTTTCCGAAAAGTGTCTGTGTGTCTGTCTGTCTGTCTGTCTGTCTGTCTGTCTGTCTGTGTTTCTGTAGATTTTTTTCTATGGCAAACGATAACTGCCGCAAATTCAAACAGAATCAAATAAACGCGACCTATTGTTTTTGGTGAAGATCGGTTGAGGGAAAGGGGTAGTATACCTGCAACGGTTTTTTTTTAGCAAGAGTAATTTTGTTTGTTTGGCAAACGATAACAGCCGCAAATTCAAACAGAATCAAATAATGTTTCGCATACAGCCCTGAATTGTAGAGTTCTCAAGATCTGTTGATTTTGGTGAAGATCGGTTAAGGGAAAGGGGTAGTTTACCTGTAACGTTTTATGTTTTAACAAGGATATTTCCTATGGCAAACGATAACAGCCGCAAATTCAAACAGAATCAAAAGATTATTTGCATACAGCCCTAAATTGTAGAGTTCTCAAGACCTTTTGTTTTTGGTGAAGATCGGTTGAGAGGAAGGTGTAGTTTCCCTGCAACGTTTTTTTAACAAGGGTATTTTCTATGGCAAACGATAACAGCCGCAAATTCAAACAGAATCAAATATTGTTTTGCATACAGCCCTGATTTGTAGAGTACTCAAGACCTATTGTTTTTGGTGAAGATCGGTTAAGGGGAAGGGGTAGTTTACCGGCAACGTTTTTTTATCAAGCGTATTTTCTATGGCAAACGATAACAGCCGTAAATTCAAACAGAATCAAATAATTTTTTGCATACGTCCCTGAATTGTAGAGGTCTCAACGACTTTCTATTTTGGTGAAGATCGGTTAAGGGGAAGGGGTAGTTTACCAGCAACTTTTTACGTTTTAACAAGAGTAAAGTACTTGAAAATTTATTTAAACTTTTTGAAACAATGGTAATTGTTAAAAATAAAATAATTTTGTTGCCAGGCAATAAAATTATAATTTTTTCATTTTAATGAAATATAATATTTTTCATTTAATACAGCAATAAAAAGGCAGGTAAGACACAGCCTGGCTGTTTGGCTGAAAATGATTTTAAATATAAATCTTAGAATATGGAAGTCATGTATGGTTCTCCATACCGATATTTTTCTATGACGAACGATAACTGCCATAAATTCAAAGAGAATCAAATAATGTTTTGCATACAGACCTGAATTGTAGAGTACTCAAGACCTGTTGTGTTTGGTGAAGATCGGTTAAGGGAAAGGGGTAGTTTACCAGCAACGTTTTTTTTATCAAGGGTAATTTTTTTATGGCAAACGATAACAGCCGCAAATTCACACAGAATCAAATAATGTTTCGCATACAGCCCTGATTTGTAGAGACATCAAGACCTACTGTTTTTGGTGAAGATCGGTTAGGAGAAAGGGGTAGTTTACCAACAACGTTTTTTTTATCAAGGGTAATTTTTGTCTTTGGCAAATGATAACAGCCGCAAATTCAAACATAATCAAATAATGTTTCTCATACAGCCCTGAATTGTAGAGTTCTCAAGACTTATTGTTTTTGGTGAAGATCGGTTAAGGGAAAGGGGTAGTTTGCCTGCAACATTTTATGTTTTAACAATGGTATTTTCTATGGCAAACCATAACAGCCGCAAATTCAAACAGAATCAAAAGATTATCTGCATACAGCCCTAAATTGTAGAGTTCTCAAGACCTATTGTTTTTGGTGAAGATCGGTTAAGGGAAAGGGGTAGTTTACCTGCAACGGTTTTTTTTATCAAGGGTAATTTTTTTTCTATGGCAAACGATAACAGCCGCAAATTCAAACAGAATCATCTACGTTTTTGCATACCTTTTTGAATTATGCAGAATTTGTCATATCTGTCTGTCATATTTGTCAGAATATTCAGGTCTGTTGATTTTGTCGAAGATCGGTTAAGGTAAAGGGGTAGTTTACTGGCAACGTTTTATGTTTTAACAAGGGTAATTTTACTTCCATATTCCTTAAGGAATGGAAGTATGGTGATGGCAAAAAAAATCGTGTTCGAGATTATTGCAGATTCTGATTCTACTACACTCAAAACATGAAAGAAACACGTTTTCCGAAAAGTGTCTGTGTGTCTGTCTGTCTGTCTGTCTGTCTGTCTGTCTGTCTGTGTTTCTGTAGATTTTTTTCTATGGCAAACGATAACTGCCGCAAATTCAAACAGAATCAAATAAACGCGACCTATTGTTTTTGGTGAAGATCGGTTGAGGGAAAGGGGTAGTATACCTGCAACGGTTTTTTTTTAGCAAGAGTAATTTTGTTTGTTTGGCAAACGATAACAGCCGCAAATTCAAACAGAATCAAATAATGTTTCGCATACAGCCCTGAATTGTAGAGTTCTCAAGATCTGTTGATTTTGGTGAAGATCGGTTAAGGGAAAGGGGTAGTTTACCTGTAACGTTTTATGTTTTAACAAGGATATTTCCTATGGCAAACGATAACAGCCGCAAATTCAAACAGAATCAAAAGATTATTTGCATACAGCCCTAAATTGTAGAGTTCTCAAGACCTTTTGTTTTTGGTGAAGATCGGTTGAGAGGAAGGTGTAGTTTCCCTGCAACGTTTTTTTAACAAGGGTATTTTCTATGGCAAACGATAACAGCCGCAAATTCAAACAGAATCAAATATTGTTTTGCATACAGCCCTGATTTGTAGAGTACTCAAGACCTATTGTTTTTGGTGAAGATCGGTTAAGGGGAAGGGGTAGTTTACCGGCAACGTTTTTTTATCAAGCGTATTTTCTATGGCAAACGATAACAGCCGTAAATTCAAACAGAATCAAATAATTTTTTGCATACGTCCCTGAATTGTAGAGGTCTCAACGACTTTCTATTTTGGTGAAGATCGGTTAAGGGGAAGGGGTAGTTTACCAGCAACTTTTTACGTTTTAACAAGAGTAAAGTACTTGAAAATTTATTTAAACTTTTTGAAACAATGGTAATTGTTAAAAATAAAATAATTTTGTTGCCAGGCAATAAAATTATAATTTTTTCATTTTAATGAAATATAATATTTTTCATTTAATACAGCAATAAAAAGGCAGGTAAGACACAGCCTGGCTGTTTGGCTGAAAATGATTTTAAATATAAATCTTAGAATATGGAAGTCATGTATGGTTCTCCATACCGATATTTTTCTATGACGAACGATAACTGCCATAAATTCAAAGAGAATCAAATAATGTTTTGCATACAGACCTGAATTGTAGAGTACTCAAGACCTGTTGTGTTTGGTGAAGATCGGTTAAGGGAAAGGGGTAGTTTACCAGCAACGTTTTTTTTATCAAGGGTAATTTTTTTATGGCAAACGATAACAGCCGCAAATTCACACAGAATCATATAATGTTTTGCATACAGCCCTGAATTTTAGAGTTCTCAAGACTTATTGTTTTTGGTGAAGATCGGTTAATGGGAAGGGGTAGTTTACCTGCAACCTTTTACGTTTTAACAACAGTAAAGTACTTGAAAATTCATTTAAACTTTTTCAAACAATGGTAATTGTTAAAAATAAAATAATTTTGTTGCCAGGCGATAAAATTATAATTTTTTCATTTTAATGTAAATCATATATGAGAGAAAATATATCGTTCGTGGCAGGCAAGCATATCTCAGTTATGTAATGTTTACGTTGCCATTTTATTATTATGACTACAGCAATAAAAAGGCAGGGAAGACACACACACACACACACACACACACACACACACACACACACACCCGCGCGCGCGCACACACAAAATTCGCGTTATTTCTGGCCTCATTCATGTTTATTTTCTTACATTTTCACGCTTTTTAAATGGAAAGTGCCGAAACCCATACCAACATAACGCGTGCAAGCCGAAAAAGTGTCCAGCGTGGATAGCGATTTGCTTCCTGTGGATCGCTGGGCAGTGTAACTGCACGTGTTTACAGAGGAACGATTCATAGACAGACTTTTCGTCTTTAGGGAATGAACCCTCTGCAGGATGCTGAGGGTCCATGAGTGACTTCGGAGCGCTCCTTCTTTTCCGCGTGTTTGTTCTGTAAAACGTACACTGTAGATTCGCAGCTTTACTCTAACCAACGCTCAATAGGAAATGTTGAAAATTTTTGTCCACGGTGTACCCTCATACACAGTAAACCTGCTCTGATGTTTTAATTACGGACATCATAATATTAAAACTTTGGAAACTTGAGCACTACTTAATGGAGATCAATCATTAACTTATACAAGCCATTAATTTTATGCATATTTTATATATATATATATATATATATATGTGTGTGTACAACGTTATCGGCAACAAAGAAGTAGTTTTTGTTAAAATTCCTTCCCGGGATATTTGGCCGTAGTCCAATGTTTTCTACAAAACCAGACGTTACGGCAATGCCATCGACTTCCATCATCAGTGAAAATCGAGTGCGATAACGTGAGGTGGTATACGTTAGTGACCACAGTACTGTGGTTAAGGCTGAAGCAGTAGGTAGAAAGAAGTAGTTTCTATGGTAATATTTCATTTCGAAAATGATTTTTAATATAAATCTTAGAATATGGAAGTCATGTATGGTTCTCCATACCGATATTTTACTTCCATATTCCTTAAGAAATGGAAGTATGGTGATGGCAACAAAAATTGTGTTAGAGATTATTGCAGATTCTGATTGTACTACACTCAAAACATAAAAAAAGTCGTTTCTTCGAAAAGTGTCTGTGTGTGTGTGTGTGTGTGTCTGTCTGTCTGTCTATCTTGTGTCTGTATGTCTATAGGTTTTTTTTCTATGGCAAACGATAACAGCCGCAAATTCAAACAGAATCAAATAATTTTTTGCATACTGCACTGATTTGCAGAGTTCTCACTATCTGTTGTTTTTGGTGAAGATCGGTTGAGGGAAAGGGGTAGTTTACCTGCAACGGTTTTTTTGTATCAAGAGTAATTATTTTTTTTGGCAAACGACAAGAGCCGCAAATTCAAACAGAATCAAATAATGTTTCGCATACAGCCCTTATTTGTAGAGACATCAAGACCTACTGTTTTTGGTGAAGATCGTTTAGGAGAAAGGGGTAGTTTACCGGCAACGTCTTTTTTATCAAGGGTAATTTTTGCCTATGGCAAATGATAACAGCCGCAAATTCAAACAGAATCAAGTAATGTTTCTCATACAGCCCTGAATTGTTGAGTTCTCAAGACTTATTGTTTTTGGTGAAGATCGGTTAAGGGAAAGGGGTAGTTTACCAGCAACATTTTATGTTTTAACAATGGTATTTTCTATGGCAAACGATAACAGCCGCAAATTCAAACAGAATCAAAAGATTATTTGCATACAGCCCTAAATTGTAGAGTTCTCGAGACCTATTGTTTTTGGTGAAGATCGGTTAAGGGAAAGGGGTAGTTTACCAGCAACGTTTTTTTTATCTAGGTTATTTTTTTTCTATGGCAAACGATAACAGCCGCAAATTCACACAGAATCATATAATGTTTTGCATACAACACTGAATTGTAGAGTTCTCAAGACCTGTTGGTGTTGGTGAAGATCGGTTAAGGGAAAGGGGTAGTTTACCTGCAACATTTTATGTTGTAACAAGAGAAATGTTTTCATGACGAATGCTAACTGACGCACATTCAGACACAATCAATTATTTTTTTGCATGGATCCCTAAATTGTAGAGGACTGAAGGCCTATTGATTTTGGTGAAGATCGGTTAAGAGAAAGGGGTAGTTTACCTGCAACGTTTTTTTTGTATCAAGAGTAATTATTTTTTTGGCAAACGACAACAGCCGCAAATTCAAACAGAATCAAATAATGTTTCGCATACAGCCCTGATTTGTAGAGACATCAAGACCTACTGTTTTTGGTGAAGATCGGTTAGGAGAAAGGGGTAGTTTACCAGCAACGTTTTTTTTATCAAGGGTAATTTTTGTCTTTGGCAAATGATAACAGCCGCAAATTCAAACATAATCAAATAATGTTTCTCATACAGCCCTGAATTGTAGAGTTCTCAAGACATTGTTTTTGGTGAAGATCGGTTAAGGGAAAGGGGTAGTTTGCCTGCAACATTTTATGTTTTAACAATGGTATTTTCTATAGCAAACGATAACAGCCGCAAATTCAAACAGAATCAAAAGATTATTTGCATACAGCCCTAAATTGTAGAGTTCTCAAGACCTATTGATTTTGGTGAAGATCGGTTAAGGGAAAGGGGTAGTTTACCTGCAACGGTTTTTTTTATCAAGGGTAATTTTTTTCTATGGCAAACGATAACAGCCGCAAATTCAAACAGAATCATCTACGTTTTTGCATACCTTTTTGAATTATGCAGAATTTGTCATATCTGTCTGTCATATTTGTCAGAATATTCAGGTCTGTTGATTTTGTCGAAGATCGGTTAAGGTAAAGGGGTAGTTTACTGGCAACGTTTTATGTTTTAACAAGGGTAATTTTTCTTCCATATTCCTTAAGGAATGGAAGTATGGTGATGGCAAAAAAAATCGTGTTCGAGATTATTGCAGATTCTGATTCTACTACACTCAAAACATGAAAGAAACTCGTTTTCCGAAAAGTGACTGTGTCTGTCTGTCTGTCTGTCTGTCTGTCTGTAGATTTTTTTTCTATGGCAAACGATAACTGCCGCAAATTCAAACAGAATCAAATAAACGCGACCTATTGTTTTTGGTGAAGATCGGTTGAGGGAAAGGGGTAGTATACCTGCAACGGTTTTTTTTAGCAAGGGTAATTTTGTTTGTTTGGCAAACGATAACAGCCGCAAATTCAAACAGAATCAAATAATGTTTCGCATACAGCCCTGAATTGTAGAGTTCTCAAGATTTGTTGATTTTGGTGAAGATCAGTTAAGGGAAAGAGGTAGTTTACCTGTAACGTTTTATGTTTTAACAAGGATATTTCCTATGGCAAACGATAACAGCCGCAAATTCAAACAGAATCAAAATATTATTTGCATACAGCCCTAAATTGTAGAGTTCTCAAGACATGTTGTTTTTGGTGAAGATCGGTTGAGGGAAAGGGGTAGTTTCCCTGCAACGTTTTTTTAACAAGGGTATTTTCTATGGCAAACGATAACAGCCGCAAATTCAAACATAATCAAATAATGTTTTGCATACTGCCCTGATTTGTAGTGTACTCAAGACCTATTGTTTTTGGTGAAGATCGGTTAAGGGGAAGGGGTAGTTTACCGACAACGTTTTTTTATCAAGCGTATTTTCTATGGCAAACGATAACAGCCGCAAATTCAAACAGAATCAAATAATTTTTTGCATACGTCCCTGAATTGTAGAGGTCTCAACGACTATCTATTTTGGTGAAGATCGGTTAAGGGGAAGGGGTAGTTTACCTGCAACCTTTTAGGTTTAAAAAGAGTAAAGTACTTGAAAATTTATTTAAACTTTTTGAAACAATGGTAATTGTTAAAAATAAAATAATTTTGTTGCCAGGCAATAAAATTATAATTTTTTCATTTTAATGAAATATAATATTTTTCATTTAATACAGCAATAAAAAGGCAGGTAAGACACAGCCTGGCTGTTTGGCTGAAAATGATCTTAAATATAAATCTTAGAATATGGAAGTCATGTATGGTTCTCCATACCGATATTTTTCTATGACGAACGGTAACTGCCATAAATTCAAAGAGAATCAAATAATGTTTTGCATACAGACCTGAATTGTAGAGTACTCAAGACCTGTTGTGTTTGGTGAAGATCGGTTAAGGGAAAGGGGTAGTTTACCAGCAACGTTTTTTTTTATCAAGGGTAATTTTTTATGGCAAACGATAACAGCCGCAAATTCACACATAATCATATAATGTTTTGCATACAGCCCTGCATTTTAGAGTTCTCAAGACCTACTGTTTTTGGTGAAGATCGGTTAATGGGAAGGGGTAGTTTACCTGCAACCTTTTACGTTTTAACAACAGTAAAGTACTTGAAAATTCATTTAAACTTTTTCAAACAATGGTAATTGTTAAAAATAAAATAATTTTGTTGCCAGGCGATAAAATTATAATTTTTTCATTTTAATGTAAATCATATATGAGAGAAAATATATCGTTCGTGTCAGGCAAGCATATCTCAGTTATGTAATGTTTACGTTGCCATTTTATTATTATGACTACAGCAATAAAAAGGCAGGGAACACACACACACACACACACACACACACACACACACACACACACACACACACACACACACACACACACCCGCGCGCGCGCACACACAAAATTCGCGTTATTTCAGGCCTCATTCATGTTTATTTTCTTACATTTTCACGCTTTTTAAATGGAAAGTGCCGAAACCCATACCAACATAACGCGTGCAAGCCGAAAAAGTGTCCAGCGTGGATAGCGATTTGCTTCCTGTGGATCGCTGGGCAGTGTAACTGCACGTGTTTACAGAGGAACGATTCATAGACAGACTTTTCGTCTTTAGGGAATGAACCCTCTGCAGGATGCTGAGGGTCCATGAGTGACTTCGGAGCGCTCCTTCTTTTCCGCGTGTTTGTTCTGTAAAACGTACACTGTAGATTCGCAGCTTTACTCTAACCAACGCTCAATAGGAAATGTTGAAAATTTTTGTCCACGGTGTACCCTCATACACAGTAAACCTGCTCTGATGTTTTAATTACGGACATCATAATATTAAAACTTTGGAAACTTGAGCACTACTTAATGGAGATCAATCATTAACTTATACAAGCCATTAATTTTATGCATATTTTATATATATATATATATATATATATATATATATATGTGTGTACAACGTTATCGGCAACAAAGAAGTAGTTTTTGTTAAAATTCCTTCCCGGGATATTTGGCCGTAGTCCAATGTTTTCTACAAAACCAGACGTTACGGCAATGCCATCGACTTCCATCATCAGTGAAAATCGAGTGCGATAACGTGAGGTGGTATACGTTAGTGACCACAGTACTGTGGTTAAGGCTGAAGCAGTAGGTAGAAAGAAGTAGTTTCTATGGTAATATTTCATTTCGAAAATGATTTTTAATATAAATCTTAGAATATGGAAGTCATGTATGGTTCTCCATACCGATATTTTACTTCCATATTCCTTAAGGAAATGGAAGTATGGTGATGGCAAAAAAAATCGTGTTAGAGATTATTGCAGATTCTGATTGTACTACACTCAAAACATAAAAAAAGTTGTTTCTTCGAAAAGTGTCTGTGTGTGTGTGTGTGTGTGTGTGTGTGTCTGTCTGTCTATCTTGTGTCTGTGTGTCTGTAGATTTTTTTTCTATGGCAAACGATAACAGCCGCAAATTCAAACAGAATCAAATAATTTTTTGCATACAGCACTGATTTGTAGAGTACTCACGATCTATTGTTTTTGGTGAAGATCGGTTGAGGGAAAGGGGTAGTTTACCTGCAACGGTTTTTTTGTATCAAGAGTAATTTTTTTTTTTGGCAAACTACAAGAGCCGCAAATTCAAACAGAATCAAATAATGTTTCGCATACAGCCCTTATTTGTAGAGACATCAAGACCTACTGTTTTTGGTGAAGATCGGTTAGGAGAAAGGGGTAGTTTACCGGCAACTTTTTTTTATCAAGGGTAATTTTTGTCTATGGCAAATGATAACAGCCGCAAATTCAAACAGAATCAAATAATGTTTCTCATACAGCCCTGAATTGTAGAGTTCTCAAGACTTATTGTTTTTGGTGAAGATCGGTTAAGGGAATGGGGTAGTTTACCAGCAACATTTTATGTTTTAACAATGGTATTTTCTATGGCAAACGATAACAGCCGCAAATTCAAACAGAATCAAAAGATTATTTGCATACAGCCCTAAATTGTAGAGTTCTCAAGACCTATTGTTTTTGGTGAAGATCGGTTAAGGGAAAGGGGTAGTTTACCTGCAACGGTTATTTTTTTTCAAGGGTAATTTTTTTTCTATGGCAAACGATAACAGCCGCAAATTCAAACAGAATCAACTACGTTTTTGCATACCTTTTTGAATTATGCAGAATTAGTCATATCTGTCTGTCATATTTGTCAGAATATTCAGGTCTGTTGATTTTGTCGAAGATCGGTTAAGGTAAAGGGGTATTTTGCTGGCAACGTTTTATGTTTTAACAAGGGTAATTTTTTCTATGACGAACGATAACTGCCGTAAATTCAAAGAGAATCAAATAATGTTTTGCATACAGACCTGAATTGTAGAGTACTCAAGACCTGTTGTGTTTGGTGAAGATCGGTTAAGGGAAAGGGGTAGTTTACCAGCAACGTTTTTTTTTATCAAGGGTAATTTTTTTATGGCAAACGATAACAGCCGCAAATTCACACAGAATCATATAATGTTTTGCATACAACACTGAATTGTAGAGTTCTCAAGACCTGTTGGTGTTGGTGAAGATCGGATAAGGGAAAGGGGTAGTTTACCTGTAACATATTATGTTGTAACAAGAGAAATGTTTTCATGACGAATGATAACTGACGCACATTCAGACACAATCAAATATTTTTTGCATGGATCCCTAAATTGTAGAGGACTGAAGGCCTATTGATTTTGGTGAAGATCGGTTAAGAGAAAGGGGTAGTTTACCTGCAACGGTTTATGTTTTAACAAGAGTAAATACTTAATTTTGATAAACAAAGTATCCTGATAAGAAGCTCATAATAATCCATTGTAGAAACGTAGATGAAATATCTATAAATGAAGAGGCTTGTTGAATTGGGTGGGGGTAATTTTCTATTAATAAAAATTATATTTGAAGAGGGAGGGGAGAATTTTTTATATGTGTACTACATTATCGACAACAAAGAAGTCGTTTTTTGTTAAAATTCCTTCCCTGTTTAGCCGTAGTCCAATGTTTTCTGCAAAACCAGACGTTTCTGCAGTGCCATCGACTGCCATCATCAGTGAAAATCGAGTGCGAAAACGTGAGGTGGTATATGTTAGTGACCACAGTACTGTGGATAAGGCTGAAGCAATAGAAAGAAGTAGTTTTTATGGAAATATTTCATTTCGAATATGCTTTTAAATATAAATCTTAAAACATGGAAGTCATGTTTGGTTCTCCATACCGATATTTTTTAGGAATTATCGAACTGAATTCAAGTAAATGATTGGAACTGTATGAGTACCAATATGTACTTAATACATTTTGATGTTTTTAATATGCGATTGTATCGATATATTACATTGTGGAAAACAAGAAGTGTACTAATTGTAAGTTGCCCTATTTCTTAATGTAAAGCAAAAATACGTGTTGTTTTCATTTGGTAGTTAGGTAATAATGGTTTTGAGTTTTTAGTTTACTGCTAAAATAAATAAAAGCTGTGGCTGAGAAAACATAACATTAAATGTGTAATACAATGCGTATAACAGAGTAACACTTAAAATAAAGAACCTAACGTTTTTAAGTTTACAAATTGGAAAAAACAACACCAAATACAAATTAAAAAATACAAATATTTATTTTTAATGAAAAAACAAAATATCGATATGGAGAACCATACATGACTTCCATGTTCTAAGATTTATATTTAAAATCATTTTTGAAATGAAATATTTCCATAGAAACTACTTCTTTCTACTTACTGCTTCAGCCTTAACCACAGTACTGTGGTCACTAACGTATACTACCACACGTTATCGCACTCACTTTTCACTGATGATGGAAGTCGATCGCACTGTCGAAACGTCTGGTTTTGTAGAAAACATTGGTCTACGGCCAAACAGGCTGGGAAGGAATTTTAACAACAAACTACTTCTTTGTTGCCGATTATGTAGTACATATATAAAAAATTATCCCCTCGCCCTTCAAATATAATTTTCATTTATAGAAAATTACCCCTACCCCGTTCAACTAGCCTCTTCATTTATAGATATTTCATCTACGTTTCTACAGTGGATTATTAAGATCTTCTTATCAGGATACTTTATTTATCAAAATTAAGTTCTTTACTCTTGTTACAACAAAAAATTTTTCTGGTAAACTGCCCTTTCCCCGTAGCCGATCTTCACTAAAATCAATAGGCCTTGAGTCCTCTACAATTCAGGGAAGCATGCAAAACATTATTTGATTCTGTTTGAATGTGCGGCAGTTATCGTTCTTCATAGAAACAATTACGCTTGTATAATTTCAGTTTTCATGTTAACCTAACATAATCAATTTTTGGTCACAGCCACAACCCGGTGATAAATTACTACTACAGTCATTTACCATTAAAAAATGACTAACGAAATCAATTGTAATCACCAGCCAACTATTTTGCAACATACAAAATTAAAATTTGTATATTTCTTTCACTACATAAAATTATGTGCGATATTCACTACATATCTAAGCCCAAAAATCGCATTACCCCCGAAATAGCTGCGGGTACACATAAAGGCAGTACCAAATGATTTTATATATAAGCTGAGACCATGGAAGTCATGTATGGTTCTCCATACCGATTTTTTCTATGACGAACAATAACTGCCGCACATTCAAACATAATCAAATAATTTTTTGCATACATATCTAAATTGTAGAGGACTCAAGGCCTTTTGATTTTGGTGAAGATGGGGTAAGAGAAAGGGGTTGTTTACCTTCAACATTTTATGCTTTAACAAGAGTAATTTTTTCATGACGAACGATAACTGGTGTAAATTCAAACTGAATCAAATAATTTTTTACATATCTGCCTGAGTTAAGACAAATCAAGGCCTATTGATTTTGGTGAAGATCGTTTACGGGGAAAGGGTAGTTTACCTGGAACGTTTTATATTTTAACAACAGTAAAGTACTTAATTATGATAAATAAAGTATCCTGATAAGAAGATCATAATAATCCACTGTAGAAACGTAGATGAAATATCTATAAATGAAGAGGCTAGTTGAACAGGGTGGGGGTAATTTTCTATAAATGAAAATTATAGTTGTAGGGGGAGGGGATAATTTTTTACTTCCATGTTCCATAAGGAAATGGAAGTATGGTCATGGCGAAAAAAATCGTGTTCGAGATAATGGCAGATTCTGATTGTACTACTGAAACCCCCCTTTTTTTTATTAAGTATTTTATGAATCTCTTTTTTTTATTTTTTTTTATTATTATTTCTTTTTATAATTATTTTTTTTTGTAAAGGGGAGAGACATAATATGTATAACTAGGTAATGAACCTAGAGGAAGCCTAAAGTGTGCCAAGACCCAAGCCACAATTTCAGACATGTCCACTGGTCGGATGACGGGACTTGCAAATAAGCAACTCTATTAACAGTAACAAATTTACATTTATTCGATGTCCAGTCTGTACATAATATAATAATATAATAAGCGTGAGTAAGGTACAATTATATAAATGCCACTGAGTACTATTAAATTACAAAATATATATGTATATCCTTGATACAAGGATCCCCTAAGCGTCATGTGAATGTATGCAAGAATTTTTAATCACCAAAATGTATTGTTCTGCATATGACAGTCATCACTATTATAAGTTATGTATACATATATATTGTAATATAGCAATTTGTTCTATGGTTGCGTTATTAATTATTATTATTATTTTTGTTCAAAAATAAAGTTCAAAATGTTTGTTTTAAAAAGGAGTGTTAAAATTCTCTTGAAGCACTGGTAGATTTACTGTTTCACTTACCAATGATGATTGTCGTCAGTCTTCCAAAATAGGCCCTGTAATACACTGAAATGTCACAACACAGTTCATAATATGTCACAGGTGTATTTGTGTATGTACAGTAAATAAGCTGATTCTGTATATTTGATACTGCTTTAAAATTCAAATATTGGCCGCTCGTTTGTCGTACTGCCACCTTGAAAATAATTGCTTTGTAAATATTTTTTCTTTGCCTACTTTGAAATAAAGAAACTGATTCAAAGGTAAGAAAATTATTATTTTATTAACAATAAGTTAATTTGAAATTAGCATCATTTAAAACAATTAATACTCATCAAAAGACAATTTAAATAGTTATTGAGAATCTTACAGCTCAGGGCTGGTAACACTGATTATTATATATCGTATAGCTGTTAACCTAGTTTGGTTAGTTTGGTTTACAATTACCAAAATTCGTGTGTTCTTTTAGTTAACATGATACAGGGTACAAAAATGCTGAAATATAACAATAATACATTATAGAAAGTAATTAAAATTCAAGAAAACAAGTTTAATTACGATATTGGAAACTATCGTATTTTGATTCACCTGGTGTCAATTCACCGGTTATGTTATGGAGTGCAAGACACGATTACAAATACTGTACTGTGTGTCAGAATAATATTACTTGGATGGTTATTAACAATGAAATATATTATAATTAATTCATAAATTCTTTTTAACTGAGTATATTCAAGTGATTATAAAGTTAAAACATGACTCAGTATGATTATTCAACTCTCATACCATATAGGTTAGATTGCCTTTTACTCAAAGTGAGTTAATAAAATATTCAATTGATGGCATTAAAATCTTAAAACTATACATATTATTTATTAGTGGTAAGTATGTAGTTCATTAACTGTAATGATTGTTCTCTGTTATTATTTGATAAATGATCTGATTTCGTACTAATAGTACTCAAGTTAGCATCTATATTCGATATTGTTTACATCGATATTCATTATAATATATTCATTTGTCATTTCCTTCTAAAAATTAATAATATCTTATTTAAATTAATAAGATCGAGAACTTTTATTCAAATACTGGTTAATTAACATTCATAAATTAGTTTAGCCAGGTACGACTGTACTTGACTAAAGTAGTACCAACGTGAAAACCTTTGTTGGTAAACATTAGTTTTTATTAAAATATTGTTAATAATAAGTACTCCCTTAATTTCCCACTCATCATCGCCTTTATTATACACTGGCGATGGATGGATTGTTATTACACTTCACTCGACGCACTTCACACGTAAGGGGTTATGTACCTTTAGTGAGGTTAGCTTCGCTTGTTTATACTGGAGGGTGCGCACATTTTTTGAAATCTGCTCCCGACGAATACTCGTCCCATTCACTCTGATGGTCAAAGAACTAGTAATGCTTTCCTTCGAAGTTGCTGTCGGCGTCTCTTGAAATCAGCTCTTCCTATTGGTTGAGAATTTGGTAATCTCGACCCCATATGCCTTAATAAAGTCAAAAATTTTATTTCTTAGCATCGGTCTTTGGGTTCAAGAGTATGCTATGACGCGTTCAATTCTTTTTGGAATTGAAGGAAAACTTTTAATTGTTTATATCTTTCTTATTACATTTCAAATTAAGACGTGAATGGTATTATCATCTTGCGGATGCTTGGCTCATTAATTAGAGTCCACACAAGCTATAAATCCGTCCATAATTAACTTACATCACTCTTCAATAATTCACTTTTTGTGGTTCTTAATCACATTTAAGTCCTTTCCACTTTATTATGATATATTCTAATCCTAATGCTTATTTTAATTGCTTAGAGTCCATTTCTCTTAATAATTATTTCTAAATACTAAAATATTTACACTTCTTGTCAAATGCTTATCAGGCGTATAAGCCCTACATGTCCTTGCATTTGTATTCATTATTTCTAATACATTTTTTATATTAATATATTTCTTAGGTGTTTAGGTTGTACCTTTACTATTTTCACACCTTTAGTGAAGCTTTGTTTCCATTTATTGTGCTTCATTTATTTACATTAGATGGCTTTAATACACCATGTCATAATTCTGTTACTTTGATATACATAATTTATCATTATTTGTACTTAATGGGTGTATTTTAATCCATTAATGTGTACCTAGACCTTGTACATTGTTTGTCTATAGTGTATAACACTTTTTTGTTGTATCCAACATTCATAAATTTCAGTAAGATTGCTCTTTACATCTAGTCTCATGGGTCATGTATGTTTGTTTATTATTGTTTATATATCTTGTAACGTAGCGGTTTTTGTAGAGGTTTTAGCGAAAACTTTGTATGTGGCTTATTGGGTGTTCGTCTTACTTAATTAAGCTCCCAATATTGTTATGCGCCAATCTCGTAACGTCTCGGTTTGAGATATTAAAGTTTCCGCCTCTCCGCAGTCGCCACTTATGAATTATAATAACTGACGTTTTAAAAAAATAAATAAAGGATTTTTTAATGTTTTACTCAATCTAAACAGAAATCGAGAGTGTGTGATTTGGGGTCAAGGAGGGAAGTTGTTCAGCCTTATGAAGAAGAGAGAGTAAGTACCAATTATTTACACTCGGTTTAGACGATTTTGGATTTCTTCAAATTGTTCGCTGTGATTTAAATCCACTGATTGTGAGATAAGTTTCTACGCTTAGTTCAACCAGCCTACACTGTAGCAAAATTTGATCCGATGTGTTGATTTCTTCTGTTTTTGTGCTGAAATCTATTACAACTACCCACTACAAAAATTATAACACTTTATTATTCAATATCATTTTTCAATAATATTATTTATTTATATTATTGGTTTTTTGTTTCCTGCCACCCAAATACAAGTATCACAATTGATCTTTCCTTAAATAAAACATAATCTCGACTTCATAGAGTAAACATGGAATGGTCTAAATAAAACATATATGGATTTGTTTACCAAATTTTACACTATTTTAAAAAACATCAATTAATATATAATTCTTAATAATTCCCCAGGGTTAAGGGTAAGTTCTTTTTGTTACGAGAGTGTCAGAAATGGATAATTACTAAGCTTTACAAATACCGAAAAAAATATTAAATAAATTTGTTTATTTTTAGTGTAGTATGTAGTTCCAGGAATGGCCGTAAGAGAGCAGCGTGCTTTTGTTTACCATAAAAAAACATGTGATTAAATGACTAGTTTCGTGTTCTATATCAACGTTCGGAATGCGTTTTCTTCTTGAACTATTAAACGAAATGTTTATATTACCTCCCTCCGTATGGTTCTTACTGGAATGAAGCTTTCTCTCTGGTGAGGTCCGTCTTGAGTTATAATTTCTTTACCGTCTGGCGCATTTTCTATCGTCAACTAGAACTATGGCGAAACCAGGTTGAATCATCAGAAGGTTTTCTTTCACTGTTTATTAAGGAGTATAACCATTTAATTTTGATAAATCATGGATGATTATATAGTGGTCATGTTGCTTGTTAATTTTGTATTAATTTTCACTCCTCCAAAGTTCCAAAAAGGTTATTTTATTATAATTGTAGTAGCATCATTTCTTCAACTCTATGGTTTTTATTCCCAATTTTTTTATATTATCAACAATACTTGTTATTCTCGTCACTCTTAGTAACCCATAGTATTTTTATTATACAGGCAGTTTGTAATTATTATAAATTTATATTTTATTTACCGAAAAATAATTCTTTTCCATTCCGGTTTCTTTACTAATTTGGTTTACATAATAGGTTTTTGTTCATTTTCTTATGACCTTGTATATAAGTATTTGATATTTTTATTATCTTTAAATAAATTTATATATTATTTATTAGTTTTTCATAGTATTCCTACACTGCACTACTTCCTGCTGCCATTTCCCTCATATAGTATTATTTTAATTTTTTATTATCCTTTGACATTTAAATTTTTTATGTTTTTTTAAAACGAACCCTGGGTTATCTTATATTCTAACACAAATATTTGAAAAATATAAAATTAACTTAGGTATTACAATTGGTTGGCTACACAATATAAATATTACAATAAATAAATAAAATACAGAATCAATTAGTAGCATTATAGTCTACTCTCATAGTTTTATAATTCCCAAACCTACAGCACAAATTCTGTAAGAAGTTCATTCACTTTCACTTTTACCTCCATGGGTACACTATAACTCACTTTGCACCGTATATCACTCGAATTGTTTATCATGTTTAGTGATATACTTTAATTTAGAGCTAGTTATAGGTTACCCATTTCTGACCTTTATGTTCTTACATGATTTAATTTATTGGGACCGGGTTATGTAACGTTACATAAAGCCCCCCCACTAGAACAAATTTATTTTGGTTTACTCATTTATTAAAATAAATTGTTGATCGTTTCAATTCTCCTAATAGCCTTGGCTTTATCTTCATAATAGTGTTTCATTTCCGACTGATTATACACTCCCTTTATTCTATTATTGTTAATTGTTTTAATTTCGTAAGTATTATTCCCCTTCACCTGGGTTATGAGGTAAGGGCCAGTATAAAGTAACAGTAGCTTCCGAGCAATACCCTCTATAGAACTGGGTAGTTGTCTATTTTTGATTAGTACCTTATCTCCCATCTGGTATGTATCCAATCTTCTCCTTTTTACTTGATCCCTTTTTTGTTGAAGTTTCACTTTATGCAACACTCTGTTGTGCATTTCCACTTGGTCGAACTCTACTCTCTCTCCTGGAGGGAAATTTATCAATGATGTAATTTCTCTTGGTGGTGGTTTATCAAACATTACCTGATAAGGGCTAGTACCGATAGTGTCATGGTATGACCAATTAAGGAAAGTCTCTGCTGGTTTAATATACTGACTCCAGTTTTTATGTTCTTGGTGACAGTAGGTACGTAGAATTCTGCCAACTTCCCTTAATACACGTTCAGCAGGATTGCTACTAGGGTGGTACACGGATGTCTTGTAGGTTCTTATTTGCCAATTTCTCAATTCTTCTTTCCACCTTTTTCCCCGAAATTGTGTTCCATGATCAGTTATAATCATTTCCGGTTTTCCCACCTCAGGTAAGTATTTTTTTATAATCACTTCTAGAATTTTCTTCGTAGTGGCTCTACTAATAGCGTAGAGTTTTGTGTATTTCGTATAATGATCAAATAATATGATGATATATTTATATTTATGTCTTCCTCCACTTCTGGGAAAAGGTCCACAGATATCCAAGAATGTCTTTTCAAGTTTATTATTAGATTGTATTGTAATCATTGTGCCCGTTCTCTTCTCATTATTTACTTTTACTAGCTGGCATATGTTACAGGTTTTTACTATCTCCCTTACTCTTTTATTTATAGCTTTCACGTAACAATGTTCAGATAGAGCTTTAATAACTTTGAGTGATCCCATGTGGCCATATCTTTCATGATAATCCTCAATCAATGCTACTTCTGTTGCTGCTGGCACATACATCGTCCAGACATGATCCTTAATGGTAGGACGAATAAAAAGGACCTCTTCATAAACACAAAAAAATTTCATTATTATAGGGTCATGTTGTAATATTCGTTCCTTAATTTTTTTTAATTTAGTGTCCCTTTGTTGATCGACTTTTATTTTATTAATTATATCTTGTAACTCCTTTGCCATCTTAATAATGTAATATATTTTTCCAATACTTTCTGGTTCTATTTCACAAGTTTCTTTTTCGAGGTTAATCCGGGATAATCGGTCTGCTATTACATTCTTCTTACCCGGAATATATTCCCAGTCTAAATTATATTCTTGAAGTATTAATGTCCATCTAGTAAGTCTGCCATGGTTAAGTTTACAATTTTTTAAAAACGAAAATGATCTATGATCAGTTCTGATGGTCACTGGGTATCCCAAAATAAATGTTCGAAATTTTATACATGAGAACACAACACTCAGCAGTTCTTTTTCCGTTACTGTATAATTTCTCTCACAACTACTCTGCTTGCAAAACTGATAACCCCATGATTGCCTTCCTCATCTTCCTGATATAGCTCACTTCCAAGGCTAATGTTACTAGCATCACAATTTATGAAAAAACGTTTATTAAAATTTAGGTGATGTAACATGATGCTGTCAAGAAATTTATTTTTTACTATCTGGAAATTATTATCTTCACTTTCTTCCCATCTCCATTTGTTTTTCTTTGAAAGTAAACATTGAAATTGAGCTGTTACTTCTGAATAATTCTGTTGAAATTTTCTATAATAGTTGCATATCCCCAAAAAGGATTGTAATTGTTTCAAGTTTCTTGGTTTAGGAAAATCTTGAATAGCCTTTACTTTTTCAGGAGATGGTTTAATTCCAGTAGCAGATAAAATGAACCCTAAAGATGGTAGTTCATGAGTGATAAATTTAGATTTATCCAGTTTCAAAGTTATATTATGTTGCAAAAGTTTATTTAACACTGTTTCCACTCGGTTACAATGCTCCTCCCAAGTACAAGACGTAATTAATATGTCATCCACATATATGGTAGTAAAATCTAAAACTTCCTTACCTAAAATTTGGTCCATGCACTGGATGAACACAGCCACAGAATTTACCAATCCAAAAGGCAAACGCTTAAAATGATAATTTCGTCCTTCGAATATGAAAGCAACATATTGTCTGCTGTTAGGGTGTAACTCTATTTGCCAATATCCACAGACTGCATCCCAAGTACTCATGTACTTGCATCCATAGAATTTTTCCATTATCTCTTCAATCTCACCTGGAGACGTGCGATCGTTAATGAGCATTTTATTCAACTCCCGAGCATCAAGACATAGTCTGACTTGACCATCTTTCTTCGGTATAGCTACCAATGGGCTGGTATATGGAGAACTACTTCTTTCAATTATGTCTTCTAATATCATTCTTTGAATTTCTTTCCTTGCTGCCCCTTTCAAAGCCTGAGCAATAGGGTACGATCGTTTATTAAAATTTACATTTTCCTTGAACTTTAGTTCACACAAGAAGTTTTTTGCTTTTCCTGGTGATTCTGAGAATACTGATTTATATTTATTATAAATTTTTATAAGTTGTTGTTTCTGTCCTACACTAATTATTTCCGGTGCCTGCCTATTCTGAAACTCCATTATTTCTTCTATCTTCTCTTGCCAAATCTTTGATTCTGTTACATCTATATTGTTACCTAGGGTTAATCTATTATCCTCCCTAACAAAAAATGAGCTCGGACACTGAGGGGCACTTTGGCTACCAATTATCTCAGCCGTTAACTCACCATTTTCTGTGCTCAAGGTTACTATACCCCTGGCCAGATTTATAATTGCAGTGTGTCGCCGTAGCATATCACACCCTATTAACACCCTAAACGGTAGCCCTTTCACTACTAAAAATCCCATAGGTATTCCTATTCCATTAGTGGTAACATTCAAAGACACTTGTTTTTTGATTGTTTTATTTTGTTTCCCGGTAGCACCAACAATTGTTAAATTGTTAATTGGCAAAGTAGGTATTCTCTCAGTAGTTAACTCAGTAATACGATCTAGTTCTATTTGATCAATAATTGAAATATTGGCTCCTGTATCAGTCATGGCCTCTGCTGACACTCCATTTAATTTTATTTGTATATAGACTATGTCATTGTTTGGTGATGACTCTTTAATTTCTCTTTCTTCCATTAACTCGGACTGTATATTTTTTAGAAAATTATTTCTGATAATGGTTATTGGTTGATTTAAATTAGTATTATAATTGGGTGTATGGTAAATTCTGTGCCCTGTTGTTTCTAGCAGTGACGGGCAATCACATCTTCTCACTGCTGGTACCCGTTTCCCCTATTTCCATCATTATTATTGTTTGGTTCAACATTTTCATGATGTTGAATACTGTTTATCGGTCTCCTTTCTTCACCACTCTCTCTGAATCTAGGTTGCTCTGCGTTCATACTCCTTTGTGGACCTTCGTCTCGGTGATAAGAATCATGTCTGTAATTCTGTCGATTATTATTAGGCCATCTTCCTCGATATCTAGTATTGAAATAATTGTTATTAGCATGCACATAATTAACTCTGGGTCGATTCTCTCTTGGTGGTTCATTCCTCCGCTCCTCGGTATTCCCTGACCTCCATCTACTTCTCCTATAATAAGATTCCTGTTCATAATTTTCTAGTAGCGTTTCCATGCCTCCAATAGTTTTTATTTGTCCAATTAAGCGGGCACTGATGATCTTCTCTTCGAAATGATATGCCATTTTGGTCACTAGACACTCTTCAGGTATCTTAGGGTCTAAATACTTTGCGATACACACCTTACCCAAAAAGTAAGCAGTAGGTGTTTGTCCCACTGTACGGTCATACCTACCATGACAGATATCGTCCCTAATAATGTTTTGTACTGATTCTGACCAGTACTTAAGTTTGAACCTTGTTTTGAAACCCCCATAATCACACACCTCGTTCCTAATTGCTGTCCACCAATTATCATTGATATTTTTGAACGATTCGTCTAATATACCTTTTATCATATTCCATCGATTCTCCTTTGATCTGTTCAAAATTTCGTCTACTCTCCCTAAAAATTCAAGTGGGTTTCTGCGATAATCCCGAAAGTTTACACTTTCCTTACTATCTTGATAAACATGAGGACTGCTGCATGCAGATCTAGCACTTATTCTATCTACATCACATTGAAAATTGGTTTGTATTTGTTGCAAACTATCTAATTTCTCTGCTTGGCTATCACACTGATTTTTTACATTCTCTACTGTTTTATGAAACTCTGAAAATTTACAGTTTAGACTGCTTTTGACACTATCTAATTGGTCATTGTTTTCTTGTCGTATGGCCATTACACGAACTTGATTATTCTGTTCTTCCTTTTCCATTCGTGCCTCGACTCCTGTTTTAATTAGTTCCATCTTCTCTTCAGTTTTATCTAATCTTTGGTTAGTTTCTATTAATTTCTTCTCTGCCTCTTCCTTATATTCATCTACTCTTTGGCTTAGCGTATTACTGACACTTTCAATTTTACTCTCTAGATTTTCTCTTAATTCCTTGTTGAAGTTCTCCATCTTACCCTCAAATTGTTTTAAGTTTTCTTTGTTTATTTTCTCAATTTGTTTCAAACTGTCCCTCAAGGTTTCGTTCTGTTTCCTTGAGTTCTCTTCCTGTTTCTTAAAATTCTCATCTATTTTGTCAAATTTTTCGCTCAAGGTTTCATTTTGTCTCCTTGAGTTCTCATCTATTTTGTCAAATTTTTCCTCCTGTTTCTTAAAATTCTCATCTATTTTATCAAATTTTTCGCTCCTCAAGGTTTCATTTTGTTTCCTTGAGTTTTCATCTATGGTTTGTTTATTGCTTTCCTTAATGCTATCAATTTTCTCCATCATCATCCTCATCATTTCTTGCCAATCTGGTTCTCTTCTGGCTTCCGCTTTTTCTGGTTGGTCCCCTTGGGCATCCTCTTCAATTATTTCCGTTTCCGGGTCCATAACTACTTCGGTTTCTTCTTTATCACCTGTCGGTTGGTCCATTTCACTGTCCGCGACTAATTCTATTTCTTGTTCCTGCCCACCTTCTTCCTTCTCCTTTTCTTCTGCCCTCTTCTTCTTTTTGCCTCGGGTATTATGCATTTCTTGTTTTCTCATAACTGCCGACGATAATTAGATTTTTTGGTATATATTTTTATTAAATATATCAAAATTCTTTTCTAATTACAGCCCTTTTACGTTGAGCGCCAATCTGTAACGTAACGGTTTTTGTAGAGGTTTTAGCGAAAACTTTGTATGTGGCTTATTGGGTGTTCGTCTTACTTAATTAAGCTCCCAATATTGTTATGCGCCAATCTCGTAACGTCTCGGTTTGAGATATTAAAGTTTCCGCCTCTCCGCAGTCGCCACTTATGAATTATAATAACTGACGTTTTAAAAAAATAAATAAAGGATTTTTTAATGTTTTACTCAATCTAAACAGAAATCGAGAGTGTATGATTTGGGGTCAAGGAGGGAAGTTGTTCAGCCTTATGAAGAAGAGAGAGTAAGTACCAATTATTTACACTCGGTTTAGACGATTTTGGATTTCTTCAAATTGTTCGCTGTGATTTAAATTCGCTGATTGTGAGATAAGTTTCTACGCTTAGTTCAACCAGCCTACACTGTAGCAAAATTTGATCCGATGTGTTGATTTCTTCTGTTTTTG
Organism: Magicicada septendecula; assembly: GCA_034769895.1. Classification (NCBI taxonomy): domain Eukaryota; kingdom Metazoa; phylum Arthropoda; class Insecta; order Hemiptera; family Cicadidae; genus Magicicada; species Magicicada septendecula. The sequence continues at coordinate 258,043,078 of CM068374.1, read as the reverse complement.
TGCTGAAATCTATTACAACTACCCACTACAAAAATTATAACACTTTATTATTCAATATCATTTTTCAATAATATTATTTATTTATATTATTGGTTTTTTGTTTCCTGCTACCCAAATACAAGTATCACAATTGATCTTTCCTTAAATAAAACATAATCTCGACTTCATAGAGTAAACATGGAATGGTCTAAATAAAACATATATGGATTTGTTTACCAAATTTTACACTATTTTAAAAAACATCAATTAATATATAATTCTTAATAATTCCCCAGTTTTAAGGGTAAGTTCTTTTTGTTACGAGAGTGTCAGAAATGGATAATTACTATCATTTGCGTTCTTGCTTACGTTCGCCAATTTATGAATCGTACTAGTCATCAATACTTGTTTATTTTATTAAAAATAACTAATCAAATTCTGCTTTACAAATACCGAAAAAAATATTAAATAAATTTGTTTATTTTTAGTGTAGTATGTAGTTCCAGGAATGGCCGTAAGAGAGCAGCGTGCTTTTGTTTACCTTAAAAAACATGTGATTAAATGACTAGTTTCGTGTTCTATATCAACGTTCAGAATGCGTTTTCTTCTTGAACTATTAAACGAATACCTCTCTCCGTATGGTTCTTACTGGAATGAAGCTTTTTCTCTGGTGAGGTCCGTCTTGAGTTATAATTTCTTTACCGTCTGGCGCATTTTCTATCGTCAATTAGAACTATGGCGAAACCAGGTTGAATCATCAGAAGGTTTTCTTTCACTGTTTATTAAGGAGTATAACCATTTAATTTTGATAAATCATGGATGATTATATAGTGGTCATGTTGCTTGTTAATTTTGTATTAATTTTCACTCCTCCAAAGTTCCAAAAAGGTTATTTTATTATAATTGTAGTAGCATCATTTCTTCAACTCTATGGTTTTTATTCCCAATTTTTTTATATTATCAACAATACTTGTTATTCTCGTCACTCTTAGTAACCCATAGTATTTTTATTATACAGGCAGTTTGTAATTATTATAAATTTATATTTTATTTACCGAAAAATAATTCTTTTCCATTCCGGTTTCTTTACTAATTTGGTTTACATAATAGGTTTTTGTTCATTTTCTTATGACCTTGTATATAAGTATTTGATATTTTTATTATCTTTAAATAAATTTATATATTATTTATTAGTTTTTCATAGTATTCCTACACTGCACTACTTCCTGCTGCCATTTCCCTCATATAGTATTATTTTAATTTTTTATTATCCTTTGACATTTAAATTTTTTATGTTTTTTTAAAACGAACCCTGGGTTATCTTATATTCTAACACAAATATTTGAAAAATATAAAATTAACTTAGGTATTACAATTGGTTGGCTACACAATATAAATATTACAATAAATAAATAAAATACAGAATCAATTAGTAGCATTATAGTCTACTCTCATAGTTTTATAATTCCCAAACCTACAGCACAAATTCTGTAAGAAGTTCATTCACTTTCACTTTTACCTCCATGGGTACACTATAACTCACTTTGCACCGTATATCACTCGAATTGTTTATCATGTTTAGTGATATACTTTAATTTAGAGCTAGTTATAGGTTACCCATTTCTGACCTTTATGTTCTTACATGATTTAATTTATTGGGACCGGGTTATGTAACGTTACAATATATATATATTTATGTATTTAGTGTTTGTTAGAGGTTCTCATAGAGGTATTGAATATTATAGTTGCTACTGTCAAACTATTTTCCTCTCCTTTATCAAGTTTAAGTGAGTATTTTGTGTAACTTTGATGGTCATCTTGTGTTTTGTTAATCTGGCTATTGTTTGTTTAAATAATATAGATTGTATAATTGTGTTTCTCTACTCATATTGGGTTCATTATGTTACTCATTTATCCTATTTTGGTTGCTGATTTGAACAATTACTTTTGACTGCATTTTTCTAATTATTACATGTGGTTCTGTGTTGCAGATTCTGTTCAGTTGAGGTTATGTGTCTCTTACTGATTTGACAACAATACACCTCCTAATTTGTTCATCATTTTGCTTAATTATTATAATTTTGTTATGATATGTTATTACTATTATTTATTACAATATTCTCACTATTTTATTCGCATTTTATACTATTTGTTTAGACATAATTACTTAATTTTTACATGTTATTGTTGTACATATTATGTGTTTATATTTTGGTTTGGGCAAACTGTCTTGTTTTTCTATAATAGGTTGCCTTATTCTCAATACATTAATTATTACATTATATATTGGTTTTACTCTCTATTCTTTTGATCTTTAAATATATATCTTATTAAGGATTTTATATTCAGTTTCAGTTGTTATTGAGCAATTATTTCTCTCTTTAATCTCAGTATATTTGTGGTCTTTCTATGTTTGTATTTTGTCATAATCTTGGTTCATAAATCATACACTAAATGTTTGTGTTGTTTATTTGGGATTCACTGTTTCTCCTTGTTAACACTTCTTATCTTCCTCTTCCATAAACATTGCACTTTCATTGTCTGTGGTGTTTACTTGGGGTTGTGTTATTTTAATATTAATCGATGCACTTATATAAGACACTCACTATTATTGTTTGTGGCTACTTATTAGTTTGTCGACACTTGGTTCTTGGTCATCTTTTCTTCATCATGTTCTTCCTTGTTGGAGGGTATTATAATTCACTAGTCTGGCATTCTTTACACATGCCTTATTATCTTTCTTGTCGTAGTGCATTCCTCACAATGGGAATGTTATTGTCTTGTCCTTGTTAAATATTCTTCATGGTCTATTATACATTTTTCTTCTTCTTCATCATATACACATCTCCTCTTCTTATATCCGGATTTCTTCTTCTTCTTATGTATCGGTTTCTTCACTTATAGGGTATTTTCCCTCACTTGTATCATATGTCACCTATATGATATGTTGTCTCACTTGTATTATAAATTGTTTCATTTATTTGATATGTCCCCTCACTTGTATGATCTATTTGTCGCATTTATATTATTTGTTCCCTCACTTGTATGATCTATTTGTCACATTTATATTATTTGTTCCCTCACTTGTATGATCTATTGGGTCTTGGTTGCTAACGTATTTGTTTGGTTTTTATACTCTCCTCTTCTTATCACATTGATGATGCTTTCATTATAATTCTTCCTTCTCCTACGTTGACTTGCTTCGACATTATTTGTATATGGATACACGCTTGGCTTTAATACTTTAGATGTTCTTTCTCATTTTGGCTTAGACATGTACGTGGTAGATTCTTATTCAACGTATTGGGTATTATTTATACGTAACTACAATTTTGTTACGTTACAATATATATATATATATATATATTATAATGATTCATAATAGCGTCCTATCAGAGCGTTATATGAAAGCTATAGACGGGACGAGCGTAACGCAGTAAGGAAGAGAGAGAGCGTATAATAGCAGCCATCTCACTCTAACCACGACACCGCTACAGTAGAATCCAGTCCAAACAGGTAATTTTACTCAAAGCGAATTATCAGTTCAACCTGCAATAACTTCAAAAGTTGTAAATATACGGCAATTCTGAAAACAGCATTGTATTCAGCAAGAAAAGCTTTATAAGTAGCCGCAAGCTCAGTTAATATAATTAACAAATAAAGAAGTTATACGGATGACGCACGCAAACAGGAATAACGAGAGAATTATGCTACGTAGGAACAAGGTGTTTTCACACACACACAGATAAAACCCTAAGCAACAATATTCTGTGGTCAGATCTTCGGAAACACATTTGCAAATAACTGTAATCAATCAATTTGCAAATACAGGAAGTACGATTTTGACAAGAATTTCTCTGCCGTTTGGAACCTGTCACCGCGTGTAAGACCAACCTGTTTGAGATTGTCACAACTGGAAAAACGCATGATTTATTTGTACAACCAATCAGCAGCCCGTATTTAAAACAGACGCCAGCTAAAAGCGAGGGGTAGCATCACTCTTCGTTCGGTACTGAAACACACTAGACGTGTATAATTCGCATACAGAAATTTTTTAAATTACACAAGAGTGCAAATTCAGTTCTAAATCGAGAAGTAGTCCGCAGTGTAGATGAATTAACAACATTCAATAACACTAGCTGCGTAAAACAACAATTAATTAATTAATTAGTTAATTAATTAATCCATCAGCCATGAAGGACCTGTGCTATAGAAGGCTACAGCATCTGTAATTGCCAGGGCATCTTCCACAACATTGATCAACCCATTCTTCTGTGCAACACCATCGAAAGGAGGACCTCTACAGATTCCTATCTTCGGTCAACGCATCAAAACAGTAAGAAATAGATTCATTGATCAATGATATAAGCGCTAAACAAATAATAAAACAATAAAAAATTTAAAAAAGACACTAAGAAAAGCACACATTGTATTTTAACTGTAAGATTAGCTTTAATTTAGTATAGGAGTGTTGAATGGAAAATAGTGTGTAGTATTGGACGTGCAAATTATTGTAGACCTGTTCTTCAGCACTGGTTTGGGAGATAGAAATTTCTTAATCAGACCAGATAAGAGCTATAGGTCGTTTGAGCGTCTTAATCATTACTTTCCACACTCACTCAATAATTATAAGGTTAGGGTAGAATTAAGTCCTACCATTAACCAGTTAAAGTTTCAAAATCATTTATTAAAACATTAAAATTATAATCAAGCAAATCTTAAAGAGTTATTTGTAACGATTCCCCTTGAAAGCCACAATCACTGAACGAATCCTGAGAAAGAGTGTCTCCATGCGCTGAGCTAAGCTGAAACCATGTCATTTGTATCTGGGATTTGTTCTGGCGCCCAGGTAAAGTAAAATCACGGGTAAGTAACTTTTTATCTAACATCACAAATATTAGATAATTGTGTTAGACGAAAGGGAGCGTTGTATGTATTTGGCGCGGCCAACTAAGGGGCTCGATTAAGCTCGATTAAGCACGATTAAATCACCAAATTTATATGTAAAAATAAGTTATATGTATAAATTTGGCGCCACAACTAATGGGCCCGATTAAACACAAAATTATATAAATAAAGTTATATAAATTGGCGTTGCTTTTACCCAAGTGATTAGTTAAATTGTAGTATTAATAAATTTGAAAAGAAAGTGGAATTCAAGGTTACAAATAACTATTAAATAATTGTTAAAAATAATAATAAATAATAATAATGGCAAAATCATCAGTAGTAGATATGGCAGCAATTGAGCAAATATTTAAACAGTTAACCACTAAAATGGAAGAAACTAAAAATGAAATAAAAGAAACAAAGGGTCAATTGTCTAATGAAATAAAAGAAACTAATAATAAAATTGAAAGTACAAAAAGTGAAATAAAAGATATCAATAATAAAATTGATGAAAATAATAAAAGTTTAAAAGAAAGTAATCAAAAATTAATAACAGATGTTAATAATAAAATTGAGCAAACTAATAAATATTTGTCCAGTGAAATGAAACAAATAACTGAAAATTTGTCTAGCCAAATAGAACAAAGTAGTAAAGAGGCTACATTTAAAATAGATGAAATCTAGCTAGTAAATTAGATTGTACTAATAATAAAATAGACAAGAGTAATAGTAGGTTTGATAAGCATACCGAAGAGGTTAAAACTACGCTAGATGAGTTTAGAAAACAAATAAACCCTAATTTTCGCTGTCAAGACGAAAAGCTAAATAAATTTAGAAATGAATTACATGAAAGGTTAGAACTCAAAGTAACCCTCATTAATCAACAATTCAGTGAAGTAACAGCTGAATTAAAAACACAAACACTTCTAAATAAAGAAGAAATCCAAAATACTAGGGAAGAGTGTACCCAACTGGGTGTAAATATTAGTGAAGTTAAGAAACAGGTAGAGAGTAAGGCTAACAGTGACGAAGTACATCAAAAGGTGGAACAACAGTTGAAGGTAATGCGGGAGGAGCTGACTAAAGCAATGAAGTCACAGCAAACCAAAGTAGTGAGGTGTGGCGGCTATAAGGAAGAACCGGAAAACCTTGCATTTTCAGGTAACCCACATGAGAATCCTGTGGAATTCCTAAAACTGTTTGAAGCGTATGTAACTCGTGTAAATCCACTGATGGACGACAAGGACAAGAAGGACATGTTAGGCCGATTTCTCAAGAATTGGGCAGGTACGTGGTGGAAAGTCATCTCAGACAGAGTCCAAACCTACTCAGACTTCAGAGAAAAATTCCTTGCACAGTACTGGAATGTTCAAATACAAAGAAGGGTACGTGATCATTTAGAGAATTTGGTAAGTATCACCCGTCAATGAATATGACAACTACCAATTATGTGCTAAATGTAATGGCGCAAGTTAAACATCTAACACCACCAATAGAAGAGAGAGACCTAGTATATAAGCTAGCGTGTCATTTCTCAGAATGCACTAGAGTAGCAACCACAACTAGAGGAGTGGATACTCTAGAAAAGTTCATTATGGTTGTAGATGAGTGTCTAGATTTAGAGAGGGACCTACAGCGGGTAAGTAATCAGCTGAGTAACTACTCTAGAGGCGATCAGCAAGAACCAACGTTCTACTCAAATAAGAGGAGAGATAATGAACGTATGAAAGAAAAAAGGTTTATCCCATATCCGGGTAACAAACCACAAAATCAACAGGAAGTGGAGGATAAAGGTAGGAGTAGAAGTGTAGAAAATAAATCTAATAAAGGGTATAAAGTGTGTAAAACAACTGTAACCTCTACCGAGCAGCAACCGTCGACTAGTAAAATGAATATGGGAAACGGGAAGCCACTGCAGGTAGAAAAGAAACAAAACTAAACCTACCATTACCTGCAGTGAAATCACAAAAGAAAACAGGTAAGAAGAATGTAGCTAATAATATAAAACAAGTGAGCGATAGGGAGTTCTTGTTAAAAGAGGAGCAAGAAGTGGGTAGAAACCATTATCCTGAATGTCCGGAAATAGTTTGTAAGATCAGTAATCTACTGGTACGAGTGCTTATTGACACTGGCAGTGAAGTTACCTGTGTTGGCTCAAAATTTGTAGATAATAATCAGTTGCGAAATTGTCCCAGACTACCCGTAAAACATTGTAATGTACAGGGAGCCACTGGAGCCAAAATGCAAAAGATAACTGAACAAATATATTTACCTGTCAGTATAAATGGTAACCAAACCCAAATAGTAGCTCTTATTGTCCCGAAACTCATTCATGATTGTATTATTGGTGTAGATACGTTGCTTGAATGGAAAGCAAAAATAAATTTTAAAAGAAATACCATTACTATGGAAATAAATGCTAATAAAATAAATGTGGGTATTAAAGAGTTTAAGCATTGGAACTCGATATGTGTCGTAAAAGGGTATATAGAAAAACCTGTAGTTGATGTTAGGAGTGACCAGCACTGTATTGATAATACTCCAGAAATCAATATTGGGACTGAGTTGAACAACGAACAACAGAACAAAATTCAGCAACTCGTTGGTGAGTATAGTGATGTATTCAGAACAGAGCCTGGAAGAGCTAGGTTCTATGAACATCAGTTGACACTAACTGAAAATGCATCATTTGTACAAAGGACTTATCCAATCCCTCTACATTATAGAGAAGAAGTGGAGAAAGAGATCCAACAAATGTTAGCGAATGGAGTTATAGAGAGAGCAAGTAGTCCCTATATAAACCCTTTAGTAGTTGTCACCAACACCAAACCAGGAGTTTCTATATACGATGGTAAGCTATATAAGCTATGTTCCCATAGGAGGAAGAATAAACAAAATATTGACCCATAAATTTATAATTGTTTTGAATTAATATTAATAATAATGTAAAAATAAATTTTATTTAAATAAATGTTAGTGTTGTTATTTAAATTATTGACATTAATTAATCCAAAATGATAATTAAAAATGATCATATAAATTTCCAATATACCATGTTAGGTTAAGGAACATTGTAATCTTTTTTTATAAGATAGATGTAAGCAACGTTGTATAAGTGCTAGTTTTGTGCGGGAAAAAGTGCTAAAGTAAATGTGCAAAATTTTATTCAGTGTAAAACTGTACATTAGAAAAAAAATTAATGATTTACATAATCAATTTTTTTTTATACCTAGTGGGGGTATATATAACGATTCATAATAGCGTCCTATCAGAGCGTTATATGAAAGCTATAGACGGGACGAGCGTAACGCAGTAAGGAAGAGAGAGAGCGTATAATAGCAGCCATCTCACTCTAACCACGACACTGCTACAGTAGAATCCAGTCCAAACAGGTAATTTTACTCAAAGCGAATTATCAGTTCAACCTGCAATAACTTCAAAAGTTGTAAATATACGGCAATTCTGAAAACAGCATTGTATTCAGCAAGAAAAGCTTTATAAGTAGCCGCAAGCTCAGTTAATATAATTAACAAATAAAGAAGTTATACGGATGACGCACGCCAACAGGAATAACGAGAGAATTATGCTACGTAGGAACAAGGTGTTTTCACACACACACAGATAAAGACCTAAGCAACAATATTCTGTGGTCAGATCTTCGGAAACACATTTGCAAATAACTGTAATCAATCGATTTGCAAATACAGGAAGTACGATTTTGACAAGAATTTCTCTGCCGTTTGGAACCTGTCACCGCGTGTAAGACCAACCTGTTCGAGATTGTCACAACTGGAAAAACGCATGATTTATTTGTACAACCAATCAGCAGCCCGTATTTAAAACAGACGCCAGCTAAAAGCGAGGGGTAGCATCACTCTTCGTTCGGTACTGAAACACACTAGACGTGTATAATTCGCATACAGAAATTTTTTAAATTACACAAGAGTGCAAATTCAGTTCTAAATCGAGAAGTAGTCCGCAGTGTAGATGAATTAACAACATTCAATAACACTAGCTGCGTAAAACAACAATTAATTAATTAATTAGTTAATTAATTAATCCATCAGCCGTGAAGGACCTGTGCTATAGAAGGCTACAGCATCTGTAATTGCCAGGGCATCTTCCACAACATTGATCAACCCATTCTTCTGTGCAACACCATCGAAAGGAGGACCTCTACAGATTCCTATCTTCGGTCAACGCATCAAAACAGTAAGAAATAGATTCATTGATCAATGATATAAGCGCTAAACAAATAATAAAACAATAAAAAATTTAAAAAAGACACTAAGAAAAGCACACATTGTATTTTAACTGTAAGATTAGCTTTAATTTAGTATAGGAGTGTTGAATGGAAAATAGTGTGTAGTATTGGACGTGCAAATTATTGTAGACCTGTTCTTTAGCACTGGTTTGGGAGATAGAAATTTCTTAATCAGACCAGATAAGAGCTATAGGTCGTTTGAGCGTCTTAATCATTACTTTCCACACTCAGCGTTGTAATATATATAATCATTATACATGTACAGCTATTGTAAAACACCATAGATTTAGGCATGAATGCTTAATGCAGTGGCTAGTAAAAAAAATAAATGCAACTCAAGGATTGATATTTGATATTAACATCTAATATTCAATATTTGATAATTGATATAAGGTATTTGAGATATATATATATATATATTATTTGATATATGAAATTCAATATATGATAGTTAATATAGAACACTGGATATTTGATATCTGGTACATGCTATTTGATCTATGATAGTATTTGATTCAATATATAGTATTTGAATCACTATATAGTATTTGATTCAAGGTAGCCTAGAATTACTAGTTTTGTCGACAGTCCTGATAGCACATGTTCTATACATCATTAACATTATATCATATTACCTTTTTTTTTATATCAAGAATTACACATAAACACGTACTACACACACATATAACACACACCCCAATTCCTGCATCAACCTTCTCGCTATAACCCATCATGTAACAGAAACTTTACAACTATACCCAACTTACAATTCAGCAACTGATTTTCCCCCACATTACAAGATAGCTTAAATTTGTAATTTAATACAGGATTCATGCAGTCTGGATTAACAACTCAGGGAAATAGCCATAATTACTGTTAAGGCCTCAATAATGGCATGAAATTCAAACACCCCAGTCCTGCATTATGCCCACATGGAAGTACATGATTAAGCAGGCCACAACCAACACTCTGATACATTGAACACGAGAAACAAGGGAACTCAGAGCTGTTCATCTAAGTACTTATATATGTGTAATCCCTTACATAGTAAAGGAGTGTGTAACAACCAAAAATTTAAAAATTTTTTAGTATGACCGAAAAGACGTTACATACAGCTAGACACCCCTACGCAGGCCACGAGCAATAAATAAAGAACTGTGTGTCGAGGTGTCAAGTGAACGTTTGCTTCAGACAATACAAGTACGCGTCACATAGCTGTACAATAGGGAACAAGGTTGGCCGTGACAGACTCGACTCAAACACGAGATTTACAGCCTGCAAATGTAAGATAAAAGAAACTGTGTCAAGTACCAATTTAGAGGAGAAACTGTGACGGACACACTGCCGGATAATTTGAAGTGTACCAGTAATAAGAAAAGGGTGTAAGACACACAATAGTAAGTACCCTATATGAGAACGGACATCGATACCTAAGAGAATAGAATCGAACTTGTAAACAGCAGGGAACGTCTTACTGGCGACAACGGATATTTACGACAGGCAGAAGGAGTGCCGTTTCGGAAACGACGTCACGCTGCGCCAGGGCAGCGTTCGGGAAAAGGGGTCGTGCACAACGAGACAATAACAAAATACGACACATTGTTTGCGTGAGAACTGCAGCGAGATCCGGAGTACGCTTAGACAAAGACTTGATGGACGACCATGAAATTGCTCCTGTTCTAGGAAAAGAGTACGGAGGCTTTCGACGCGAACTCGTGGGGAGACAGGATACCCAATCACAACCCAGCATCTACCCAGAGAACAGGTGGAGAGGACCGTCGCCAGCATAGCAACGGGAACGTCGAATGAGAAGTGAAGAACGATGGTCTGACAGAAGAGTAGGAGATTTTCCGTCCTATCATGTTCAACTTGAGGCGTGTTTTCCAGAAGGGTGCATTGTGGTACACGACGCTTGATAAAAACGGTTTCCAGGATACGCGGGAGGACAGTCTTTCATCAATTTTCAGTCAGTCAGTCAGTCACTCGGACAGTCTCTCATAAATTTTCAATCATATACTTTGAACAGTCTTCACGTACTTTTAAACAGTCTATTTATAACTTTCAACAGTCGGTCGTCAAAGTTCGATTAACATACGGACAGCAGTGGGACTTTGAAACTTTGCCACGCGACATATAACTAAGAGACTGAGACATTTCGATATTGGCGCGTATCCGGTAATAGTGTACCTACAGTGTCTAAAAACATGCGACACACACCAGTGCTTAACAATTATAGAGTTCTTTATTGTACTCAAATTCAGAATTGAACTAACCAGTCACACTTACATCAATAACCGACGCGTAGAATTATCGTTGATGTAATACCGGACGACGAAATCGTAACATTATACAGTGCGGCGGAGCGATACAATATCATTTGGAACAATTACACCACGGCATCAAAACACTAAACATTAATGAACATACCAGAAGTTGAACAATAGACAGACATATATACACCATAGTTAACGATGAACTTATCTTCACGACACATAATTTCATGACTCGAACAGTAACAGCAGAATCAACAGAATACACGCACACAGCGCGAGTGAATCTGTTTCGCGTGTGTTGAGTGTCAGTGACAGTACAGCTACGCAGCTTCCCACACATGGACCAGCAGAGAGGAGTTACGCCGATGGAAATATCGGATAATTCATCTAACAAGTAATCTTTATGCTATTCTTATCATAAGAAACTCTACTGTCCTGTCTCTTTTTCAAGAAACACCCCTTGAGCATTTAAATTAAACATGATAAACATAATTAACGCCATCCATCTGAGGCAAACGATGAACGCATTAGTATAGGATTTATTGTTTGAATATTTGTGTTTCTATATATCGATTGCATTATATATGTATGTGTATGTTTTCCAGCAAACAACTATTGGATTCACCTTGTAATTTGATGTATAAACATGTGTTCTTTTATGTTCTTTTTATGAGTTTATGAATGTATTTACAGGGAATCATCCATATTTTATATATTGAATTTAATGAATGATATAATGTTAAATAAATAAGTGTTTATTTTATCCAGAATATATGCGTTCATCATTGTCAAATTACCTCAGAACAAGAAAGTAATGGCATTTGAGTGATTTATAGTAGTTTATTTTATTTTATTTATTAATACAACAACTAGAGTCTCCATGCAATAGTTATGCTAACGTAAAGTAATTAACGTGTTATTTAATTTCAATCAGTTCAGTTGATATGAGCAACCTAATTGATTACACGAGCTCATTATGCAAATTAGTATATTTACATAATTAATTAATCACAGATTAATTAATCCATTATTGTTAGCATAATTGCTTAATGACTGCCCAACACGTGGCAATCGTTGTATTTGGCTCCCAAAGAACGTGGGGCTCGGCAATCGCAGATTAATTAATTCAGTAGCGTAATAGCATAACACCCACATCGTTGTAAGTGTCTTAAATATACATAAGGTGTTTATCTATGTACAGTGTCCGAGCATGCAGGCATGAAACCTAACATGTGTTTGCAGATTTTAAACAAGTTCTGAGCGGATTTTATAAGTCTGTTTTTGAGAGTGTCTGCAGATGCACCGTGTTGTGGTAGATGATGGTGTTAAATTAAATTGAGATGGATCACACCTGAATTGTCCAATGTAGTAAGTGGCCATGTGCCTAGGTTGAGCTGTAGTTGAAACGAATGATTTCTGGGGGCAGAATTTCTCTAAGAGTCTGCATCTCTGTCCCGACTGACAGCTTCTCAAGGCTTAAGTAGTTTCTCTGCACAAGGGATTGGCAGGTCTTAGGCCAACCCCGACTCCCATCTCGCCATTGGCCGAGCACCTGGAGCTGGCTCTAAATTATTTTTTCATAGTAAAGGGCTTCAACCAGGCAGAATGATTCAGGCGCCGTCAGTCGTAATCAAGAAGATTTCTCTGAGAAGGTCGGTAGAGAAATGAGATAGAATCTATGGCGAATTGTACCCATGAGACCTCGCTTTTTATTTTCAGGTTACGGCAACAACAGCTGGCCCATGGCCAACATAATTTTCGTCGTCGCAACTAACAACGTAGCCCGCTACACACGGCGAAGATGCACCCTACATGGCAGTGCGTGACGGGGAGAACGCAGGAGCTTTTAAAATGGAATGATTTACGCGCATACCACCGAACTTAGCATTTTAACAACGGAGCGCCGAATGAAGTAAGACACACTACCCTCAAAACATGAAAAAAAGTCATTTTTTGAAAAATGTCTGTGTGTGTAGAATTTTTCTATGGCGAACGATAACTGCCGCAAATTCAAACAGAATCAAATAATGTTTTGCATACAGTTCTGAATTGTAGAGGACTCGAGGCCTATTGATTTTGGTGAAGATCGGTTAAGGGAAAGGGGTAGTTTACCTGCAGCCTTTTACGTTTTAACAAGAGTAAAGTGCTTAATTTTGATAAATAAAGTATCCTTAAAAGAAGGTCATAATAATCCACTGTAGAAAGGTAAATGAAATATCTATAAATGAAAAGGGTAGTTGAAGGGGAAGGGGGTAATTTTCTATAAATTAAAATGGTAGTTGATGAGGGAGGAAGTAAATTTTATATGTGTAATACGTTAATGACAACAAAGAAGTAGTTTCTATGGAAACATTTCATTTCACTTTATCAAAATTATATATTTTTCATTTTAATTTAAATCTTATATGAGTGAAAACATATCATTCCTGGCAGGCAAGCATATCTCAATTATGTAATGTTTACGTTCCCAAAGTTTTATTATTGTGATTACTGCAATAAAAAGGCAGGCAGGACACACACACACACACACACACACAATTCGCGTTATTTCTGGCCTAACTCATTTTTATTTTCTTACGTTTGCACGCTTTTTGAATGGAAAGTGCCGAAACCCACATCAACACAACGTGTGCAAGCCGAAAAGGTGTCCAGCGTGGACAGCGATTTGCTTCCTGTGGATCGCTCACCAGTGTAACTGCACGTGTTTACAGAGGAACGGTCCATAGATAGACTTTTCGTCTTTAGGGACTGAACCCTCTGCAAGATGCTCAGGGTCCATGAGAGACTTCGGAGCGATCCTTCTTTTCCGCGTGTTTGTTTTGATAGTACCAGAATTGTACCGTCACATGTTCTGTGAAACATACACTGTAGATTCGCACCTTTACTCTGAGCAACGCTCCATAGGGAATGTTGAATTTTTTTCCACGGTGTACCCTCATACACACTAAAACCTGCTCTGATGGTTTGATTACGGACATAATAATATTAAAACTTTTGAAACTTGAGCACTACTTAATGGAGATCAAACATTAACTTTTACAAGCCATTAATTTTATGCATATTTTGAAGCAATAAATGTTTTAATAAATTAATACAATCTGTTTACTTATTTCTGTTATAATATAAGAATTACAAACTAATATGTGCATGTGTGTATGTATGAAAAATATATAAATATTTTTCTCCTCTGGAAAATTGTTTGCTCCTCCTGGAAAATATTTTTAACTCACTGATGACTAGTTATTTACTAGCCTGTGTGGAATATAGCATTATGACACGGATCAGAATGGTGGGTATTAAACAGAAGACACAAACGTATTAAGGAAGACATGTTTTGCTGAGAAATTTATAATTATATGGGTAAACAGAATCGTCGTTCTGGAATTCAGAAGACGAATGGAAAGAAAGAAAGACTCGATTTAAAAAAAGAAAAATGACTAGTTTGTATTAACAGGAAAGACTTTGATAACATTATAGACATCATTCACCCTCGCCCGATAACTCGCAGCGAGAGCCTAAGTTCATTACAGCAATCAGATCGCAGCTCCCTTTGGCCAGCTCTTCGTTCGACCTATAAACATTTTATTAAAAAGTCCAGTCCTTCCTCACGAAGGTTGAGGATAGTCTTCACCCACCTGACATGGGGGTACCATTTTAGCTGATACGCCATTTCTTCAGAACTCAAGCATCCACTTAGTTAATATTTAAATGATTTTAAATATAAATTTTAGGACATGGAAGTCATGTATGGTTCTCCATACCGATTTTTATATGTGTACTACGTTGTCGGCAACAAAGAAGTAGTTTGTTGTTAAAATTCCTTCCCGGGGTGTTTGGCTGTAGTCCAATATTTTCTGCAAAACCAGATGTTTCGGCAGTGCCATCGACTGCCATGATCAGTGAAAATAGAGTGCGATAACGTGTGGTGGTATACGTTAGTGACCACAGTACTGTGGTTAAGGCTGAAGCAATAAGTAGAAATAAGTATTTTCTACTGAAATATTTCATTTTGAAAATGATTTTAAATATAAATCTTAGAACATGGAAGTCATGTATGGTTCTCCATACTGATATTTTTCTTTTTGTTAGACAAAGTAAACATATTATTTAGTCAAGACTCATAAAATTTAGTCAAAATTTTGAAGGTACAGCATTCAAGTTAGTGAAAGTGGGTATATTTTTAAATGATTGATTGCATGTGTGAAATTCTGTAGTGTTTTTTTCTAAGAGAGCACAACAAATCAACATCATCTGAAAATTTGGGTGCCATTGTTTAATTACATTTTACTTTGAATGTTGGGTTCTGCATTATAAGTCTATCTAGAATTGACCACTATATAGATTTTAGGTACATGTGATCAGTTAAAAAAAAAATTTGGGGAGAAGTGTATTCATTTATATATTTTGTATATAAACTGTTATGCTCATCAGCTTAATCTGATATTAGAAAAGTTTAATTTAATATTTGTTGTTTACAACTGTTAATGTTAACTGTTAAAGTTACAAAGTTAAAGTCATTTTCTTAAATTTGGCCTACATTCCCATATACATTTTACACTAATCTCGAAGAGTGAACATGTTGAGGAAGTTGTACAAGTCCGATTACCTAGAGTTTCTACAAGGTGAACTTATAACATTGCTACCATCAATGTTGTGTATAAAAATAGAGATAAGCTGGAGAAATATTTCTTAGGTAGGTTCTTGAAGAAAAGAAGAAATATACACAAATATACATGCGGTTAATGAAACAAGTACTGTAGTCAGAAGGACCAAAATTCCAGGTTCTGCTAACTTTTTCCACAGAATTCTACTTGATGTAGATGTATTGTACTCAGTGGCGTAGCTAGGCTTTTAGGCGCCTGGGGCAAGGAGATCGTCGGCTGCCTCACCTTCACATTTAAAGGGCGACAAAAGAGCAAAAATTAATGGTCATCCAGTAAACAAAGTACTTAATAAATACAAATGTGTCGATTTTTGAATGAAAGCACGTCTAGCAAACGGCTTAACAATATTTGTTAAGTCAAAATTGAAAAATTACATATTATAATATTACTGCTATTCAGTTTGTATACTGCGATGATACAAATAAATATTTTCGCATAGGATAGTTTTGTGTGTTTAAATTATGCACAAGTCTATATTGGAGGTGTAGAAAAATTATTTATTTATACCACAATTAAATAACTGTTTATACGATATATTTAAATTACACAAAATGTCATGTATAGTATTTTATATATTATAGAAAAGTTTATATAGTTCAGTTTTGGTGAATTTTACTCGGATGTAGAACTGCCCCAAAGTACACATGACAACGGATGGATCTGACTGAAATTAGGGGCTTCTGATTGGTCAATTGACTGTCTACGTGGTAGATTGGACAAAAGATAGACACGTTGCAGGCGAATCTTTGTATAAGTTGTAATAGATTTTATTACCCCCTGCATAGATTTTATCTAGAAATTGTATTAGTCTTCAATTGATATGCGTGAAAAGTTGAGTTTTCAATTACTAAAAAAACCACATTTAAAAAATAGCTGAGAACAACACAGTATATAGAAAATGTAGCATAAATAAATCACCGTACAAGTCTCATGCAAATCGGTTAACTAACGCGGAAGATATAACAACGAAGGTTCACCACACACGAACGCATGCACATATTCACAAACAAAGTACATGCTATTATAGAACAAAAATTTACAAAGAATTTGGTATAACACAAGTCCTTATCCATTACTAAATACAAAACTTTTAGCTATTTGACAAAAATTGCATAAATCAATTTAAAACATGTTAATGTCCGTCATCCATGCTCTGATATTCTTATTCATAGATCATCATTCTGTGTTTTGTTGCAATACATTTATTATTAACAAATATAGATTATAAAAAACGTAGTAATATAAAAAATTTATAACGTAAAAATGTTATAATAAACAACGCATCGTCAAAACAATATCCTAAAGCAACATAAAGTTAAACAAAGAATTACATTAAAAGTAATAAAATAAGTCACTTACCATTACAGGTTAATGGTTCCATATTCTATTAATAAACACTAATATTTATTTTTAATATTTAATAAATTTTTTAAATGAGACATTTTAAAATGAAACTTTCCTGGTCTTAATTGCTGCAAAGTGGGTTATTAGATCATTATAATCTAAAGAGGAAGCAATGTCGTTTTCAATTAAAAGTATCGGTAAATTTGATACCCTGTCTTGAGATATTGTTGATCGTAGGTACACTTTAATCAATTTGAGCTTACTAAACGATCTTTCACAAGAAGACACAGACACTGGTAAATTAAGAAAATTTTTTAAAGCTGTTGCTAGTGTTTCTTAGGCTTCTAATCTAATTGAAGAAATGTATTGTAGGTGTTAAGTCTTTTTGTTCTCCGTTGAAAAAAGAATCCTGAGGTGTTAAGTCTTTTTGTTCTCCGTTCACTTTTTCCCTTTTAAATAAAAGTATGACGTCTTTCAAGTCACTGAACAATTCTTCACTGTTTAGGTCATGTGAATACAGTTTTGGAAGCACTCTGCATACTCCCCTGGCATCGTGCACTTTTTCTTATCCTTTTTGTTATACTGACACTCCTTCATTACATACCTACTCTGGCTCAGTAACGACATTGTCACACAGTTCATTCCTCCAAACTTTTGATTTGTCCGTTAGCGTCTCCAGAAGTGGGAATGCTTTATTTATCCAAAGCATAGCAAAGTATCTTAACACGTTATGTACAAAGTATATTTTTATACATTAAAAATGTATCCAAGTATTTTAACAAAGCCAGAAATTTTCCAGGACTTGGATCGTTAGTAATTAACTCTCGATGTCCTATCAGTGCCAGATTTTGTACTGTGGCAATGACCCGTTCGAGGATTTCTTTCCATGTCTTAACTGCTTTACTAATTTGTTTCTGAACCAGATCATCAATAAGTCCCCCTTTGTTTAAAGAACATTCCAATTCCTTCCATTCAAAAAATGCAGAGCATTTTTTCGTGATCCTGAATATGAGGATTTAACTTTCACCACGACGAAAAACCATTTTTAGTATTGAAATGGCTTCTTTGACATTCTTTTTTTTTTGAAATAAAATGCAACAAAAGGAGAATAGATTTTTTAGTTGGAGAAAATCACATTCAAGTGCGATTTACCTTTTTGCCATTTTGCAAGGTTTTATCAAACCAATACTTGTTTAACGATTGTCCGGTTTCATCTTCAGGAAAATAGCTGTTTTGTTCTGCAACTGACTTGTTCCTCTATTTACCATTATATCTTG
Source organism: Magicicada septendecula (assembly GCA_034769895.1). NCBI lineage: Eukaryota > Metazoa > Arthropoda > Insecta > Hemiptera > Cicadidae > Magicicada > Magicicada septendecula. The sequence continues at coordinate 258,024,387 of CM068374.1, read as the reverse complement.
GAAGGATTGAGATTTCTCGCTTGGCCAAGCTCCCATATCTTGTAGAACAGCACCAGGAACACAGTCTACATTGTTGCTAGTAATGTTCTGTCCTTCATCACCTGTTCTGTTTTTAAGACTGCACGATGCAACATCAACCATGGTACTAGAACCAACTGAATCTTGTAAGTGCACTTTGACACTTTCACAGTTTGAAGTACTCACGTCGTTAACTTTACTGTATTGAGGGTTCAATTTCCCTTGAATAAAAGACTTCATAAACTCTTTGGAACTTGTTGTAGTTCTTAATTTTACATTAAGAAAATCTTATATGCCTATAGTTCTTAAGGAACAGTCATATCAAAGAAACAAGTTGTTTGTAGTTTTATAAACTGAAAACATTTTTTTCAAATCTATGCTCACTGTGCCGCCCTTGCACACACAACATCGATCTTTCAAACGACGGCACCTTCACCAAGAACAAGCCGGACAGTGCTCCTACTGGCAGCCTCTGACGAAGCTTATAATAAGCGAAAATTGGTTCAGGTTACAAAATGTAAAATTTTTACCAATAAAAAACTTAGTGTTCCGAGTTAGTAGTGTTATACTTATATTTAGTTAATCAACGCCATGGACAACAGTCAAGTTTTCCACAGTCCCCTATTTCTACAGGATTACGGAGCACGGAGCTAGCAGTAACTTCCCGCATACGTATAACTTCTCCAGTCTGTGATAATACAGGAAGACGTTTAGAACTTGTCAGTGGAAAAACTTTGTGGTTGTATATTCTTTCACTCAAGCGTAGGATATATAGTGGATGTGGAGGGGGTGAATGGAAGGTAGATGTTTAAAACTAAGTAGTAAAAAGCACAGGACGTTTACTGCAAGCTGCTGAAAGCTATTTGAAAATAATGAGTGTACTGATTGTAACACAGTTTAATTAAAGATGAACAAAATGCGTGGATTAAGTGTAAAAAGACCCAAAAGGTTTTTACACAAACTATTCTACTTTTTATGTCTACAATGATTTTTACATTATTGCAACTCAGGCATCATTAAGTACTTTACAATTAAATATACCCATTCATACACTTCTTCGAAGATGTGTACATAATAATGTGTTTTGATGTTCTGTGTCTCTGCAGTAAATTCAACCCTGGTTGTATTTCCCCAATGTGAAAATACCCAGGTTAGAAAGTTTTACTACGTGAGTACCACGATCAAAACAACAAAGCATGTGTCTACACCCTGAGCGCTACATGTGTGCATGCTGGAGTCGATGCAAGCGCGCACCTTGCACTGACCCCAACACGCAAACTGCACGTGGGACATGTGTCGGCTCAAGCGGTGCAAGGTGTGTCTGTATGCGCGGGCGTTACATGCGTGTGCGGGCACAAATGCGTACTGGAATCAATGCAAGCCGTGCGCACTTGCAGTAACCCCAACATGCAAACTGCACGCCAGCATATGTCCGCCAGATGGGTGTGAGTGTGATGCCCATGTCTTGATAGTAGCAACCAAAGCAACAAATAATCCCATTACCTCGAGTATTTCACAGTGGGTAAATAGACACGAGATGGATTTATTTGCAGAGACACCAAAAGAATACGTCTGTAATCATTGACAGTCTGAATTAAAATAAATAAAATCATTAATTTTGATCAATTGCTTAGAAACAGACAATTTATTATTAAACTTTTCAACAATTAAAATTGTAATAGTTTTTTTTCTAATACTTAAAAGTAAAAATACATAATTTGTAGAATTTACCTTAGATAGTCTTAAACATTAGAATCTTTTTGCCTTCACAACATAAAATCTTATAGTCAAGCACTCAAGTCGTTAACTTTACTGTATTTATCAACTGCCTCGTCGCTAATACCATCTATTTTATGATCGCAAGTTGATTCCTTGTTAATTGTAATATTTTGACACTCAGGGTTCAATTTTCCTTGAATAAAAGACTTCATAAACTCTTTGGAACTTGTTGTAGTTCTTAATTTTACATTAAGAAAATCTTATATTCGTATAGTTCTTAAGGAATAGTCATATCAAAGAAACAAGTTGTTTGTAGTTTTATAAACTGAAAACAATTTTTTCAAGTCTATGCCCACTTTGCCGCCCTCCTGGCTATGCTGCCCGGGGCGGCTGCCCCCTTGGCCCTTCCCTAGCTACACCTCTGATTGTACTGACAACTTCCAGCATGTGCATTGTTCAAAATGACATGAAGAAAGACACAGGAAAGGAAGATATATGAAATATATATGAAATAGAAAGGAAGATAAATGAATAATTATCTGAACAACCTAAAAAAAAAGAAAAGTGCCAACTGAGTGTAGCACAATTAGATTAGGGGATGACATTACACCTTATGTATGAGACAAATTCACATTCATGGGTCATCTGGAGTTCCTCTTTTATTTTTATAAATTGTCCAGAAAAATGTCAAGCTAGTGACTCAACACTACCTTTTCTTATAAGAAGAAATACTCTGGTCTGAACTAGGATAATTATACAAATGACAGGATTTTAACATTGACAACATAATCAAAACTTCATAACTTAATAGAAGAACAGACTCACTTCGGTTTTCAAAGAAGTGACAAAATATCTAAAAATGTTCACAACAAACTTAATGAGAGCTGTTGAACCTGACCAGCTTCCTTGCTGTTAGACTGGAAAAAGTTAACACTTTCATAAGAAATAAAGAAAAATAATAGGCTGAATGCTCTTCCTACAGTGTCTGCTAATAGTGGACTTGTTCAACAGATGAAGGACTTTGGTGAAGAAGAAAAGAAAAGTTTATTAACCTAAAGAAAAGGCAAATGGACTTCATTTGTACATTAATCATTTGTTTTTGAAGGCAGACATTGATTTTATATATATATATATATATATATATATATATATATATATATATATATATATTGTAATACAGCGCGTCACGTCCGCCTTATTCAAGCCCCGCGATGGAAGCCAATTCTGTACTACAACTCTGTCGTCGTATTCTCTACAAAATGTAAAAGTGTCAGAGTGTAATTGGTGTAACGTGTACTCTCGTGTCTTACCAATCCGTTGTCGTTCTGGAACGTAACTTACGCTAATTGTGTCCATCGCGAACGTACGAATAACCAGGTATCGAAGTCTTTACCTGTTGTTCACTAGGGGTGTGTAAATCCCGGGTGGCGCCAAATTGTTTAATTAAAACAATTAAAAAAATTTAGGATGATAGGGCGAGTTCAGCTCAGGCGGTGTGGAGAATTCAAATTTATTCCCGCCTCGGTTCGACCTTCTTAATCAGGCCGGTAGTTCGTTGAGTTGGCTACATGAGCGCTTGCCATCAATACTATCTGTTCGCTAAATGTACAAAAATTATAATACACCTTCCTAATGAAATTAAAACAGTTGTTACACTCAGTATTTGTTTATTATTTGGTGATTATTAATTATTCAGTTTAGCACAGATTATATTTTGTTTTTTAATACATTTTCACTAGCAATTAATATAAGACAATTTCTCTAGGGTTTGACAAATCGATTTTGAATGTATCAGACAGTCAATGATGGCGACTGTGGAAGTTGTTTACAAATATTTTCGATCAAACGTCTTGGATTCTTGTGATTACAATAAAAGGATTATTAATGATTACAACAATAAAAATACACTACCTTACATTATTTATACTTAAATAATATAAAGTGTAGCTATAATTTGTTCCTGGAGTGTAGTAAAAGTGTCTCAAAAGTTCGTAAGCTAACAACAGGTTATTCTTACTAGTTGACAAATTTTCAGTGTCTTAGTTTTTTATTTAATCTTTGAAAGAAATTATATTCAGTTCATAGTGAGAGTTCAGATTACTGTGAGAAATATTTAAAGTGATTTTAATTCTGAAATTTGGGTAATTTAATCTTATACTATTAAGCGAGCAATCTTTGTATGTATGTCCTTTTTTTCTCGGAAACGGCTCTAACGATTTTCTCGAAATTTGGTACTTAAGCGTATTTGGACACTAAAAATCGATTGGGCTAGGTCTCATTTTCCGCAAAAATCGCCTAAGGCCTAAACCTTAAGGTCTTTTAAGTATACATTTTAATTCATGTAGGTTTAAATATTCACACAACAATTGCTATTGTTATAACTCTGTCACCCAGCAACAAATATTTTTAAAAAATATTTTTTATTTGAAATTAAAACGTTAATTTTAATTCTGTTCATAAAGAATAGATCTTATCGATGTTTATAAATAATATAAAAAGATGTTGCTATGACTGTAAATAAACAAACTATGAGTTGAGACATACAATTGTGGGTTTCTGCGCAACGATTTTTGTACAATCTATCTGATATACATAATCTAAACTATTAAGTGTTCTCTATACGCTGTTGTGTTTTTTGCATTCTCTGAGGTAAGTGGTATGCCTACCAAGGGACGTCCTCGTATAAAAATACAATAATAATGCTTTTACGAAACTTGGACGTCTCTGAAGGGCTGTGCAATGGAAAGAGATTGGTCGTGACTGAATTATGTAATAACATTATTAAAGCCAAGATTATCACGGGTGAATATTCAGGCCGAGAAGTTCATATTCCAAGGATTACAATAGATTCCAGCAAAAGTCAGCTTGGGTGCACTATGCAAAGGCATCAATTTCCCGTCAGAGCAGCTTTTGCTATTACTATTCACAAGGCTCAAGGTCAAACATTTGAAGTGGTGGGAATTCACTTATCAATTCCTGTGTTTATGCACGGCATGTTGTATGTAGCATTTTCCAGAGTCAAAAGGCGAAGTGGCTTAAAAGTTCTTTTACCACCAGAAAATCCTCGCCATACAAGAATCGTTGTATGGAAAGAAGTATTAAATAATTGTGATTCCAATAACAGAAACCGTCGATAAACGCAAACGGCATAGTATCGATATGTTTATATATGAAAATAAATATCAAAAAATAAATAATTAATAAAAATAAATAAATAATTAATAATAAATAATGTTTTTTTTTTAAATCTGTATATTTATAAATAAATGTGAAAACCGAGCAAAGCTCGGTCACCCTGATATTGATACTTAACACATCAGTAGACTGGATGTACTCAGTTGTTCAGGTAAAAAGGAATGGGGCTGCAATCATATTCAATTTTCAATTGTCTAGGGCGTCTGGCATCTTTTTCAAATTAATCGTAGCAATTTATTCATTTCTTTTTTATTTAATTGGTCCTCGACATCAGTTAAATGTTTTCAGTCATCGTCTGCTTTGTTCTTGTTCATTTGTTGTAATTTTGTTTACTTTTTTGACTTATTAAATTAAAATTTTGGTCGTTCACAATTTAGCTTAGAGCGTCACATTACGAGTAATAAGATTTAACGGAAAATTCGTAACCAACGTCCGTTGTCATGGTTACAATTTAATCTGATTAGTTAATCTTGTCTTATAAACATTGTTATCAATTTTGAATTTTTATTCAAAATTACTGTATATCTTCTGATTGCTTTTATTCTTCTGTCTTCCTCCCTACATATTAAATATTATCACAACTGTTATTATTTCCTTTCAAAGATTATTTTGATATCCAATAAGGTTGGGTTCTTCAAAATATTAATGTTTGTACAATTATTTTAACATTTGTTAACTATATTTCTCTTTTAATTTAAGTCCTTATCCTAACATTTTTCTTTTAATATGATTTACAAATTATCCTGGGCTGGTTACTCGCCTTGGATTTGTTAATTTGTGCCGAGTCTATGAAAGATCGGCGCGTATTCGGCATTTAACGCCAAAGCTTACGAAAAATACTGTACTGTATTTAGCGGTAGATATACGCATACAATCTACAGCAGTGGTAATTAAGCTGCGCTTGATCGGTGCTGCGCTCTGGTGCTCGATACTGATTGCGAGCAAACAAAAGCAAGATTGCATTCTAAAAGGCTGTTATCTCGCTGGTCTCCCAAACGATCGCCTCGCCTGCATTTCTTCTCCGACAGAAAGGAGCTTTTAGTTGTACCATCTTCTTCACCTATGGCAGGCTAAACTAATACAGATCTGCGGTAAGTTACGGCAATATGCTTATATACATTAATTTAAAGTTATACGACAGGAATTTGTTTAATAAGTCCACATATGAGTGAAATCAGTTAACCTCACGCCACGTGGTGAGTTGTGAAATGCGTAATTTTGAGTAATTTAAATGTAACTTTTATTGGTAATTATAGTAATACTATGTTAATTTCAGAAGTCTTAACTAAGGCACCAGAATTGAGAATAATGTAAATGCAAAAAGGTATTTGTTTAATAAGTACAGAAATAGATGTAATCAGGTAACCTCTCACACCACGTGGCAAATAAGACTATGTGTAAATTTTATTAATTGTATAACAAACTGAATAATTATATAACCGTAATTGAATTATGTTAACCCACAGGGGTAAAGTTTATAATATGAAATTTAACAAAACTAAATGTTTTCAAGATAGGGCCATGTGGCCGTATAACCGTTGCAAAGTGTGTAAAACTATCATTTTAAGTAGGCCTAAAGCTGTGTTTAATATTATATATGGATTTTGGGTGCGTGTGAGGTTTCTGGGGGAATTAGTTTCGAGAACTTATCGCTGATAATATGTTGTATGACTAGGGTCCCTCGCCGGAAGTCGAGGAACAGCTCCATCCTGAACAATTAACATCTAGTCTCTCTCTCAACTTCATCTGCCGGAGGAGAATAGCGAGGACGAACCACAAACACCCTATCATGTAGACCAGAAGACCACCGCTTCACACCCGGCAATATATAAGGTGACACCAATCCATATTATTTTTACACAGTGTGATGTAACCCACTAGAACCAGTGGACATAGAGTCACTCTACACCAATGACTTTAATCTTTAAACATTTTAATTGGGTCCCCGGTTAACGGGACAGAATAGTGCGTGGACTTGGGGGGGAATCTTTTGTACATTTTGTAACTCTGTTTGTATAAATTGTGAGCCCAGAGGTTGGACATGTATCTGTGGCTGCTTCCCATTCAGACGTGTAAATTTCCTTCTTATTTTCAGTATAAGGGTTACCTTAGTGCTACTAATTCATTCAATCAACAGGTAATTTCACTGGTTAAATTTAGTTTTCATTTTATGCTTTAATTTCTCATTTTTAAATTCAGTTTGGATCATATAGGGATAGAAGTTTCTTTGGTAGTTAAGTCGGGTCACCAGTTTAATCCTGTATAGGTGCATTTTCATGCAGAGTTGAACATGCTCTTGGGACAGGTTGAGTTATGCACTATCTTGCCTAGGAACATGTCGGCCTTTGGGCCAAATTAATTTTAAAAGGTTATAAGGCATTATGACACGTTACTGTTTTCAAGACTTAACAAAATTTATCAATATTTAAATTCTTTTAATTGATTATGATCACTTGGGTGTTCACTGTATTCTAATTATAATTACTCCAAGTCTAAGTGCTCAATGTGGGAGCACTTTATAATAGTATCAGGCACTATGCCAACTCTTGAATTTAGTATGTCCTGGGGCCACTGGTGTTACAAACATAATCTGTTATCCACATATTAGGTATTAAGACCTAATATGGATATTTATAAATTGTTAATTATGTACCTCATGGGGTGGAAAAGGGTGTGGCAAGATTTAATGATAGATGTTATAATTGTCCTGTGTTGTGGAACGTGTATATGTATTGTATATTCGTGTGTATTTTTGGGGGTTAGATATGTATTGTATATTCGTGTGTATTTTTGGGGGGTTAGATATAGGGCTAAAAGGAGAATATAAAACATAGATTTTATATAAATTTATTTTCAAATACCATTTTTAAAAGGAGAATATAAAATATAGATTTTATATTTATTAATTTCAAAAGACATTTTTAAAAGGGAGAATATAGGTTTTATATTTATTAATTTCAAATTTTATTTTTTTAAAAAAGCAGAAAATATAAATTTTATATTTATTAATAATTTTCAATTAACATTTTTAAGGGGAATATAGAAAATAAATTTTATATTTATTGAAACCATTTCATGTATAATTGTAACCAATATGTAATTGTAACCATTTCGAAGGAGATATAATGAGTTTAGTTATAATAAAAAGGTTTTATTGGTTGTTAATTTTGTGAGTTTTAATTGCAAATCCCGTCTCACTGGATCCAGTGCATTTTTGGCTTCGCTAGGCTTTGGCCTAGTTTTAATTATCTTGTGGCCCCTCTTAAAAAAAAAAAAAAAAAAAAAAAATTTACAAGTCAAAGTTAAAGAGGGGTTACAAATTTCTTTGTTGATTTTATACAATTTGTATTTATTTGTTTTTTACAGTTAGGCATTTCATAGGCCTAAGTAGCCATTGATTATATTTACTTGTTTTATTTCAATTATATCTAATTTTACTCTAAAGTGTTTTGTTTTGTTATTATAATTGATTTGTTTATTTGTTGATGTGTTTTGAATCTGTTTTTGTACTGTTTATGTGTCAACATTATTTTCTATATCATGGCTTGTCAATTATTTCCTAACTGATTTTCCAGTGTTTATTATTTTTGTATTGATTTACCTTCTTATTTATTTAACTTGCCATTGTCAACAATATGGCTATTACTTACTATTCTTTATTACATAAAATATAACAACTAGGCCTAAGGACTGTATACTTCCTTCAGCCATATCCTATTCATAAATTTAATTGAACAATCTTTACCAGTTATTAGGTAACTTTTTTTTTCGTATTGTTTAAATTAGCAGCCATCCTTACTATTTCTTTTATGAATTTGCTAACTGCTATAATTTTTATTGTTCGACTAAGCTTTTCGTCATCACTGACATCTTCAGGTCTTAAACAACGTTGTCAGTGATGACGAAAAGCTTAGTCGAACAATAAAAATTATAGCAGTTAGCAAATTCATAAAAGAAATAGTTATTAGGTAATGTTGGTTTACAATTCATTTCATTCTTTATTATTTTTTTGGGTGATAAACATCATCACTCCTTTTAAACTTACTTAATCGATTATCCCTTATAGCATGGGGTGTTTATTGATTGCGTTTTTAATTTCTTATTTCTTTAATAATCTCTCCCTCCAATCCATGGTAACACTAACTGTTTACCTTACATGGGCTTTCTCCCCTGAATAACATCGTATCCTTCATTTATATCTAATCTAAATACTATTTTTAATTACTATTATCAATACAATTCTTATATGTTCACCATTAAATCATTTAGTGCTTATCACTGATTTACTAAGTGTTTTCTTATCTATCACTATTTTTTATAATACTATCATTTACAATATTCTTATTTATTCATAACCTTCACTTTTAAACTATCTAGTGTTTATCACTGATTTACTCATTATTTTGGGGGTTTTTACACTTTCACTTTTGGCACTTCTTAAACTTTTTATTTTAAGTGTTTATTAGTGGGTAATCCCTACCATTACTTTTTCTTTGTCACTTAGTTATTTTTTATTTTCTCACTATCTCACAATCTCTCTCTTTCTTTACAAATATTATTTATACTTAATAAGTTCATGTCTTTCTAGAGTTCTTACTTACATATACTTCTAATTCTTGGGTTAGTGTACTTTTATTTATCGGGGTTTTGTCAATTATTAATTACATTTATCATTTAGTCAATACTAATACTTATTTTTTTACATTGGTTATTTACTGGTTTCGTTTCCTTTATGATATTTGAGTGTATCATTTCTCCCTTCCCTATTCTATATTATTTGTCTGTGTTTTATCATCTTGTTTCACTTTATTTCCTTTATACTTGGTTTATTTTCATTTTTCTTCCCCTTCATTTCCATTTTGTTTCATTTTATTTTGGTTTTTTATCTGGCAAACCTCTGGGGTTGGGTCAAAGTCGTTTGTTTGTCAGTCTAGTCTATTCTTTTAATAATTACTTGTGTTTACAATTCTTCCTTTTTCTTTCTTAATTACATTTTATATTTTTTCTTCATTATTTATTTATCAAAATATATTACTTTTTAGCATTTCTTACATACTTATAGATATCAAATATGATCTGAATTTGGCGATGTTATAATATATATATACCTTCTTAATGCACCATTTAACTGTGAAGGCTGAGAAAGCTCTCAGTATTTGGTTTGATAACAACTAAAAAAATCGATTCTATTAGACACAGGTATTACTAAACGTAACTCACTGAACATTTTCAACCATTTAATTACAGAATCTTCCACTAACCTTGTCCCTGTTCCCAGCAAAGGTTGAATTCAATAAATGTACCTCATTACTGTTCTACAGCAGGTTATATATGTGTAACTAGTAATTCATTAAATCATTGGTGAAGGGCTGCTGGATCACATAAAAAAGATTTGTTATCTGTGGTTAATATCACTATTGTTATCTACTTTCAAACCCATTTGTTATTTAAGAGTATTAAGCGGATAGTACATTTGCTGATAATACAACTTATGAAGTGTATCTAGAACAAGAAAATAAATTTTTGGCCAGCATGGACTATAAGACATCAGGTTTCTGATGTAATGGGGCAGCATTTTAGTGGCAAGAGAATGGTTAAAAAACAAAAAACACAAAAGTTTTAACCATTGGAAACCCATGTTATTGGTTTCTATGTTTACAGGTATTGGAACACCACATTTACTGTCACTTCAGGTAACTGTATGATGAAACCAATGTCGATTTGTATGACCTTAGTCCTCATGCAATGAAACATGTACATCACACAATCTTTACTATTTATATTGGACCTTAAATAAACAAACTTAGGTAACTCACTGAGGAAAACTAATATTTTCTGCCAAGTATAGAACACTATATTGTAGAAAGTTTTCTATTAAAAAAATAATTAAGACAGACAAGTCTACTATAACTAAACTAACAGAAAAAAGAGTTGATGCTATAGTAATACTTGAAAATTTCTAGAAAGGGAATTTTGATGATATGAATCCTTAAGATATTTAAGAATTACTGGTATAGGAAAAGGCTGTTAAACCAGATCTGCTTGTAACTGCAAGTCAGCTAGACCAAATTAATTCCGAAGATAATAGTTCAGATGAAAACCTTGAAGTTAAAAAATTTTTCCCTTTACAACTATACTTGTATTTTATAAGTTTTACAAATTGTTCCATTGAAAGATGCACAAAATTGAATTCCTAAGATGGAAATTCACAAATGCTTTGTTCCATTCTACTAAGATCTGCAAGGTAACAGCTTTTTTGGAGAACATAAATTAGAGAAACCAAGAGGCTGCAGAATAAAGCTCAACATACAATGAAAAAATGAGGATAAGTTACTAGTCAGAGAAGCCTTTTGTTGAGATGTGATTACTGGTTATGAAGAAAAAAATTACCACCTATTATCTATATATTAATACGTGAAGAGAAAACTTTGTACCTCTTTTTAAGCATATTGCGCGCACGGAGGAGTGTGAGATTTGGCATAGTTAACGTTTATAAGGAGAAGGAGTGCAGAAAGCTAAAATTTATATATAATATGTATTAAAAATACATTAAATTAAATTAAATAAAACATTCATTTGCACTTGAAAATTCATTTAAACTTTTTCAAACAATGGTAATTGTTAAAAATAAAATAATTTTGTTGCCAGGCAACAATAGTCTGTGGAGTGTATGTTAAGGCAAAAAAGCGTTTATTTTATATTTTGTATATTAGATATCTGTGTTTTATATATTAATGTGCAGTTGAAAGTGAAATACAGCTTGCTTAATATACACCTGTTGCAAAAGGAAAATTTTGTAGCAGCAATTTGAATTGACTTACTCTCGCCTAATTATTATTGGTGGTTTCAAAAACGTGAGTACATTTTATTATTTTTAAATTAAACCCTGTCTAATCTTAGTTTCAGTAATTTCATTACATGTTTTTTTTTACATTAAGATATTCGCACCTACTTCCATTATGCCTCGACATAGAACATTGACGGGTCGGAGTGAGAGACAAAGAAGAAGGAATATATATTCGCGTGAAAGTCAAAATGATAATAGACCAAATGCAAATTTAAATAGTGTAAATAGTTTAACATTGACGGGTCGGAGTGAGGGACAAAGAAGAAGGAATATATATTCGCGTGAAAGTCAAAATGATAATAGACCAAATGCAAATTTAAATAGTGTAAATAGTATACAAAATGATGAAATTATTTTGAGGGATACATTTAAATGCGCACTGAATGTCATTCCAAGAAATTTTAATACTTTTGATTGTGGATTAATGCATTTACAATGCAGGTTTTGCAATGCAAAACATTTCGAATCTGAGGTCACTTTAGGTGAAAGGACTGCATTCACTTCATGTTGTCATAAGGGTAAAGCAATATTACCGGCCTTAAGTCAAAATGAATACTTAAAATCATTGTATGATGGACTTACTTCAAATGAACATTCAATAAAAAGAAAGTCAAAAAATTATTTTGAAAACATTCGTAAATACAATTCATCATTTGCTATGGTTAGCTCAGAAGCTAAAATTTTGGATACAGTTACGCGTGGAGTGTATCATTTTAAAATACATGATGTTTTTTATCACAGATCAGGTCCAATGACTGCTGGATATGGTCGCTCACCATGTTATGCGCAATTATATTTTTATGATGTTGACACTGCTGTCAATTATAGTTTACGTGAACACTATAATCAAACATGCAATAACAATATAATGTGCGAAATCTCTCTTGAATTGGAACGCATTAATCCTTTCGTTCGGTCATTCATTGCAATGAAAGATCATTGTCAGAGTTGAAAATCAAAATAAAGAAATTTGTATGCTCATTAAAGTAAATCGTGATTTAGATCTACGCCGTTATAATGATGCAGTTCAAACTGATGTAGATGTAATATTTAGTACAGTTGATGGTGAGCCACCCTTTGAACAAAATATGGTTTCGTTTTCAAAAGTTAATGGTACCATTACAAATATCTCTGTTTTGGATTCATCATTGGACCCTTTAGAGTATCCATTACTTTTTCCAAATGGTGATACTGGGTGGGCATATCAATATTTCTCATAATGTACCAACTACATCTAATTCAAGAGCGCCCAGAAATAAATTAACCATGCTTCAGTATGCAGCCTATCGACTTGCAATTAGAGAAGATTTTAGCATGTTGCACCATTCACAAAAATTATTTCTGCAGTGGATAGTTGATATGTATGTGAGAATAGAGGGCACAAGGTTACATTTCATTTGACAAAATCAAACAATTCTTAGGTCTGAAGTTTACAACAATTTAACAGATTATTTAGAATTGAACCCCAATGCCAATAATGTTGGCCGTAGAGTAATTTTACCATCTTCATTCAATGGATCTCCAAGAAATATGTATCAGAATTATTTAGATGCAATGTCAATTGTACAACATTTCGGAAAGCCTTCTTTGTTTATTACAATGACTTGCAATCCAAGTTGGCCTGAAATAGTTAGCAATATTGGTGTAGGTGAGTCAGCTAATTTTCGACCTGATATTGTTGTGCGTGTATTCAAGTCCAAACTGAAAGCATTAATTGAGGGCCTTACACTAAAAAAAATCTTCGGTAAAGTTGAAGCACTCATTTATACAATTGAGTTCCAAAAGAGAGGATTGCCTCATGCTCACATTTTACTCTCTTTAAATGAGCAAGATAAAATTGTTAACGCTACCGATATTGATAAAGTTGTATCTGCGGAGATTCCTAACATTCAAACACATCCTACATTACATGAATATGTTGTAAAACACATGATGCATGGTCCATGCGGTGTACTTAATCCCAAATTCTGTATGTATGAGAGATGGAAAATGCACAAAAGATTATCCAAAACGATTTAATGAATTTACATGTGAATCATTAAATGGATATCCATTATACAGAAGGCGTGATAATGGTATTAATGCTGAAGTTCGCGGTAGTTGCCTCGACAATCGTTATGTTGTACCATACAATCCGTATTTACTTGCCAAATTTAATTGCCATATAAATGTTGAAGTATGCACTACAGTTAAAAGTGTTAAATACATTTATAAATACGTGTATAAAGGCTATGACAGTGCATCTGTTGAATTAGGTTCAGAGAGAAATGAACCAGGTCAAGAAATACAAATTGATGAAGTTGAAAATTTTTTAAATGGCCGTTATGTCGGATCAACTGAAGCTGTATGGCGCATCTATGAATAACCAATGCATTTTCAATCACATGTCATCGTTAGACTTGACATTCATTTACCGCGTAGACAGAATGTTTACTTTCAAGAATGGCAAGAACGTCAAGCAATTGAAAATGCAAGGAAAACAAAATTATTAGCATTTTTTTGAATTGAATCGATCAGATCCATCAGCGCATGAATATAAGTATATTGAAATTCCTTTGCATTATGTGTGGGAAGATTCCCGAAAAAATGGAAGAAAAGAAGGCGTGGAGGTGATAAAATCATTACACGCATATATGTAGTATCACCAAAAGACATCGAACTTTTCCATTCACGATTGCTTTTATTACATGTCTGTGGTCCAAAATCATTTGAGGATGTTAGAACATACAATGGAATTATACACACTTCTTTTATTGAAGCGTGCCATGCTCGCGGCATTGCTTCAAATGATAATGAATGGTGCGAATGTTTAAATGAAGCAAAAGAATTGCATTCACCAAAACAAATGCGAAATTTATTTGGTTACATTTGTGCATTAAATGTGCCAGCCAATGCATTGGCGTTATGGAATGAATTTAAAGTATATCTTAGTGAAGATTTTTTGAGAGATTACAACGAAGAAGTATCCTTTAATACAGCTCTATTAGAAATTGAAGATATTTTGAATGTTCATAATTTGTCATGTCAAGAACTTGGTTTACCAGTTCCCACGTATTTGCAGAGAACAAATGAAGCAAATGCTATTGATCCAATAGAACAAGAGTTTCTGTTTTCTGAGCATTATGAAACTGCAAATATTGAACAGCGTAATCTAATTGATCGTGTGATTCGTGAAGTTTTACATCATGATACTGGATCTAATGTTTTTTGTTTAACCGCTCATGCAGGTTGTGGAAAAACATTCACACAAACAGCAATCATTCACAAATTAAATTCGCTTAATCTTAGTTGCATTGCAACAGCGTTCAGTGGCATAGCTTCAACTCTATTACTTGGAGGTAGAACTTTACACAATGTATTTAAATTGCCTATACCCATTTTGGAAAATTCTGTAGCGAATATTACCGCAAATAGTAGCTATGGACGTTACATAAATTCATCATCATTGATAATTATTGATGAAATTTCTATGTGCCCACTGCAAGTGTTGAAAATCATAGATAGATTATTGCAGGATCTATGCGATGAAAATGATAAACATAAACCATTTGGAGTGAAAACGATACTTCTGTGCGGTGATTTTCGGCAAATCTTACCAGTTATCCCACATGGATCACGTGCAACTTTAATTGAAAATTGTGTCACGAGTTGGCATAAATTTGTTTATTTTCATAAAGTAACGTTTACTCAAAATATGAGAGCCTTACCAAGTGAAATAGAATTTGTCGAATTCTTGAAAAAAATTGGTAATGATGAAGCCCCACAATTCCCTCAGTTTGGTGAAAATATTATTGAAATACCTCAGCAATTAATAGGAGATGAAAATAATATTATTAATGAGGTGTATGGAAATATTTCCGAAAACATACTCTCAGATAACATATTGAAGTCAGTTATTTTAGCACCTAAAAATGATGATTGTAATTTATTAATACTGATATACTTAATCGAATACCAGGTGAACAGAAAACATATCATAGCTACGATACAATAATTTGTGATGATGACAATGAAATACATAACTATCCAGTAGAGTTTTTGAATTCTTTGACTATTAGTGGTTTGCCACCACATAAGTTAGTATTGAAAGTTAATTGCATCGTTTTACTGATCAGAAACTTTAAATACAAAGGAAGCATTAGTCAATGGAACAAGAATGCGCATCAAGTGTATGCATCGTAATGCTATTGATTGCGAAGTTTTAACTGGAACCGCACGCAATAAGAGAATTTTGATTCCATGTATAAATTTAACATATTCCGGTACTGTTTTACCATTTGTAACGGGCCAAATTTATGGGTATTTTATTTTATTGCATTTTTTGGGGATTTATAAAAATATGTGTGAAGTCTAATTTCAACGGAGACAGACCACGTGTTGTAAGAACAGTTTTTAACAAAGGCGACGCAATATCACGTTGTGCAATCGGTATAGAGGAGTTTACTCAGCCTTCATTTCCAAGAACTTTGTTTGTGTGTGACCGAGCGCTCGTATACATCCAACAAGCAGGGGCACGGACCCACGCTAACTTCCAAAACTAAGATGGCTGAGAAACAAATTTTGATTCACTTTCGTCTACCTTACTGGCGGATATTAACTTAAGTCCTGCCTCTTTTGTGACGTCGAGCCATAAGCGCCTAAATATCATCGGCGTAAAACACAGAAAAAACTACTATGTGTCAGGCACATAGCCACTAAACTGCAACAACTCAGGCTGGGAGCGACGAAATTCGTTCGCCGGCAGGCATTAATATCCGCCCGCATGCTATAGCCAGTCCAGGATAAACCACAACAGCTTATAGACGTAGTTAGTGCCACGCGGGCCCGGTCGGGTAGAACTTTTTAAATATGAATAATTCAATGTGATAACGCCTAAATACCGACCGGGACCCAAGAAATTAATAAAAGTAGTACAGTTATAAATTGGTGCAGTGGAGTAGTGAATTGAAAATATTTAATAACGGACCGTGGAATCGCGGAACGAAAGCACGTGTTCGGTCGGCGTCGCGGCAGTAAACGGGTCATAAAGTTACAGTAAATAAAACATGAATGCGTAAAGACAAACTATTATTTTTATTTTAATAACAGGGGTTTTTTAAAAGATATGGATGTGTGTGTGAGCAAAGCTGGGCTGCTTTCTATAGTGTAAAAAGTATTTAAGTGTAAGGCCTGTTTATCCATTTTAGAATGTGTTTTGTTCTTTTGTGTTTTGTATTAAGGATTTCCGTCTTTCTGTAAGTAAAAATATTCATTTCATAACATAAAAATGTGTTAGTCTAAGTTATTTCGTCATTACCACTTTCTCATTTCTGTGCTGCAAGATTCGTCTAAACGTTCCGGGTATCTTCTGAATTATTATTGTGGGTGGTCAGTTTGCAAAATTGTCCCTTGTTTTAATTAAGGTGGAGTGTTAAGGTTTCGGTATGATAACCTATAAAAATACCGTGGCGACTCTGGGCTTCTGAGAAAAAATTTAGGCAGCAGGTAAGTAAAAATGAGTACAGGTAATTTCCTGGCAGTATTTTATTTATTTATATATTTCGATGTATTTTGTATCATTACATTGGCTCACGCTGCCAGGATTTTCGTTTAATTTTATTTATACGAAATAGACCTATTTTAATGCACAGAAAATAGGATGTGGTAATGACGTATTTTATAAAATATATTTATCGTATATAATTACGCACGGGTGAGTAGGTTATGTTTGTGTTATGATTTACAGTTGTGTAAGTACAAGATAAGAAATGGCAGATAATAAGGAAGTCAGCTTCTCTGACAGTCAAATAGAAAGTCAAATAAGTAGCGACTCCGGAATTCAAACAAATGACAATAGTCTTGAGGAGTCAAAAATAATACAGACAGTTGAGATTCATTCAACACCTATTTTAGGAAATCAAAATCAGAAATCTGATGAAAATGATATGTTAATCCGATTGTACAATATGATGTACAATAGTATAGAAAAACAAGATAGTAATTTTAGAGAATTGAAAAACGAAATCAAAGAAATTAAGAGTAGTTTCAATGAGAAATTAGATATACAGAATGACAAATTTGACAGACGAAGTAGGGATATTAATGAGAAATTCGATGCTCAAAATAATAGTTTTGATGAATTAAAAAATGAGATATGAGATTCAAGAAATGAATAAACGTGTTGAAAATAGTAATAAGAACTAGTTTGAATAAATTAGAACATAGTATTGAGAGAATGGGAGTAGTTGTAATGAATCCAAATAAGAATAATATGAATGAAAATTATAATGACATGTGTAACAATGTGGTACTAGATAAAGAGTTAATAAATGATAATGATGATGTTGAAAATAATGAGAATAATATTGAGAATAGTAATGTATTTGAAGAGTTAGTATCAGAAAGTGATACTGTGAAAATAAATAGTGAGAGTACTGATGAAGTTGTGGAATGTGATAATGAAATGTTAATGTGTGTTTATGAGTTAGAGAGAGAGTGGAAAGATAATATAGTGGTAGAATGGGGGCAGAGGGTAAATTTTCCCCTTTTTTGTAATGAACCAGAGTGTTCACAAGTGTTGTTTTTGAAGGGCAAGAGTCCCGTGTTAGTAGATTTGAGTTGTTTATTGTTGTTGTATAAGTTTGTACCCTCTGTCTGGAGTAATATTGATAGTGTGATATGGTGTTATG
Organism: Magicicada septendecula; assembly: GCA_034769895.1. Lineage (NCBI taxonomy): Eukaryota > Metazoa > Arthropoda > Insecta > Hemiptera > Cicadidae > Magicicada > Magicicada septendecula. Next base: position 258,005,940 of record CM068374.1, on the reverse strand, counting down.
ATGAGAGAGATTTAAATAGAGAATTGTATGTAGATAAAGAGATAAAAGTATATAATTTAAATAGAGATTATGATGAGTGGAAAGAAAGGTTAGAAGTGTATTTAAATAATAATGATTTAATTTATAATAAAAAAGTAACTGACCCGATATTGGAAAAATTTACTAACGGAGACTTAACAGATATACTTAATGTTGACTTGTTTCATGATTCTTTTGATAAAACGGATAAATTGAAATGGTTTGGTTATGACACACAAGACAATAGTATGTGTGTTAACAAAATTGAAAAGTGCTATATAAAACAAAGATTAATTTTTGACGATGGAGGGTAGACTACAAACAATTAATGGACAATTATAAATATTTTTGTTTTGTGGTTTTGACCTGGCAGACTTGGACAATGAAGTGTGAAAAAAATGGGACAGTTAAGGACAAAATTTTGTAAATAAATGCTTAGTAAATCTATTTGTGTGTATTGTAGGATGTCAGGTAAACAATGTGTATGCAGGTAATTGTGATAATAATAATATTAATATTTTGCAATAAATAAATAAGAGTAATTTTGAAGACAGTAATTAGCGAAGGGTAATTGTTTTGATGGCAATGGAAGTTGTATGTTCAGTAATTAAAATATTCTGAGATGTTTTAAATATTTTGATTGATTTAAATGTTATATAATTGAATTTTCCAATGAATTTAAATTATTTTATGAGATGTGAAGTGGGTAATTAAATGTTAAATTGTGTGATTTGAAACAACATTTTGTTAACTGTTTCAGAAGTAACGTGAAAGTATTGGTGTATGGTGTAAATCAGTGTATTTGTATGTCAGTTTAAATGGACTGTAAGTATAAGAAATTTTATAGTACGAATCAAGTATAATAAAAATGTTTACAGGTGTAACTCAGATGAAAAGATTGTAATTCAATAATGAGATGATTTGAAATAATTGTGTGAAATGAAAATGATAATAAAAAATTTAATAATAACTGAAAGATGATATATTTATAATTATTAATAATAAATTTGAAAATTTTAAGGTGATGAATGGGTTAAATGATTAATGATTGATGAAAAGGTTACATTAGAATGTTGTATATAAAAATTGTATTATTTAGTCATTAAGGCGCTATTGCTGGGGTGGCCTGTGCCCCAGTAGATAGTGGAATGGGTTGGGGGTAACAGAGAGTGTTACCTCCATCGGAGGCCAACATGGCGAAAATGTGTGGCACACCTTTTTGTACAATTGTACCATGATAGACGCTCGTGCCGTACATAACAAAGATGATGTAGAACAGGCATTGAAATGAAAGTTTGATTTCCCCGACTTTTCGGGCGATTACTGCCTTACCAGCACTAATCGTGGCTTTGGCTAGCGGTCAGCTATGGCCATAATCAAGTCCCTTGACCATAGCTGATTTGAAATTTGTTTATAGTAGAAATTAAATGGGGGGTAACACTAGGGGAAATCCAGGAACTATGGAACAGCGGCTGCCACTCTGTCCGCGTGGGGACAGCATAGCCAGGTGGTAGACCCGTCTTAAGGGCTTTTCAATATAAAACAAGGATATGTCGATATCCAAAATTTTTAAAATGTCAAGCCGAAGCAAAGACACGGAGATGTCCAATTCCTCCAACTATGCAGTCTTTGTGAAAGCAAAAGGGCGATACAGTCCTACATAAATTGCAATTGTGTGTGTGGATCAGGGGGTTGCTCAGATGAGCAACGTGCTTAAATTTTGTAAATTAAAAATGATAAAGCAATTTTGCTCTAATTAAACGCTTGTATTCTGCTTTGATAAATAGGGTTTCATACATTCAGTATACTGTGTTCATTCTATATTTTATTGTGTTCAATGTATTATTTTATGGTGTTAGAGGTAAGAATTGATAAAAAATATGTGTTTATATAATTTGTGTATTTTTGAAACTAAGTAAATAACTAAACCGACTGGCAGGCGGTTGATATAATATTATCAGAGTCAGAAAGAGGGGAAACAATGAGGTATAGTGCGGTAGATGTAAGGATTGATAACCATAGGTATTTCATAAAATGTGTATAATTTTGAAATGTGTTCACATGGCTAGGAATGTCAGCTGATCAGTAGTAAAATGTCACTGTTAAATTGTTTATTAATGTTGTCATATAACTATGATGTGTTACTGTTCTATGGTGTTCTAAAATTCTGATGTAATCAAGCCCCACAAGTTGGGTTCGCCAATTTTATAATATAACTATGAGTTCTGGTTTCTTCAAGCCCCGCGATGGAAGCCAAATTATGTAATATAACTGTGAAGTCCTGTTTCTTCAAGCCCCGCGATGGAAGCCAAATTATGTAATATTACTATGATTGAGTGGGTATAATAAAATAAATAAAAGGTTGCTGTATGTAGATTGTGCTCTCCTGTAAGTCCCACTGGTTGTGCTAGCTGATTTTGTAATAAAACGATATTGCAAAATATAGCTTAATTTATAATATGTGTAGTACGTAGCTAATATCTTCTTGTTTTCTAATCTCTCACTGTTGATCTTCGCTTTGTAATACAACCATACTATAATCGTAATTGTAATGGTGTTCTGGTATAGTATTACCCAGAATAATTTTTATGGTGCGTATGTGTAGTAGTGACGTTCCGCTCTGGGAAACGTCGATTTGGTAATGTTCCTGGATTATGTGGTTATCAAATATTCTAGGTGTCTGTTGCTGTTGCAGCAATTTAAAATGTGATATAAATTTAAGATTTATATTTATAATAAAAAATAAATTCTGGAAAAATGTTTTCAATGTTTATATTCTTCAAATTTAGAAATAAATTGAGGTTGTTGATTGTAATTATAAGTATGATGGTATAGTGTGTATTCTAGTAATAATCTTCCCTTTTGTAAATCTGTTAAAAAGACAATCCAGTTAACTTCAAATTAGGCGCAAACGGCTCTCTTCTTCTTACTCTTGAAAGGTTGTAGTTCGCATATACCGCCTTTAAAGGTTATTCAGTTTTCTTGAAGAATTAACTATTATGTCCTTTTATAAGAGGAATGAACTTCAAATTACTAGATAACAATCGTTTATTAAACAGAATAATAAATTTTGGTTGATAAAAATATTGATGTTACAATGCCGTACCGACTCGTTCAGGCCCGGTCGATATATGAATTTTACATTGGTATTATAAAAATAGTAGGTTCTTTGAACGGTTAATTATATAAAAAGCCAGAGAAGGTCAGGGTCAGAAAGTATAACACTTACAATTCTAAAAATGTATGAAAATTAAACAATATAATGGTAATTATTAATAATAAAAGTTTATATATAATTTTTATTCACCCCAGTTCAGCAAACAGTTGTCTAGTTGAGATGACGAGATTGGTTCAAAATGGCCGCCTGGCGCATGCGCGGAGTTCACCTTCTAACACTGACAGAGTATTTATGGAATAAATATGTCCCTTCTGCGGTTAAATCTTCTTCGCAATCGTATATTATCTTCTGGTGTATAGTTTAATGTCACTGTAGTAAGATGGACTAATTCACTTGGTGTTAAAATGTTGTTAATTAAGTATATCAATTGGTGTTTATGTGTGTCCGTTTAACCTCGAATATTCACTTGGTATTTGGTGTGATTCCAGTGTTATTTCATTTATATAGTTATATGTGGTTCTGTTTATTGGTGTTATGTAGTTCGTAGAGCAACTTCACCACTTCACAATGATTAGAATAGTTAAAAATTTAATTTTTACACAAAACTGATTCCGAACTCTTGTTATACGTAACCGCCATTAAGGTTGGTTTTATCAAATATTCACGTCAAGTGCTCTCTTCAATGTATAATAATGAACTGTCTGTATTTCCTTCATCTCATGAAAATCTTAGCCTATATAATATAGTTCAGACATTGTTAAAAATTGCCATAACTTCCGACACGTTTTAAAATAGTACACTATGTTCATAAATTAAATTCGTTATTAGTTAACTGTTTGTAATATTAAATACATATTCGTGTTCACGATTCTATTCTACTTATTTTGATAGTAATTAAGTTGGTGTTACAAAGTTTTATCTGAAAATTATTTCTTATAATTTTTTGGGAGGTAGGCCTAAAATTATACTTCCCTGTCTTCTATGTAAATAATAGCCATTTTAACTAATATAATTATTATTCTATGAAATCTGAAATTTGTATAATTATCAATTCTCACTTATTTTATTGCAATTTAGTATACTAATGATGGGTTTTTCACATAATTCAGTTGTATATGATTCCCCTTCTGATAAAGTTAGTGAACCTATTTCAGTTTCAAATGGTATTTCATTAGACAATCAAATAATTTTACTCATATAATGACCATATCTTTAGAAAGCCTTATTTACATAGTATTTAATATGTTGGGTGTATCTTGCCTAAATATTGTCAGTTTGCCTGGTTTATAAGATTAGGTTTATTAATTCTTCTGCATTTTAACTTTATTATATTGCCTAGATTTGAATTGTGGCCATTTGCAGAATGTTTTACTAATGTAATTATTTTATTTCCTTCTCTGACTTCTGACTCTGATATATTTGATTAAAAATTAGTTCTCTGATCTGGCATAACAGTAATTATAGATTATACAATTAAAATATAACACCCAGATATATAAAACTGGTGTTCTTAATAACATTGTTTTGGTATATCACCTAATAACATAAAAAAAAGTATTTCTACAACATTGGAATGATATCTAATTTTAGATAATGCATTCCTAAATTAACATGAACAATAAAATAACAATTATAATACTAATATCTCTTATGACTAATCCTTACTTATCTAAATGCTATATTTAATTGGAACCCCACATTTGGATCCATATATAATTGTTAATACCTTCTACTACTTCATCATAAACAGTTAGTTCTGTAATTCCCCATTTTATAAGATTTATGCCCCCTCTTAAAGTATAACCCTGGCTATCTAAGTTATATTCCATTCTATGGAATGTTCATACAGTTTTAGTAGCTTTTTATTAGTAAAATTACTACTTCATTATCAAAGTAGGCACTGTTCACAAAACTTAAAGTTTGTTACTTTGTACTGCTACTCATGCACCTTTCTTAAAGTTTATTAGTTATAATTTGATCACTTACACTTTTCCATGGTGAATTATTACTATATTCACTAGTCTTTTTCTAGTTTTTAATATGAAATATTCAACCATGGGGGAACTGTGAAGATTTGTTTATACACATTACACAATAACTTTTTGAATGCACTAATATTTACTACAGCTAACACTTTTAGTTTGTTGTCAGTTTTACAGTGATATGGTTTTTTAATGTGTTATACTTTCTTTTCTGGGCATTCATTGATTTTGGGGTTTTTTGGGGGTTCTTTCCCTATGGGGTTTTTGTTTTATATGGGTCGTCTTAATTATTCTTCTTTCTTCTTGAGTTTGGTTATTCTTCCTTCTTCTGTAGTTTTGGAATATCCTTCCTTCTTCTTTCTTCTGTAGTTCTTATTTTTATTATTCTTCTTTCTTCTTTAGTTCTAATTATTCTTCTTTCTTCTGTCTTCGGTAGTAGTAGTTTTAATTATTCTTCCTTCTTCTGTCTTCTGTATCTTTGATTGTTCTTCTTTCTTCATTCTTCAGTAATAGTAGTTTTAATTAGTTCTTCTTTCTTCTGTCTTCTGTATCTTTGATTGTTCTTCTTTCTTCAGTAATAGTAGTTTTAATTATTCTTCCTTCTTCTGTCTTCTGTATCTTTGATTGTTCTTCTTTCTTCATTCTTCAGTAATAGTAGTTTTAATTAGTTCTTCTTTCTTCTGTCTTCTGTATCTTTGATTGTTCTTCTTTCTTCAGTAATAGTAGTTTTAATTATTCTTCTTTCTTCTTTAGTTCTAATTATTCTTCTTTCTTCTGTCTTCGGTAGTAGTAGTTTTAATTATTCTTCCTTCTTCTGTCTTCTGTATCTTTGATTGTTCTTCTTTCTTCAGTAATAGTAGTTTTAATTATTCTTCTTTCTTCTGTCTTCTGTATCTTTGATTGTTCTTCTTTCTTCAGTAATAGTAGTTTTAATTATTCTTCTTTCTTCTTTAGTTCTAATTATTCTTCTTTCTTCTGTCTTCGGTAGTAGTAGTTTTAATTATTCTTCCTTCTTCTGTCTTCTGTATCTTTGATTGTTCTTCTTTCTTCAGTAATAGTAGTTTTAATTATTCTTCTTTCTTCTGTCTTCAGTAGTTTTGATTGTTCTTCTTTCTTCATTCTTCAGTAATAGTAGTTTTAATTATTCTTCTTTCTTCTTTAGTTTTGTTTTTTCTGGTCTGGTTTCTTTGACGGGGCATATTAATTGCCTGCTTCTATCTTACCTGGGTAATTTTGTTATTATCATTTTTAGTCTTCTGGGTTTTTAAATTTGTATTATATTATATTATTTGCAGAATTTTTCTTTATTTAACCTTTCTTGTGAATATATTTAGTAAATAGTGCATTTTAAACGATTCTCATTTAGATACTCCATATATTAGAGCTTTATTAATGATCATTGAGTAATGCATTTGTGTGGATTATCTGTCACGCTACAGATTGCTCTCTTCCAGAAGCGATTAGTTCAGATCATACTTAGTTTGTCTGAAGTAATTGCTTATGACATTATATTATAAATTATATTTCTTTACTTCCTTCACATTTCTAAAAATTTTTTCTCCTATATTTTGGAGCTTATCTATATTTCATTATTAACTGGATTCTTACTGATAGTAATAGTCATCTGAGGTTCGTTATTTTTTATTTTTCCATTTTCTTCTTAACTCGTTTCTTTATCCTTGGGATATTTATTCCCTAAAATTCCCTAACACGTTAGCTGGGGCAGTGTCCAGAGGGGCTCTGTAGGCATCTCACTCTGCTGGCCATGCTACGTCATTTATTGAAAACAGAGGTAAATCATCTCTGACCAATACATAATAATACTGCTGGACTTATCTCAGACAGTCATTAATAAAAATTATATAAGAATAGTCCACCTTATGACTATAAAAAAAAATTAAATATCTTTGGATATTTCACTTCGTATACGAACAGATCTATTAATATTTCTATCTTAGTGAATCTCTATCTCAGTTATTTTTCTCAATGGTTAGCTCTGTAGGCATTTTATTTCTCCTTGTGATTGGAAGCTGGTATAATATAATTATCACTCCTTATTCAGTGTAAAGTTTTTAATTCTCTGTCATTTTTTGACTGTTATCACAATCTCCTTCTGGTCATTGGTAGCATATATTTTGTATTATATTTTTGTTCCTTTCTTAATTCTTGTGAATCGTTCCACTAGTATTGTTTTTTCAATTACTCTTTTAATTGTCTTTTTAATAATTGACATTGATTATATGATCATCTTTTTCTTATGGATTTATTTATATATGGTTTTTTCTTTCTTAATCAAAATTTTATTTTGCTCTTGCTTTTTATCCAAATGCACTCTTTATTATTAATGTCATATGTTTAATATCTCTGTTTATTTTACATAAAATTCTCATTAATTTCACTTCACAATAAGTTTATTCATTTAAATTGTATCAGTGGTTTGTACTGCCATTTCTTTATTCTTGAAAGTTTTTCAGAATTGGTTCCATATATAATTGTTTGTAATGTTTTATCCAAATTACCTTTCTTCTTGTTCATTTCTAAAGTTGTTTTAAGATAAGGTTGTAAGTTGTTCTTACTTCTTCTGAATTTTGTGGTTTAATTCAAAATTCATTTTCTTCTTTTTTATTTTCCATAAAGTTTTCATAAATATTTGGTAGTAAGTAGACATTACTTCATTTTTGAATTTAGTGATTTTTCATCATAAATTATCTCCTAAATAATAGGTAGTAAGGTGTTCTTACTTGTTTTTTGAATTTTGAGATTTAATTCAAAATTCATTTTCTTCTTGATTCATAAATTGTTTTCTAAATAAATAGGTAGTAAGTAGTCATTACTTCATTTTTGAATTTTTACTTTATTCAAAATTCATTTTCTTCTTGATTCATAAATTGTTTTCTAAATAATAGGTAAGTAAGTAGTCATTACTTCTTTTTTGAATTTTGACTTTTAATTCAAAATTCATTTTCTTTCTGATTCATAAATTGTTTTCTAAATAATAGGTAAGTAAGTAGTCATTACTTCTTTTTTGAATTTTGACTTTTCATATTATTTCTTCTATACATTCCATTACTCATAATATTTTTTCATAAATATGGTTAACATATCATATTATTACCCTAAATATGGTATTAGCTCTCTTCTTTTCTTGATTTCAAATGTACTTCTTATAATTATTTTTCTTTTAAATACCCAGGTTGAAGATTTTTATTAGGTTGGACAATTGCTCATAATTTCTTTTTCTTTGACATAGTTTTTTGCCATTGCCGGTTATCATAACATCAGTCCCTTTTTGTGGAGGTGTATGGTATTAGACTTAACCGTAGTCTGTCACTTCATTTGCTCTCATTGTCCGGATGACCATAGTCTTCATCATCGTTCCGGTACTAGTGACATCTCTGGCCTTTGTTTTGTATTTCATTTTCCTAGCTGCTATTCCTTTGTTTGCTGCTAAGCTTATTCGGCTCCCTCTATCATAGTGTTTTATATACCAGTACGTCTCTGGTCCATCAATGATCAATGATACCATTGACAATCTACCATATATCTCCATCCCTGTTGTATTCCATTTACCTCTGATCACTTCCCCGTGGTAAACTACTGTCTGCTGGTAAACCATTTCTGAGATTACCATCAATCTATTTCCATAATTTATGGAACTCACGATTTCTTCATTGTTGGTAATAGGGATATTATCATTATCAAATAAACCATGGTTCATCATTTCCATTTCTTCCCTTGTTTTCATTAATTTCTTTGGATGCCTTCTTTTCATTCTCTTTTGTTTCACTTCCATATCCTTAGTATTTTCTTTCTTCCCGTTCGTTTTCTTTTCAGGTAACACTATCACTGGCTCCATTGTTTTATTGTTTGGTATTTCCTTTCGTTCTGGTTTGCTGTTGTCCAGTGTCTTATCCAATTCTTCATCCAAGGATGTGACGTTTTTATCTATTTCACTCAAACCTTCCTTCAAGATTTGTCTGTATTCTTTTCTATCCCTTCTTTCCTTTTCCCTGTCTTCTTTCATTTCCTTATGCCATCGTCGGTTATCCTCCCTTATTTCTTCTCTTAACCGTTGGTAGTCCTCTCTTAACTCTTCCCTTAATTGTTGATGATCACTTTCGATTTTCTTATTGGTTTCTTCCATCTTTTCTTCCAAATTCTTCTTAATTTCTTCCATTTTCTTTTCCACCTTTTTACTGGTTTCCTCAATTCTCTTATTGGTCCTTTCTATTTTACGGCCCAATTCTTCTTTTGTTTCTTGGTTGTCCTTCTTCAATTCTTCCCTTAAAGATTGGTTATCATTCTTCAAATCTTCTAATCTTTTATTATTTTCTTCTGTGGTAGAATCCATTTTCTTGTTCAAGTTTTCTTCGGTGGAATCCATTTTCTTGCTTAATTCTTCCTTGGTTGCTTGGTTGTCCTTCTTCAATTCTTCTTTCGTTGCTTGGTTGTCCTTCCTTAAGTTTTCTTCCATCTTCTTGCTGTTTTCTTCCATTCTCATGAACATTTCCATCATTTTCTCTAAAATCGGATCTTCTGTTGTTTTGGATTTCTCCTGGTCTTGGACATGGACGTCCCCTGTTTGAGTGGATATTTCGGGTTGTTTTTCTAGTGGTGCTGGTTGTTGATGTTCTACCCGTTCTAGTATTTTTTCCACGTCCTCCACTGGGGTCGCCTCCTTATCCTCCATATCGAGTTCTTTCTCGGCCTCCGCCGCTCTCTTCTTTGATGTGACACGACGCATTATTTTCCCTGATTCCCTGGCTGGGTAACCGCTGCCAAGCTGAATTAGGAATTGGGTAAGTAATTACCGCCTTTCAACCCCTAATTACAGCCCTTTAGTTGGACGCCAAATTATGTAATATAACTATGATGTGTTACTGTTCTATGGTGTTCTAAAATTCTGATGTAATCAAGCCCCACAAGTTGGGTTCGCCAATTTTATAATATAACTATGAGTTCTGGTTTCCTCAAGCCCCGCGATGGAAGCCAAATTATGTAATATAACTGTGAAGTCCTGTTTCTTCAAGCCCCGCGATGGAAGCCAAATTATGTAATATTACTATGATTGAGTGGGTATAATAAAATAAATAAAAGGTTGCTGTATGTAGATTGTGCTCTCCTGTAAGTCCCACTGGTTGTGCTAGCTGATTTTGTAATAAAACGATATTGCAAAATATAGCTTAATTTATAATATGTGTAGTACGTAGCTAATATCTTCTTGTTTTCTAATCTCTCACTGTTGATCTTCGCTTTGTAATACAACCATACTATAATCGTAATTGTAATGGTGTTCTGGTATAGTATTACCCAGAATAATTTTTATGGTGCGTATGTGTAGTAGTGACGTTCCGCTCTGGGAAACGTCGATTTGGTAATGTTCCTGGATTATGTGGTTATCAAATATTCTAGGTGTCTGTTGCTGTTGCAGCAATTTAAAATGTGATATAAATTTAAGATTTATATTTATAATAAAAAATAAATTCTGGAAAAATGTTTTCAATGTTTATATTCTTCAAATTTAGAAATAAATTGAGGTTGTTGATTGTAATTATAAGTATGATGGTATAGTGTGTATTCTAGTAATAATCTTCCCTTTTGTAAATCTGTTAAAAAGACAATCCAGTTAACTTCAAATTAGGCGCAAACGGCTCTCTTCTTCTTACTCTTGAAAGGTTGTAGTTCGCATATACCGCCTTTAAAGGTTATTCAGTTTTCTTGAAGAATTAACTATTATGTCCTTTTATAAGAGGAATGAACTTCAAATTACTAGATAACAATCGTTTATTAAACAGAATAATAAATTTTGGTTGATAAAAATATTGATGTTACAATGCCGTATCGACTCTATCAGGGCCGGTCGATATATGAATTTTACATTGGTATTATAAAAATAGTAGGTTCTTTGAACGGTTAATTATATAAAAAGCCAGAGAAGGTCAGGGTCAGAAAGTATAACACTTACAATTCTAAAAATGTATGAAAATTAAACAATATAATGGTAATTATTAATAATAAAAGTTTATATATAATTTTTATTCACCCCAGTTCAGCAAACAGTTGTCTAGTTGAGATGACGAGATTGGGTCAAAATGGCCGCCTGGCGCATGCGCGGAGTTCACCTTCTAACACTGACAGAGTATTTATGGAATAAATATGTCCCTTCTGCGGTTAAATCTTCTTCGCAATCGTATATTATCTTCTGGTGTATAGTTTAATGTCACTGTAGTAAGATGGACTAATTCACTTGGTGTTAAAATGTTGTTAATTAAGTATATCAATTGGTGTTTATGTGTGTCCGTTTAACCTCGAATATTCACTTGGTATTTGGTGTGATTCCAGTGTTATTTCATTTATATAGTTATATGTGGTTCTGTTTATTGGTGTTATGTAGTTCGTAGAGCAACTTCACCACTTCACAATGATTAGAATAGTTAAAAATTTAATTTTTACACAAAACTGATTCCGAACTCTTGTTATACGTAACCGCCATTAAGGTTGGTTTTATCAAATATTCACGTCAAGTGCTCTCTTCAATGTATAATAATGAACTGTCTGTATTTCCTTCATCTCATGAAAATCTTAGCCTATATAATATAGTTCAGACATTGTTAAAAATTGCCATAACTTCCGACACGTTTTAAAATAGTACACTATGTTCATAAATTAAATTCGTTATTAGTTAACTGTTTGTAATATTAAATACATATTCGTGTTCACGATTCTATTCTACTTATTTTGATAGTAATTAAGTTGGTGTTACAAAGTTTTATCTGAAAATTATTTCTTATAATTTTTTGGGAGGTAGGCCTAAAATTATACTTCCCTGTCTTCTATGTAAATAATAGCCATTTTAACTAATATAATTATTATTCTATGAAATCTGAAATTTGTATAATTATCAATTCTCACTTATTTTATTGCAATTTAGTATACTAATGATGGTTTTTTCACATAATTCAGTTGTATATGATTCCCCTTCTGATAAAGTTAGTGAACCTATTTCAGTTTCAAATGGTATTTCATTAGACAATCAAATAATTTTACTCATATAATGACCATATCTTTAGAAAGCCTTATTTACATAGTATTTAATATGTTGGGTGTATCTTGCCTAAATATTGTCAGTTTGCCTGGTTTATAAGATTAGGTTTATTAATTCTTCTGCATTTTAACTTTATTATATTGCCTAGATTTGAATTGTGGCCATTTGCAGAATGTTTTACTAATGTAATTATTTTATTTCCTTCTCTGACTTCTGACTCTGATATATTTGATTAAAAATTAGTTCTCTGATCTGGCATAACAGTAATTATAGATTATACAATTAAAATATAACACCCAGATATATAAAACTGGTGTTCTTAATAACATTGTTTTGGTATATCACCTAATAACATAATAAAAAGTATTTCTACAACATTGGAATGATATCTAATTTTAGATAATGCATTCCTAAATTAACATGAACAATAAAATAACAATTATAATACTAATATCTCTTATGACTAATCCTTACTTATCTAAATGCTATATTTAATTGGAACCCCACATTTGGATCCATATATAATTGTTAATACCTTCTACTACTTCATCATAAACAGTTAGTTCTGTAATTCCCCATTTTATAAGATTTATGCCCCCTCTTAAAGTATAACCCTGGCTATCTAAGTTATATTCCATTCTATGGAATGTTCATACAGTTTTAGTAGCTTTTTATTAGTAAAATTACTACTTCATTATCAAAGTAGGCACTGTTCACAAAACTTAAAGTTTGTTACTTTGTACTGCTACTCATGCACCTTTCTTAAAGTTTATTAGTTATAATTTGATCACTTACACTTTTCCATGGTGAATTATTACTATATTTACTAGTCTTTTTCTAGTTTTTAATATGAAATATTCAACCATGGGGGAACTGTGAAGATTTGTTTATACACATTACACAATAACTTTTTGAATGCACTAATATTTACTACAGCTAACACTTTTAGTTTGTTGTCAGTTTTACAGTGATATGGTTTTTTAATGTGTTATACTTTCTTTTCTGGGCATTCATTGATTTTGGGGTTTTTTGGGGGTTCTTTCCCTATGGGGTTTTTGTTTTATATGGGTCGTCTTAATTATTCTTCTTTCTTCTTGAGTTTGGTTATTCTTCCTTCTTCTGTAGTTTTGGAATATCCTTCCTTCTTCTTTCTTCTGTAGTTCTTATTTTTATTATTCTTCTTTCTTCTTTAGTTCTAATTATTCTTCTTTCTTCTGTCTTCGGTAGTAGTAGTTTTAATTATTCTTCCTTCTGCTGTCTTCTGTATCTTTGATTGTTCTTCTTTCTTCATTCTTCAGTAATAGTAGTTTTAATTAGTTCTTCTTTCTTCTGTCTTCTGTATCTTTGATTGTTCTTCTTTCTTCAGTAATAGTAGTTTTAATTAGTTCTTCTTTCTTCTGTCTTCTGTATCTTTGATTGTTCTTCTTTCTTCAGTAATAGTAGTTTTAATTATTCTTCTTTCTTCTTTAGTTCTAATTATTCTTCTTTCTTCTGTCTTCGGTAGTAGTAGTTTTAATTATTCTTCCTTCTTCTGTCTTCTGTATCTTTGATTGTTCTTCTTTCTTCAGTAATAGTAGTTTTAATTATTCTTCTTTCTTCTGTCTTCTGTATCTTTGATTGTTCTTCTTTCTTCAGTAATAGTAGTTTTAATTATTCTTCTTTCTTCTTTAGTTCTAATTATTCTTCTTTCTTCTGTCTTCGGTAGTAGTAGTTTTAATTATTCTTCCTTCTTCTGTCTTCTGTATCTTTGATTGTTCTTCTTTCTTCAGTAATAGTAGTTTTAATTATTCTTCTTTCTTCTGTCTTCAGTAGTTTTGATTGTTCTTCTTTCTTCATTCTTCAGTAATAGTAGTTTTAATTATTCTTCTTTCTTCTTTAGTTTTGTTTTTTCTGGTCTGGTTTCTTTGACGGGGTATATTAATTGCCTGCTTCTATCTTACCTGGGTAATTTTGTTATTATCATTTTTAGTCTTCTGGGTTTTTAAATTTGTATTATATTATATTATTTGCAGAATTTTTCTTTATTTAACCTTTCTTGTGAATATATTTAGTAAATAGTGCATTTTAAACGATTCTCATTTAGATACTCCATATATTAGAGCTTTATTAATGATCATTGAGTAATGCATTTGTGTGGATTATCTGTCACGCTACAATGTTCAAGGTAATTAATGTTAAATATAATGTTTTAATGTGTTAAAGATGCTATTTCAAATAAGGAGAAAAGTAATTTGATAAAGTGAGAAATAAAGTAATAATTTGTGAAAGTTAATAAAAGATAGATGGGGTGATTAATGTTTTGTGGGACATGTAGACCAGTCCAAGTTGAAGTTAAAGTTGAAGTAGTAGAGATGAAAATAGTGTTTTGAATTAATGTAATGTTGTTGTGAGGTAATGTAATAGATATTGAGAAGTATTGATGTTGACACAGTAGTTAGGGGGAATATATGTAGAGTTTTGAGTGATATATTGATGTTTATAATTGATGATGTTATTTTGTTGTAGTTGAGGTGAGGTAATAAGATTGAGATTTGGGGATGGCAATTTTGTAAGAGGGGATAGTGTAATGTAGGCGCCAACAAAAGGGTTGGGATGGGGAGGGACCGTTTAGCGCCGGAAAAGGTTACCTTAGGTAGAATCCAGGAACCAGATTAAGGGAATGAGCTTTGGGGGGGGGAACACTTATCCTAAGTACAAAGGGTTAGAGATTATTTTTTTATATATATATCGAGAGAATGATGTAGATTGAGTTTAATGGTAAGTTGGGTTTAGAGATTGTTCGATAGATATTTGGATAGAGATGGGTGTCATATTAGTTACAGTTGTTAGTGGTATTAGAGTCAGAGGGAGAAAGATTATATATGAATACATGCCAAGTGGCAAATCGAGTTATTACAATAATTAAATCACCCACAGTAATGGAGAATGAGATTGGTAAATAAAGAAAGAGATTTATAGTTAAAAAATATAAAATTTGCTAACTGCTATAATTTTTTATTGTTCGACTAAGCTTTTCGTCATTACTGACATCTTCAGGTCTTAAACAACGTCTATCAACTGTACGTTGTAGGCTTTTATACTTTAGGCGCCTCCCCTTATGACATCGCCCCTCCTATTGGTTCTAGCTGCTACCGCTCTTCACGGGAACTTTGTCTACCTTTTTCCGTTAAGCATTTTTCTAACGTCCGTCAAATTGTTTTAAGAATCTCCCGTTAATTTCTTCATTCTTGACTTATAATTTTTTTTGTAACCTTTTACATTTCGTCATTTTTTAGTGTGTTATTCTTATTATTTTAATTTATTTTTGTGTATTGTTTAATATATAATAAAATATTTCTTCATTTGTAAAATCCACTTTTATATTCATTAATTTATTTTTATCTTCTTTTTTAACTTTAAGTATTTCTAGTTCTTCTATTAATTTTCTTTTTTGCGGATTGTTTTCTATTTTGATTATTTCCATATTTTCATTGGGATTTATGAATTTATGGCCTGATTCGTTGAAATGTATTGCATATAGTGAGTTCGTTACTCTAACCCCTTCTCCTTTTGCGTGTTCATTCATTCTAATTTTAAATTTTCTTCCAGTTTCGCTCAGATATATCTTATTACATTCCCCACATTTTAATTTGTATACGCCGCTTTTTTCTGTTAATGGAATTTCTTCTGTTTTATCATTTTTTATATATTCGAATACATTTTTCGTTTTCTTTATTCCTATCTGTATTTCATATTTTTCGAAACATTTTGTAACATTTTTGTTTGATATCCTATGTATGTTATTGCTCCTTTATATTTCTTTTCTTCATTTGTTTTTTCTTTTTTGTTATTTTCTATTTCTTTATTTTCCTCTATTTTCTTAACTATTCTATTAATTATTTTAGGGTTGTAATTATTATTTTTTGCTATTTGTTGTATTTTATTTAATTCTTTTTGTTTGAGTTCTTCATTTTCTAGATAATTTATAGCTCTATAGCAAAATGAATTTAATGCTGCCATTTTATAATTGACTGGATGATATGATTCTTGTGGAATTATTAAATCTGAGTATGTTTCTTTCCTATATATATCGAATATGAGTTTGTTATCTTCAATTTTTTTTTATATTGATATCCAGGAAATTAATTTCTAATCCTCCAATTTCTTCTTGAAATTTTATTGTTTTTTCTATGTTATTTAGTTGTTCCGTAAATTTTTTAAATTCATTTACTTCACCTTCCCAAACTATTAGTATGTCATCTACATACCTGATCCATTTTTTAATTCTTCTTTCTTTATCTATATCTTTTAAAATTTTGATTTCAAAGCTATTCATGAATATCTCTGCCATTAATGGTGAAAGCGGTGATCCCATTGGTAATCCATTTTCTTGTATGTAAAATTTGTTATTAAATCTGAAGTAGATCTGGCTTAGGCATAATTCTAATCCTTCTATTATTCGTTTTTCCATTCTACATTACTTAATTTGTTTTTCTTTATTATTTCTACTGTTTTTGCTATTGGTACGTTGGTGTACATATCTTTTATATCTAATGACATTAATTTTGTCTTATTTGTTATGGTAATTTCTTTTAATCTTTCTATTACCTTTTTACTATTTTCTATGCTGTGGATTTCTTCTTTTTCATATGCCATTTTTTAATTCTTTTACTTATTTCTTTTGATATTTTGTATGTTGGCGAATTTATAAATGATACTATAGGTCTTAATGGCATTTCTTTTTTATGAACCTTAATTTGACATCTAAATTATGGAGCTTCAGGATTATGTTCTATTTTTTGTTTCTTTTGCCATTCTGTTAAATATGTTGTCTTTTTTATCAATTTCTTTGTTTGTGCTTGAAATTTACTTGTGTAATCATATTTTATTTCTTTATATGGTCCTTTTTGTATAAATTGTTCTGCTTTTTCGATATAATCTCTTTTGTTCATTACCACTGCTGTATTACCTTTATCGGCTTTTATAACTATCAAATTGTTCTCCGTGATTTTCTTTTTTAATTCTCTTATATTTCTTTTTATTTGTGTTTCGTTTTTATTTCTTACATTTTTGTTTTTCTTACATATTTTTTCTACTATTTCTTTTACTTCACTTCTTAATTGTTTTTTAGTTTCTTCATTTTTTATTTTATCGATTATTTCTTCACATTCTATTATTGTATTTTCTTTATCTATGTTTGTTTTTGTTGCATATTTTAAACTTTTCCCTAATAATTTATGTTCATTTTCTGTAAACTTTGTTTCTGTTAAATTTAATACTTTTTCAGCAAATTTTATTTCTTTATCTTTTTCTTTATTTTTATTTCTTGTTCCTTCTATTAATTCCTTGAGTTTCTTATTTAATCTCTCTTCCATTTTTCTTATTTTCTTTTCTATGTATTTTTCACCAAACTCTTTTCTCATTTCTTCTATTTCTATATAATTGTAACTTGTATATAATTTTTGATGTAATTGATACATTTCTTTGTTATGTTTATTTATTTTACTGTATAAGTTCTTAATTTCAAGTTTTATCCATATTTTTTCCGCCATCTTTTTCACTTGGTTTGCTACTTTGCTTTTGTTATTAATTTTAATTTTTGCGTATTTTGGAGTTATTTTATTAATTAAACACTGTTTATTAAACCAAATTTTCCCTAGCGTTTTTTTCAATTTTGCTTTAATTTTTAAATACTTAAAAAATTCCCTTACATTTTTATATTTATCTGCTTGCAATTCGCATATTTCATTCTTCGTATTGTTTAAATTAGCAGCCATCCTTACTATTTCTTTTATGAATTTGCTAACTGCTATAATTTTTTATTGTTCGACTAAGCTTTTCGTCATTACTGACATCTTCAGGTCTTAAACAACGTCTATCAACTGTACGTTGTAGGCTTTTATACTTTAGGCGCCTCCCCTTATGACATCGCCCCTCCTATTGGTTCTAGCTGCTACCGCTCTTCACGGGAACTTTGTCTACCTTTTTCCGTTAGGCATTTTTCTAACGTCCGTCAAATTGTTTTAAGAATCTCCCGTTAATTTCTTCATTCTTGACTTATAATTTTTTTTGTAACCTTTTACATTTCGTCATTTTTTAGTGTGTTATTCTTATTATTTTAATTTATTTTTGTTTATTGTTTAATATATAATAAAATATTTCTTCATTTGTAAAATCCACTTTTATATTCATTAATTTATTTTTATCTTCTTTTTTAACTTTAAGTATTTCTAGTTCTTCTATTAATTTTCTTTTTTGCGGATTGTTTTCTATTTTGATTATTTCCATATTTTCATTGGGATTTATGAATTTATGGCCTGATTCGTTGAAATGTCTTGCATATAGTGAGTTCGTTACTCTAACCCCTTCTCCTTTTGCGTGTTCATTCATTCTAATTTTAAATTTTCTTCCAGTTTCGCCCAGATATATCTTATTACATTCCCCACATTTTAATTTGTATACGCCGCTTTTTTCTGTTAATGGAATTTCTTCTGTTTTATCATTTTTTATATATTCGAATACATTTTTCGTTTTCTTTATTCCTATCTGTATTTCATATTTTTCGAAACATTTTTGTAACATTTTTGTTTGATATCCTATGTATGTTATTGCTCCTTTATATTTCTTTTCTTCATTTGTTTTTTCTTTTTTGTTATTTTCTATTTCTTTATTTTCCTCTATTTTCTTAACTATTCTATTAATTATTTTAGGGTTGTAATTATTATTTTTTGCTATTTGTTGTATTTTATTTAATTCTTTTTGTTTGAGTTCTTCATTTTCTAGATAATTTATAGCTCTATAGCAAAATGAATTTAATGCTGCCATTTTATAATTGACTGGATGATATGATTCTTGTGGAATTATTAAATCTGAGTATGTTTCTTTCCTATATATATCGAATTTGAGTTTGTTATCTTCAATTTTTTTTTATATTGATATCCAGGAAATTAATTTCTAATCCTCCAATTTCTTCTTGAAATTTTATTGTTTTTTCTATGTTATTTAGTTGTTCCGTAAATTTTTTAAATTCATTTACTTCACCTTCCCAAACTATTAGTATGTCATCTACATACCTGATCCATTTTTTAATTCTTCTTTCTTTATCTATATCTTTTAAAATTTTGATTTCAAAGCTATTCATGAATATCTCTGCCATTAATGGTGAAAGCGGTGATCCCATTGGTAATCCATTTTCTTGTATGTAAAATTTGTTATTAAATCTGAAGTAGTTCTGGCTTAGGCATAATTCTAATCCTTCTATTATTCGTTTTTCCATTCTACATTACTTAATTTGTTTTTCTTTATTATTTCTACTGTTTTTGCTATTGGTACGTTGGTGTACATATCTTTTATATCTAATGACATTAATTTTGTCTTATTTGTTATGGTAATTTCTTTTAATCTTTCTATTACCTTTTTACTATTTTCTATGCTGTGGATTTCTTCTTTTTCATATGCCATTTTTTAATTCTTTTACTTATTTCTTTTGATATTTTGTATGTTGGCGAATTTATAAATGATACTATAGGTCTTAATGGCATTTCTTTTTTATGAACCTTAATTTGACATCTAAATTATGGAGCTTCAGGATTATGTTCTATTTTTTGTTTCTTTTGCCATTCTGTTAAATATGTTGTCTTTTTTATCAATTTCTTTGTTTGTGCTTGAAATTTACTTGTGTAATCATATTTTATTTCTTTATATGGTCCTTTTTGTATAAATTGTTCTGCTTTTTCGATATAATCTCTTTTGTTCATTACCACTGCTGTATTACCTTTATCGGCTTTTATAACTATCAAATTGTTCTCCGTGATTTTCTTTTTTAATTCTCTTATATTTCTTTTTATTTGTGTTTCGTTTTTATTTCTTACATTTTTGTTTTTCTTACATATTTTTTCTACTATTTCTTTTACTTCACTTCTTAATTGTTTTTTAGTTTCTTCATTTTTTATTTTATCGATTATTTCTTCACATTCTATTATTGTATTTTCTTTATCTATGTTTGTTTTTGTTGCATATTTTAAACTGTTCCCTAATAATTTATGTTCATTTTCTGTAAACTTTGTTTCTGTTAAATTTAATACTTTTTCAGCAAATTTTATTTCTTTATCTTTTTCTTTATTTTTATTTCTTGTTCCTTCTATTAATTCCTTGAGTTTCTTATTTAATCTCTCTTCCATTTTTCTTATTTTCTTTTCTATGTATTTTTCACCAAACTCTTTTCTCATTTCTTCTATTTCTATATAATTGTAACTTGTATATAATTTTTGATGTAACTGATACATTTCTTTGTTATGTTTATTTATTTTACTGTATAAGTTCTTAATTTCAAGTTTTATCCATATTTTTTCCGCCATCTTTTTCACTTGGTTTGCTACTTTGCTTTTGTTATTAATTTTAATTTTTGCGTATTTTGGAGTTATTTTATTAATTAAACACTGTTTATTAAACCAAATTTTCCCTAGCGTTTTTTTCAATTTTGCTTTAATTTTTAAATACTTAAAAAATTCCCTTACATTTTTATATTTATCTGCTTGCAATTCGCATATTTCATTCTTCGTATTGTTTAAATTAGCAGCCATCCTTACTATTTCTTTTATGAATTTGCTAACTGCTATAATTTTTTATTGTTCGACTAAGCTTTTCGTCATTACTGACATCTTCAGGTCTTAAACAACGTCTATCAACTGTACGTTGTAGGCTTTTATACTTTAGGCGCCTCCCCTTATGTCATCGCCCCTCCTATTGGTTCTAGCTGCTACCGCTCTTCACGGGAACTTTGTCTACCTTTTTCCGTTAGGCATTTTTCTAACGTCCGTCAAATTGTTTTAAGAATCTCCCGTTAATTTCTTCATTCTTGACTTATAATTTTTTTTGTAACCTTTTACATTTCGTCATTTTTTAGTGTGTTATTCTTATTATTTTAATTTATTTTTGTTTATTGTTTAATATATAATAAAATATTTCTTCATTTGTAAAATCCACTTTTATATTCATTAATTTATTTTTATCTTCTTTTTTAACTTTAAGTATTTCTAGTTCTTCTATTAATTTTCTTTTTTGCGGATTGTTTTCTATTTTGATTATTTCCATATTTTCATTGGGATTTATGAATTTATGGCCTGATTCGTTGAAATGTCTTGCATATAGTGAGTTCGTTACTCTAACCCCTTCTCCTTTTGCGTGTTCATTCATTCTAATTTTAAATTTTCTTCCAGTTTCACCCAGATATATCTTATTACATTCCCCACATTTTAATTTGTATACGCCGCTTTTTTCTGTTAATGGAATTTCTTCTGTTTTATCATTTTTTATATATTCGAATACATTTTTCGTTTTCTTTATTCCTATCTGTATTTCATATTTTTCGAAACATTTTTGTAACATTTTTGTTTGATATCCTATGTATGTTATTGCTCCTTTATATTTCTTTTCTTCATTTGTTTTTTCTTTTTTGTTATTTTCTATTTCTTTATTTTCCTCTATTTTCTTAACTATTCTATTAATTATTTTAGGGTTGTAATTATTATTTTTTGCTATTTGTTGTATTTTATTTAATTCTTTTTGTTTGAGTTCTTCATTTTCTAGATAATTTATAGCTCTATAGCAAAATGAATTTAATGCTGCCATTTTATAATTGACTGGATGATATGATTCTTGTGGAATTATTAAATCTGAGTATGTTTCTTTCCTATATATATCGAATTTGAGTTTGTTATCTTCAATTTTTTTTTATATTGATATCCAGGAAATTAATTTCTAATCCTCCAATTTCTTCTTGAAATTTTATTGTTTTTTCTATGTTATTTAGTTGTTCCGTAAATTTTTTAAATTCATTTACTTCACCTTCCCAAACTATTAGTATGTCATCTACATACCTGATCCATTTTTTAATTCTTCTTTCTTTATCTATATCTTTTAAAATTTTGATTTCAAAGCTATTCATGAATATCTCTGCCATTAATGGTGAAAGCGGTGATCCCATTGGTAATCCATTTTCTTGTATGTAAAATTTGTTATTAAATCTGAAGTAGTTCTGGCTTAGGCATAATTCTAATCCTTCTATTATTCGTTTTTCCATTCTACATTACTTAATTTGTTTTTCTTTATTATTTCTACTGTTTTTGCTATTGGTACGTTGGTGTACATATCTTTTATATCTAATGACATTAATTTTGTCTTATTTGTTATGGTAATTTCTTTTAATCTTTCTATTACCTTTTTACTATTTTCTATGCTGTGGATTTCTTCTTTTTCATATGCCATTTTTTAATTCTTTTACTTATTTCTTTTGATATTTTGTATGTTGGCGAATTTATAAATGATACTATAGGTCTTAATGGCATTTCTTTTTTATGAACCTTAATTTGACATCTAAATTATGGAGCTTCAGGATTATGTTCTATTTTTTGTTTCTTTTGCCATTCTGTTAAATATGTTGTCTTTTTTATCAATTTCTTTGTTTGTGCTTGAAATTTACTTGTGTAATCATATTTTATTTCTTTATATGGTCCTTTTTGTATAAATTGTTCTGCTTTTTCGATATAATCTCTTTTGTTCATTACCACTGCTGTATTACCTTTATCGGCTTTTATAACTATCAAATTGTTCTCCGTGATTTTCTTTTTTAATTCTCTTATATTTCTTTTTATTTGTGTTTCGTTTTTATTTCTTACATTTTTGTTTTTCTTACATATTTTTTCTACTATTTCTTTTACTTCACTTCTTAATTGTTTTTTAGTTTCTTCATTTTTTATTTTATCGATTATTTCTTCACATTCTATTATTGTATTTTCTTTATCTATGTTTGTTTTTGTTGCATATTTTAAACTGTTCCCTAATAATTTAAGTTCATTTTCTGTAAACTTTGTGTCTGTTAAATTTAATACTTTTTCAGCAAATTTTATTTCTTTATCTTTTTCTTTATTTTTATTTCTTGTTCCTTCTATTAATTCCTTGAGTTTCTTATTTAATCTCTCTTCCATTTTTCTTATTTTCTTTTCTATGTATTTTTCACCAAACTCTTTTCTCATTTCTTCTATTTCTATATAATTGTAACTTGTATATAATTTTTGATGTAACTGATACATTTCTTTGTTATGTTTATTTATTTTACTGTATAAGTTCTTAATTTCAAGTTTTATCCATATTTTTTCCGCCATCTTTTTCACTTGGTTTGCTACTTTGCTTTTGTTATTAATTTTAATTTTTGCGTATTTTGGAGTTATTTTATTAATTAAACACTGTTTATTAAACCAAATTTTCCCTAGCGTTTTTTTCAATTTTGCTTTAATTTTTAAATACTTAAAAAATTCCCTTACATTTTTATATTTATCTGCTTGCAATTCGCATATTTCATTCTTCGTATTGTTTAAATTAGCAGCCATCCTTACTATTTCTTTTATGAATTTGCTAACTGCTATAATTTTTTATTGTTCGACTAAGCTTTTCGTCATTACTGACATCTTCAGGTCTTAAACAACGTCTATCAACTGTACGTTGTAGGCTTTTATACTTTAGGCGCCTCCCCTTATGTCATCGCCCCTCCTATTGGTTCTAGCTGCTACCGCTCTTCACGGGAACTTTGTCTACCTTTTTCCGTTAGGCATTTTTCTAACGTCCGTCAAATTGTTTTAAGAATCTCCCGTTAATTTCTTCATTCTTGACTTATAATTTTTTTTGTAACCTTTTACATTTCGTCATTTTTTAGTGTGTTATTCTTATTATTTTAATTTATTTTTGTTTATTGTTTAATATATAATAAAATATTTCTTCATTTGTAAAATCCACTTTTATATTCATTAATTTATTTTTATCTTCTTTTTTAACTTTAAGTATTTCTAGTTCTTCTATTAATTTTCTTTTTTGCGGATTGTTTTCTATTTTGATTATTTCCATATTTTCATTGGGATTTATGAATTTATGGCCTGATTCGTTGAAATGTCTTGCATATAGTGAGTTCGTTACTCTAACCCCTTCTCCTTTTGCGTGTTCATTCATTCTAATTTTAAATTTTCTTCCAGTTTCGCCCAGATATATCTTATTACATTCCCCATATTTTAATTTGTATACGCCGCTTTTTTCTGTTAATGGAATTTCTTCTGTTTTATCATTTTTTATATATTCGAATACATTTTTCGTTTTCTTTATTCCTATCTGTATTTCATATTTTTCGAAACATTTTTGTAACATTTTTGTTTGATATCCTATGTATGTTATTGCTCCTTTATATTTCTTTTCTTCATTTGTTTTTTCTTTTTTGTTATTTTCTATTTCTTTATTTTCCTCTATTTTCTTAACTATTCTATTAATTATTTTAGGGTTGTAATTATTATTTTTTGCTATTTGTTGTATTTTATTTAATTCTTTTTGTTTGAGTTCTTCATTTTCTAGATAATTTATAGCTCTATAGCAAAATGAATTTAATGCTGCCATTTTATAATTGACTGGATGATATGATTCTTGTGGAATTATTAAATCTGAGTATGTTTCTTTCCTATATATATCGAATTTGAGTTTGTTATCTTCAATTTTTTTTTATATTGATATCCAGGAAATTAATTTCTAATCCTCCAATTTCTTCTTGAAATTTTATTGTTTTTTCTATGTTATTTAGTTGTTCCGTAAATTTTTTAAATTCATTTACTTCACCTTCCCAAACTATTAGTATGTCATCTACATACCTGATCCATTTTTTAATTCTTCTTTCTTTATCTATATCTTTTAAAATTTTGATTTCAAAGCTATTCATGAATATCTCTGCCATTAATGGTGAAAGCGGTGATCCCATTGGTAATCCATTTTCTTGTATGTAAAATTTGTTATTAAATCTGAAGTAGTTCTGGCTTAGGCATAATTCTAATCCTTCTATTATTCGTTTTTCCATTCTACATTACTTAATTTGTTTTTCTTTATTATTTCTACTGTTTTTGCTATTGGTACGTTGGTGTACATATCTTTTATATCTAATGACATTAATTTTGTCTTATTTGTTATGGTAATTTCTTTTAATCTTTCTATTACCTTTTTACTATTTTCTATGCTGTGGATTTCTTCTTTTTCATATGCCATTTTTTAATTCTTTTACTTATTTCTTTTGATATTTTGTATGTTGGCGAATTTATAAATGATACTATAGGTCTTAATGGCATTTCTTTTTTATGAACCTTAATTTGACATCTAAATTATGGAGCTTCAGGATTATGTTCTATTTTTTGTTTCTTTTGCCATTCTGTTAAATATGTTGTCTTTTTTATCAATTTCTTTGTTTGTGCTTGAAATTTACTTGTGTAATCATATTTTATTTCTTTATATGGTCCTTTTTGTATAAATTGTTCTGCTTTTTCGATATAATCTCTTTTGTTCATTACCACTGCTGTATTACCTTTATCGGCTTTTATAACTATCAAATTGTTCTCCGTGATTTTCTTTTTTAATTCTCTTATATTTCTTTTTATTTGTGTTTCGTTTTTATTTCTTACATTTTTGTTTTTCTTACATATTTTTTCTACTATTTCTTTTACTTCACTTCTTAATTGTTTTTTAGTTTCTTCATTTTTTATTTTATCGATTATTTCTTCACATTCTATTATTGTATTTTCTTTATCTATGTTTGTTTTTGTTGCATATTTTAAACTTTTCCCTAATAATTTATGTTCATTTTCTGTAAACTTTGTTTCTGTTAAATTTAATACTTTTTCAGCAAATTTTATTTCTTTATCTTTTTCTTTATTTTTATTTCTTGTTCCTTCTATTAATTCCTTGAGTTTCTTATTTAATCTCTCTTCCATTTTTCTTATTTTCTTTTCTATGTATTTTTCACCAAACTCTTTTCTCATTTCTTCTATTTCTATATAATTGTAACTTGTATATAATTTTTGATGTAACTGATACATTTCTTTGTTATGTTTATTTATTTTACTGTATAAGTTCTTAATTTCAAGTTTTATCCATATTTTTTCCGCCATCTTTTTCACTTGGTTTGCTACTTTGCTTTTGTTATTAATTTTAATTTTTGCGTATTTTGGAGTTATTTTATTAATTAAACACTGTTTATTAAACCAAATTTTCCCTAGCGTTTTTTTCAATTTTGCTTTAATTTTTAAATACTTAAAAAATTCCCTTACATTTTTATATTTATCTGCTTGCAATTCGCATATTTCATTCTTCGTATTGTTTAAATTAGCAGCCATCCTTACTATTTCTTTTATGAATTTGCTAACTGCTATAATTTTTTATTGTTCGACTAAGCTTTTCGTCATTACTGACATCTTCAGGTCTTAAACAACGTCTATCAACTGTACGTTGTAGGCTTTTATACTTTAGGCGCCTCCCCTTATGTCATCGCCCCTCCTATTGGTTCTAGCTGCTACCGCTCTTCACGGGAACTTTGTCTACCTTTTTCCGTTAGGCATTTTTCTAACGTCCGTCAAATTGTTTTAAGAATCTCCCGTTAATTTCTTCATTCTTGACTTATAATTTTTTTTGTAACCTTTTACATTTCGTCATTTTTTAGTGTGTTATTCTTATTATTTTAATTTATTTTTGTTTATTGTTTAATATATAATAAAATATTTCTTCATTTGTAAAATCCACTTTTATATTCATTAATTTATTTTTATCTTCTTTTTTAACTTTAAGTATTTCTAGTTCTTCTATTAATTTTCTTTTTTGCGGATTGTTTTCTATTTTGATTATTTCCATATTTTCATTGGGATTTATGAATTTATGGCCTGATTCGTTGAAATGTCTTGCATATAGTGAGTTCGTTACTCTAACCCCTTCTCCTTTTGCGTGTTCATTCATTCTAATTTTAAATTTTCTTCCAGTTTCACCCAGATATATCTTATTACATTCCCCACATTTTAATTTGTATACGCCGCTTTTTTCTGTTAATGGAATTTCTTCTGTTTTATCATTTTTTATATATTCGAATACATTTTTCGTTTTCTTTATTCCTATCTGTATTTCATATTTTTCGAAACATTTTTGTAACATTTTTGTTTGATATCCTATGTATGTTATTGCTCCTTTATATTTCTTTTCTTCATTTGTTTTTTCTTTTTTGTTATTTTCTATTTCTTTATTTTCCTCTATTTTCTTAACTATTCTATTAATTATTTTAGGGTTGTAATTATTATTTTTTGCTATTTGTTGTATTTTATTTAATTCTTTTTGTTTGAGTTCTTCATTTTCTAGATAATTTATAGCTCTATAGCAAAATGAATTTAATGCTGCCATTTTATAATTGACTGGATGATATGATTCTTGTGGAATTATTAAATCTGAGTATGTTTCTTTCCTATATATATCGAATTTGAGTTTGTTATCTTCAATTTTTTTTTATATTGATATCCAGGAAATTAATTTCTAATCCTCCAATTTCTTCTTGAAATTTTATTGTTTTTTCTATGTTATTTAGTTGTTCCGTAAATTTTTTAAATTCATTTACTTCACCTTCCCAAACTATTAGTATGTCATCTACATACCTGATCCATTTTTTAATTCTTCTTTCTTTATCTATATCTTTTAAAATTTTGATTTCAAAGCTATTCATGAATATCTCTGCCATTAATGGTGAAAGCGGTGATCCCATTGGTAATCCATTTTCTTGTATGTAAAATTTGTTATTAAATCTGAAGTAGTTCTGGCTTAGGCATAATTCTAATCCTTCTATTATTCGTTTTTCCATTCTACATTACTTAATTTGTTTTTCTTTATTATTTCTACTGTTTTTGCTATTGGTACGTTGGTGTACATATCTTTTATATCTAATGACATTAATTTTGTCTTATTTGTTATGGTAATTTCTTTTAATCTTTCTATTACCTTTTTACTATTTTCTATGCTGTGGATTTCTTCTTTTTCATATGCCATTTTTTAATTCTTTTACTTATTTCTTTTGATATTTTGTATGTTGGCGAATTTATAAATGATACTATAGGTCTTAATGGCATTTCTTTTTTATGAACCTTAATTTGACATCTAAATTATGGAGCTTCAGGATTATGTTCTATTTTTTGTTTCTTTTGCCATTCTGTTAAATATGTTGTCTTTTTTATCAATTTCTTTGTTTGTGCTTGAAATTTACTTGTGTAATCATATTTTATTTCTTTATATGGTCCTTTTTGTATAAATTGTTCTGCTTTTTCGATATAATCTCTTTTGTTCATTACCACTGCTGTATTACCTTTATCGGCTTTTATAACTATCAAATTGTTCTCCGTGATTTTCTTTTTTAATTCTCTTATATTTCTTTTTATTTGTGTTTCGTTTTTATTTCTTACATTTTTGTTTTTCTTACATATTTTTTCTACTATTTCTTTTACTTCACTTCTTAATTGTTTTTTAGTTTCTTCATTTTTTATTTTATCGATTATTTCTTCACATTCTATTATTGTATTTTCTTTATCTATGTTTGTTTTTGTTGCATATTTTAAACTGTTCCCTAATAATTTAAGTTCATTTTCTGTAAACTTTGTGTCTGTTAAATTTAATACTTTTTCAGCAAATTTTATTTCTTTATCTTTTTCTTTATTTTTATTTCTTGTTCCTTCTATTAATTCCTTGAGTTTCTTATTTAATCTCTCTTCCATTTTTCTTATTTTCTTTTCTATGTATTTTTCACCAAACTCTTTTCTCATTTCTTCTATTTCTATATAATTGTAACTTGTATATAATTTTTGATGTAACTGATACATTTCTTTGTTATGTTTATTTATTTTACTGTATAAGTTCTTAATTTCAAGTTTTATCCATATTTTTTCCGCCATCTTTTTCACTTGGTTTGCTACTTTGCTTTTGTTATTAATTTTAATTTTTGCGTATTTTGGAGTTATTTTATTAATTAAACACTGTTTATTAAACCAAATTTTCCCTAGCGTTTTTTTCAATTTTGCTTTAATTTTTAAATACTTAAAAAATTCCCTTACATTTTTATATTTATCTGCTTGCAATTCGCATATTTCATTCTTCGTATTGTTTAAATTAGCAGCCATCCTTACTATTTCTTTTATGAATTTGCTAACTGCTATAATTTTTTATTGTTCGACTAAGCTTTTCGTCATTACTGACATCTTCAGGTCTTAAACAACGTCTATCAACTGTACGTTGTAGGCTTTTATACTTTAGGCGCCTCCCCTTATGTCATCGCCCCTCCTATTGGTTCTAGCTGCTACCGCTCTTCACGGGAACTTTGTCTACCTTTTTCCGTTAGGCATTTTTCTAACGTCCGTCAAATTGTTTTAAGAATCTCCCGTTAATTTCTTCATTCTTGACTTATAATTTTTTTTGTAACCTTTTACATTTCGTCATTTTTTAGTGTGTTATTCTTATTATTTTAATTTATTTTTGTTTATTGTTTAATATATAATAAAATATTTCTTCATTTGTAAAATCCACTTTTATATTCATTAATTTATTTTTATCTTCTTTTTTAACTTTAAGTATTTCTAGTTCTTCTATTAATTTTCTTTTTTGCGGATTGTTTTCTATTTTGATTATTTCCATATTTTCATTGGGATTTATGAATTTATGGCCTGATTCGTTGAAATGTCTTGCATATAGTGAGTTCGTTACTCTAACCCCTTCTCCTTTTGCGTGTTCATTCATTCTAATTTTAAATTTTCTTCCAGTTTCGCCCAGATATATCTTATTACATTCCCCACATTTTAATTTGTATACGCCGCTTTTTTCTGTTAATGGAATTTCTTCTGTTTTATCATTTTTTATATATTCGAATACATTTTTCGTTTTCTTTATTCCTATCTGTATTTCATATTTTTCGAAACATTTTTGTAACATTTTTGTTTGATATCCTATGTATGTTATTGCTCCTTTATATTTCTTTTCTTCATTTGTTTTTTCTTTTTTGTTATTTTCTATTTCTTTATTTTCCTCTATTTTCTTAACTATTCTATTAATTATTTTAGGGTTGTAATTATTATTTTTTGCTATTTGTTGTATTTTATTTAATTCTTTTTGTTTGAGTTCTTCATTTTCTAGATAATTTATAGCTCTATAGCAAAATGAATTTAATGCTGCCATTTTATAATTGACTGGATGATATGATTCTTGTGGAATTATTAAATCTGAGTATGTTTCTTTCCTATATATATCGAATTTGAGTTTGTTATCTTCAATTTTTTTTTATATTGATATCCAGGAAATTAATTTCTAATCCTCCAATTTCTTCTTGAAATTTTATTGTTTTTTCTATGTTATTTAGTTGTTCCGTAAATTTTTTAAATTCATTTACTTCACCTTCCCAAACTATTAGTATGTCATCTACATACCTGATCCATTTTTTAATTCTTCTTTCTTTATCTATATCTTTTAAAATTTTGATTTCAAAGCTATTCATGAATATCTCTGCCATTAATGGTGAAAGCGGTGATCCCATTGGTAATCCATTTTCTTGTATGTAAAATTTGTTATTAAATCTGAAGTAGTTCTGGCTTAGGCATAATTCTAATCCTTCTATTATTCGTTTTTCCATTCTACATTACTTAATTTGTTTTTCTTTATTATTTCTACTGTTTTTGCTATTGGTACGTTGGTGTACATATCTTTTATATCTAATGACATTAATTTTGTCTTATTTGTTATGGTAATTTCTTTTAATCTTTCTATTACCTTTTTACTATTTTCTATGCTGTGGATTTCTTCTTTTTCATATGCCATTTTTTAATTCTTTTACTTATTTCTTTTGATATTTTGTATGTTGGCGAATTTATAAATGATACTATAGGTCTTAATGGCATTTCTTTTTTATGAACCTTAATTTGACATCTAAATTATGGAGCTTCAGGATTATGTTCTATTTTTTGTTTCTTTTGCCATTCTGTTAAATATGTTGTCTTTTTTATCAATTTCTTTGTTTGTGCTTGAAATTTACTTGTGTAATCATATTTTATTTCTTTATATGGTCCTTTTTGTATAAATTGTTCTGCTTTTTCGATATAATCTCTTTTGTTCATTACCACTGCTGTATTACCTTTATCGGCTTTTATAACTATCAAATTGTTCTCCGTGATTTTCTTTTTTAATTCTCTTATATTTCTTTTTATTTGTGTTTCGTTTTTATTTCTTACATTTTTGTTTTTCTTACATATTTTTTCTACTATTTCTTTTACTTCACTTCTTAATTGTTTTTTAGTTTCTTCATTTTTTATTTTATCGATTATTTCTTCACATTCTATTATTGTATTTTCTTTATCTATGTTTGTTTTTGTTGCATATTTTAAACTTTTCCCTAATAATTTATGTTCATTTTCTGTAAACTTTGTTTCTGTTAAATTTAATACTTTTTCAGCAAATTTTATTTCTTTATCTTTTTCTTTATTTTTATTTCTTGTTCCTTCTATTAATTCCTTGAGTTTCTTATTTAATCTCTCTTCCATTTTTCTTATTTTCTTTTCTATGTATTTTTCACCAAACTCTTTTCTCATTTCTTCTATTTCTATATAATTGTAACTTGTATATAATTTTTGATGTAACTGATACATTTCTTTGTTATGTTTATTTATTTTACTGTATAAGTTCTTAATTTCAAGTTTTATCCATATTTTTTCCGCCATCTTTTTCACTTGGTTTGCTACTTTGCTTTTGTTATTAATTTTAATTTTTGCGTATTTTGGAGTTATTTTATTAATTAAACACTGTTTATTAAACCAAATTTTCCCTAGCGTTTTTTTCAATTTTGCTTTAATTTTTAAATACTTAAAAAATTCCCTTACATTTTTATATTTATCTGCTTGCAATTCGCATATTTCATTCTTCGTATTGTTTAAATTAGCAGCCATCCTTACTATTTCTTTTATGAATTTGCTAACTGCTATAATTTTTATTGTTCGACTAAGCTTTTCGTCATTACTGACATCTTCAGGTCTTAAACAACGTCTATCAACTGTACGTTGTAGGCTTTTATACTTTAGGCGCCTCCCCTTATGTCATCGCCCCTCCTATTGGTTCTAGCTGCTACCGCTCTTCACGGGAACTTTGTCTACCTTTTTCCGTTAGGCATTTTTCTAACGTCCGTCAAATTGTTTTAAGAATCTCCCGTTAATTTCTTCATTCTTGACTTATAATTTTTTTTGTAACCTTTTACATTTCGTCATTTTTTAGTGTGTTATTCTTATTATTTTAATTTATTTTTGTTTATTGTTTAATATATAATAAAATATTTCTTCATTTGTAAAATCCACTTTTATATTCATTAATTTATTTTTATCTTCTTTTTAACTTTAAGTATTTCTAGTTCTTCTATTAATTTTCTTTTTGCGGATTGTTTTCTATTTTGATTATTTCCATATTTTCATTGGGATTTATGAATTTATGGCCTGATTCGTTGAAATGTCTTGCATATAGTGAGTTCGTTACTCTAACCCCTTCTCCTTTTGCGTGTTCATTCATTCTAATTTTAAATTTTCTTCCAGTTTCGCCCAGATATATCTTATTACATTCCCCACATTTTAATTTGTATACGCCGCTTTTTCTGTTAATGGAATTTCTTCTGTTTTATCATTTTTTATATATTCGAATACATTTTTCGTTTTCTTTATTCCTATCTGTATTTCATATTTTTCGAAACATTTTTGTAACATTTTTGTTTGATATCCTATGTATGTTATTGCTCCTTTATATTTCTTTTCTTCATTTGTTTTTTCTTTTTTGTTATTTTCTATTTCTTTATTTTCCTCTATTTTCTTAACTATTCTATTAATTATTTTAGGGTTGTAATTATTATTTTTTGCTATTTGTTGTATTTTATTTAATTCTTTTTGTTTGAGTTCTTCACTTTCTAGATAATTTATAGCTCTATAGCAAATGAATTTAATGCTGCCATT
This sequence comes from Magicicada septendecula, assembly GCA_034769895.1. Classification (NCBI taxonomy): domain Eukaryota; kingdom Metazoa; phylum Arthropoda; class Insecta; order Hemiptera; family Cicadidae; genus Magicicada; species Magicicada septendecula. The sequence goes on along the minus strand of CM068374.1, from coordinate 257,972,952 downwards.
TTATAATTGACTGGATGATATGATTCTTGTGGAATTATTAAATCTGAGTATGTTTCTTTCCTATATATATCGAATTTGAGTTTGTTATCTTCAATTTTTTTTTATATTGATATCCAGGAAATTAATTTCTAATCCTCCAATTTCTTCTTGAAATTTTATTGTTTTTTCTATGTTATTTAGTTGTTCCGTAAATTTTTAAATTCATTTACTTCACCTTCCCAAACTATTAGTATGTCATCTACATACCTGATCCATTTTTTAATTCTTCTTTCTTTATCTATATCTTTTAAAATTTTGATTTCAAAGCTATTCATGAATATCTCTACCATTAATGGTGAAAGCGGTGATCCCATTGGTAATCCATTTTCTTGTATGTAAAATTTGTTATTAAATCTGAAGTAGTTCTGGCTTAGGCATAATTCTAATCCTTCTATTATTCGTTTTTCCATTCTACATTACTTAATTTGTTTTTCTTTATTATTTCTACTGTTTTTGCTATTGGTACGTTGGTGTACATATCTTTTATATCTAATGACATTAATTTTGTCTTATTTGTTATGGTAATTTCTTTTAATCTTTCTATTACCTTTTACTATTTTCTATGCTGTGGATTTCTTCTTTTTCATATGCCATTTTTAATTCTTTTACTTATTTCTTTTGATATTTTGTATGTTGGCGAATTTATAAATGATACTATAGGTCTTAATGGCATTTCTTTTTATGAACCTTAATTTGACATCTAAATTATGGAGCTTCAGGATTATGTTCTATTTTTGTTTCTTTTGCCATTCTGTTAAATATGTTGTCTTTTTTATCAATTTCTTTGTTTGTGCTTGAAATTTACTTGTGTAATCATATTTTATTTCTTTATATGGTCCTTTTTGTATAAATTGTTCTGCTTTTTCGATATAATCTCTTTTGTTCATTACCACTGCTGTATTACCTTTATCGGCTTTTATAACTATCAAATTGTTCTCCGTGATTTTCTTTTTAATTCTCTTATATTTCTTTTTATTTGTGGTTTCGTTTTTATTTCTTACATTTTTGTTTTTCTTACATATTTTTTCTACTATTTCTTTTACTTCACTTCTTAATTGTTTTTAGTTTCTTCATTTTTTATTTTATCGATTATTTCTTCACATTCTATTATTGTATTTTCTTTATCTATGTTTGTTTTTGTTGCATATTTTAAACTGTTCCCTAATAATTTAAGTTCATTTTCTGTAAACTTTGTGTCTGTTAAATTTAATACTTTTTCAGCAAATTTTATTTCTTTATCTTTTTCTTTATTTTTATTTCTTGTTCCTTCTATTAATTCCTTGAGGTTTCTTATTTAATCTCTCTTCCATTTTTCTTATTTTCTTTTCTATGTATTTTTCACCAAACTCTTTTCTCATTTCTTCTATTTCTATATAATTGTAACTTGTATATAATTTTGATGTAACTGATACATTTCTTTGTTATGTTTATTTATTTTACTGTATAAGTTCTTAATTTCAAGTTTTATCCATATTTTTTCCGCCATCTTTTTCACTTGGTTTGCTACTTTGCTTTTGTTATTAATTTTAATTTTTGCGTATTTTGGAGTTATTTTATTAATTAAACACTGTTTATTAAACCAAATTTTCCCTAGCGTTTTTTTCAATTTTGCTTTAATTTTTAAATACTTAAAAAATTCCCTTACATTTTTATATTTATCTGCTTGCAATTCGCATATTTCATTCTTCGTATTGTTTAAATTAGCAGCCATCCTTACTATTTCTTTTATGAATTTGCTAACTGCTATAATTTTTTATTGTTCGACTAAGCTTTTCGTCATTACTGACATCTTCAGGTCTTAAACAACGTCTATCAACTGTACGTTGTAGGCTTTATACTTTAGGCGCCTCCCCTTATGTCATCGCCCCTCCTATTGGTTCTAGCTGCTACCGCTCTTCACGGGAACTTTGTCTACCTTTTTCCGTTAGGCATTTTTCTAACGTCCGTCAAATTGTTTTAAGAATCTCCCGTTAATTTCTTCATTCTTGACTTATAATTTTTTTTGTAACCTTTTACATTTCGTCATTTTTTAGTGTGTTATTCTTATTATTTTAATTATTTTTGTTTATTGTTTAATATATAATAAAATATTTCTTCATTTGTAAAATCCACTTTTATATTCATTAATTTATTTTTATCTTCTTTTTTAACTTTAAGTATTTCTAGTTCTTCTATTAATTTTCTTTTTTGCGGATTGTTTTCTATTTTGATTATTTCCATATTTTCATTGGGATTTATGAATTTATGGCCTGATTCGTTGAAATGTCTTGCATATAGTGAGTTCGTTACTCTAACCCTTCTCCTTTTGCGTGTTCATTCATTCTAATTTTAAATTTTCTTCCAGTTTCGCCCAGATATATCTTATTACATTCCCCACATTTTAATTTGTATACGCCGCTTTTTTCTGTTAATGGAATTTCTTCTGTTTTATCATTTTTATATATTCGAATACATTTTTCGTTTTCTTTATTCCTATCTGTATTTCATATTTTTCGAAACATTTTTGTAACATTTTTGTTTGATATCCTATGTATGTTATTGCTCCTTTATATTTCTTTTCTTCATTGTTTTTTCTTTTTTGTTATTTTCTATTTCTTTATTTTCTCTATTTTCTTAACTATTCTATTAATTATTTTAGGGTTGTCATTATTATTTTTTGCTATTTGTTGTATTTTATTTAATTCTTTTTGTTTGAGTTCTTCATTTTCTAGATAATTTATAGCTCTATAGCAAAATGAATTTAATGCTGCCATTT
>CM068374.1:257187897-257355397 GCA_034769895.1 Magicicada septendecula | reverse complement strand
CTTATCACCTGTTCTGTGGATCCTACATGTATAAGTTTGGAATGCCCCGTTGTATGATAAAATATTTCGTCTTCTTATGCTTGCATTTCTACCATTTAGTCAACTACCCTCTTGTTACATTTCCACCCCATTACGCTTGTCATTCTTCTAGTCTTCTCTGTGTGGTTTCATCATTTAGTTCCTCATCGTAACTTTGCTTCCTTTCAGCCACAAGCAATACACTTTGTAGTAGCTTGTAGCGCCTCAGCAGACTCTAGGATCGGTGCACAGAAGCAACTCTCATCTGTCTCCTAACAGTCGTGATTCTATATTTGTCATTATTCACAACCCTATAGAGCAGCATATCCTGCAGACTGATTAGGCAGTAAAACAAAGAATCTATTACAATACATTAGATTTTGTTATTTAATAAATGAAATCTCACGTCACAGAAATTAAATTCGAGTCAAGAATGTATCTTGTAAAATGTTCTGACTTTCCGACTATGGTTGGCTGTGGCTCAGCGATGGCGGTTGGGGGGGGGTTAAAGGGGGTTAAAGCCCTCCCCAAAGGGATGGATAAAGAAAAAAGAAAAACTCAAAAATTAAAATGAATTTTGCCGCTAAAGTTGAATGAATTAATTAGGATAATCGGTTATGTGAATACGAACATTTTTAGTTACGGTACGATATTGTTGTCTTGCGAATACGATAGCCCATCGCTTTGTGTAAACATTGCTACTTCCCTCCTCTAGTTGAGGGATGTTTTTAATTTCTTATGCTAGTTTCTTTTTGAGGTTGTGTAAGTAGGAAACATATAGCCTTCAAGTGTTTGTTTACCCTCCATGGTATCCAACACGGTTTACGACAATTATGGTGTAGCCATTTATTCAACAACTTCAAATATTTCTACATTAAACAGTTTTTACATGCTATTGGAATCTTACAAAGATTTACCTACTGTAGTAATTTTTCATATTTTTTTACTGTAGTGCTTTTTTGCTATTTCTAAAACAAATCGACAATTAAAACACCAACACACACTGCGTGTGTGGCAACGATTCTAATTGCTCCTACTGTTGCAGCAGTGACGTTCATATTATTATTTGTTATTGGGTCCTTCAGTCTTTCGACTGGTTTGTACCCTCCCCGCATATACTCGGGGTGCGTGTGTTACTGAACCTCTCACAGGTATATGGGACCTACAGTTTAACGCCCGATCCGAACGGCGATGTTCATAGATTATTTATTATAGACACAATTTTAAACACAATTTTAAAATAAATTTTTAAAACCAGTTTTCAAACAGATTATCATAAAATAAATGTAATTTAAACATGAGACCACGGACATAGTTAACCACGGAGATACACTACGCTAGAGCGAGAAACGCAGGCGTAATTTTATTGTTTGCTTAAGCAAAGCAAGAGGATGTTTTCTTTTGTCTGACTGTAAACGACCGAAAGCGTGTGTGTACCTTTCTTTAGTGTTTAATTAAGTTAAATCAACAATAAGTGTGACCTTGGACACATCTCATTGTTGAAGTTGGTGCACCGGCGACCATTACATAATGACATGTTTCACGTGCAATTATTGCCACTCAGACACTGAGTGCACTCTGAATACACGAGCCAAACAGTCACTTGTAAAAATTAAGTTTCAAAAATAAGGTCTAGGAGAAAGTAATCTACAATTATTGCCAAGTTAATATTTAAATAATATAGGTTTAATTTAAATAATTGTTAATGAAGATTGCATGCGCCGTGATCTTCAGACAGTGGAATAAGTTAGTGAACACCAAAATAATCGAAATTCACAAAGTTATTAATACTTATTGTTCGGTATTTTGGGTCGCGTAAAGTTTTCATGCTGTCGGTCTCACTTATCGAGTGCTTGGACACTCGCGCGCCCTGTTGTTGCTCACTGAGTGGTCAATCACGGTAAAGTAGCAGCATTACAGTTAATTGACCAGGGGTGAGATTCACATCCCCCAGGGCCAATGATCATCACACAATGCATGTCATCTCTAGGTCCTTCAGACCCTTTTTCCTTTGGGACGTGCTTCGCCCCTTAAATTATTGCTACCACGGGGCCATATGGTATGTGGTGAGTTGCGTCTTACAATATATTTAAAGTTATTTGCTGGAGTCTCATCAGAGGAAATAACATCATTAAAATATAGAAGTTGACATTACGTGGGGGTTACAAACGAGGTAACGTAAAATTCCCGTATTCAGTTCGTAGCTTCAAAACGCTACGGCCGTATTGCAGATCTTCCTCAACTATGATAATAGACAATTCTGTATTTCTGTTAATTCTGTAGTTAGTTATGTAACTATGTATAATTTTGTTAGATCCTACCATGTAATATTATGTATCATGTTGGTAGATATGGAGTGGAGAAACGTGAACACTGAGGTCGTAAAGTATTGGAAATGTTTTATACGTAGGTGACAGTAAGACGGAACCATTGTTGAGGAAGGAAGAGATTGGAAATATACGGGAAAGGGAGGCATGGACAATAATAATAATATTGTACACTTAGCAGCTAATGTTACAAAGGGTGGATCAGAGGAAAAAATATGGAGAAGAGTTTCTCTAGCAGATAAATTTTTCTTTGCTCTGACAAACCAGAGATATACAAAACTATTATAAGATGAATTCTGTCTTGTGGCTCTGAAATTTAGTTATTTACCGAGAAATCTGAGGTAAAGTTCTTTGAAAGGAAAATCATTAGAAGAATATTAGGATCGGATAACGATGATTGGCTCCGGAAAATCAAATTTAATCTCGAATTTAACGAGTGTAACGTCGTATGGGTGTAACGTCGAGATGGGCCGAAATGGAATAACACAAGACGGCCACTAGATGGGGAAGTGTCCACATAAATCACGGAAGAATGAAGCACTACAGTAGGGAATATGGGATTGGGAGAGCGCAACTGTAACAGAAATTAGTGGACGCACAAGTTTAAGGAGGTCTGATGTAGTGTCATGATACCAGCAGCAGCAGCAGCAGTAGCAGCAGTAGTAGTTGTCAATAAACAGTTCTACTGAAGAATCGTGCATCTTCTCCTAAAGCAGTATTAAAAAAAAGGAAATATTAAAAACATGCATATTGGAAGACATGAATCTTCCTAACGTCGCTAACGTCATCAAACTCTACACAGTCGTTGTGTATTTTGGCGTCCCGGTACCAAATACAGTACATGAAGCGCCTCGTATGTACCGTATTTGTTGGTTTGCTCATATTACAGTTGAACACACGTAGACATTACACTGAGCAGAAACCCAAGCGGGATCTACACTCTTTGTCTGCCGAAACACAACAGGCACGTCCGATCCAAACCGTTGTATGCAAAACTTTTGCAGTTCTTTTAAACGTTTCCAGTTTGTTTCTACTTTTACAAATTCTGTTTTCTTCTTCCTTCTCCTTCCCATCCTCATCTTCTCCCTTCCGACCTTCTCTAAATTTCTCTACTAAGGCATCGTCTATGTCTACATTGATGTATTCTTGGTAATAATAATAAAAAAAATAAAATAAAAAAAAATAAATAAAATAATAATAATAATGGCTCCCACGTGAACCACTGAAGCAGCTTAGGAGTCAGGCAGGGTAGGCGAGCCGTACGGCATACAAGAAAGGCAGTGTGGCCAGCACTACGCTTCAGCCGCCCATTATTATCCCCAGGATGTTATCCCAGGTACTCATTTTCAACAGGCTGAGTCGACCTAGGAGCGGCTGAAAAACGCACCTTGATTTTATAGTGCGGGCCCGGGAATCGAAACCGGGACCTCTAGATTAGTAGCCAGGTGCCACACCCACTGGTCTACTGAGCCGCCATTCTTGGTAATATACTTGACTTTAAATGTCATCTGTTTTAAACTAACGAAGGATTTTTAGAAAAATTTCTGTAGAACCCATTAGGTGACTACAATTTTTCTGAACTATGCACTTCAGAACATTAGGAATTTTCCGTATAAAGGTTGATTTTGAGTTTCGTTTCCGCGTTAGATAGATCCCGTTGAATCCAGGAGAGAGAGAGAGAGAGGGAGTCGCGTTCTCTCCTCTTGGTCACCTTATGTTACACTTCTGAGAGGGGGTAATAATTTTGTTGGTTCCGCGTATTTCACCGCTCAAGAAAGACTAATTTTTTCTACTACACCGTTGGCAACTGTATTCGCATGACCTAGATCTGTACTGTATAATTAACGTTAAGAACCAGCAGAGATTGACAGAAAAGTCGGTTCAGTTGCCAATAGAACTATGCTAATCACAAGTATATCAAGATATACTGACATTGTTTTTCGATGGAGTAGAATTATGTCCACATTATGTTCAGCTTTGACCTCATCCGCATTACGACGAATGCTCTTCATGGTATGTTTCGAACAAAACCCTTAATGAAAATACTGAAGTGCCATTTATCAAAAACGTAATTGAAACGCATGCAATAAGATACAGCGAAGGAATCAGTTCATAAAAACATCTGATTTCGCAAAGAAGGTATTTAAAAAAAAAAGTCTGGTTTCACAGTCGATCAACCCAGAAGGGTAGTGGAAAGACGATTCAAGAACCACAAAATTGTTGCGGTTTCCAACAAGGTATGTTTCGTATATTACATGCATTAGCGTTGAGTAGATTGTGGCAAATGAACAAATTAAATGAATGTACTCTCAGTGACCGGAACAAATGACAGTCACCTTTTCTTATAAAACAAAATAAAATTAGCCAGTAATGTAACAATGGGAAGGGAAGAGACGTAAACAAATACAATGACAGATCTCATGTAGAAAGTGAAATGTCTGTTCAAGGGCAGACCATTGTTGCGTCACTTGCCACGGCCCTCTGTATATAATGTGTGTTCTGGCGGTACGCGTTGTCCACACACTATCTGGATTACCATGGCAACGAAACACGTAAGTATGCGTGCAGATTTGTTATTAAGGGAATATTTCTCATTCCGTAATTAATTTGCATATATCACTCTCACCTTTTTTGTTGTCGTAAGTGACATAAAGTAAATATTTATATGAATTTATAAATTATTTGATTTTGAAAGAATTCTACGATTTGAAAAAAAAACGATAATAAGGAAGAGAATCGGTGAATAAGTTGTTTTTTTTTTTACCCAAGTTTGAAAAATTTTACCATGTCAGTAGATGATAATGAAATTGACTTGTAGGATAGAAAATATAGTTCAGAATAAGTGATTAAACTTATAAGAATTGACTTAGTTATGAGCTGATTTGAAAGTGATTCTCTTATATAATGACTAACTATTCCTATTATTACACATAAACTAGAGTATATTTAGTTTATTTATATCTGTTGACTTTTATTAACGACAAGTTATAAATAATAATTATCTAAAATTAAAAATAACAAATTTAATTAATTACAACTATGTTTCCCTAGACTGGCATATGGTTATCATTAAACAGTAATTCAATTGTTAAACAATAATAACATTTCAATAAGTGATTTTTTTTTAATTGAAGCCAAATAAAAAATACATCAATAGTACTTATTAATCAAAATAATTTTTCATTGACACTTTTTAAATGTTTATACATCGATAATTTTAAACTTTTAATGACTGATTTTTTAAAAACAGATATTTTCTATAATTATAAATAATTGTTTATAATGACTTATCAATTAATTGTAACTATTATTAATTATAATTGAGAAACGTCAGTAATAATTTCCAAAAAATAAGGGCACAATGTTACATATTTATACTACTATAATAAATATATTTTATATAATAATAAATTTAATTAAACATCATTAAATGTAATTATATCAAATAAATTAATTAAACGTAGATTATTAATTGTAAGAATAAGTAACTGAAAAGAACAACTTAATTACAATAAAAAGTATATTTTATATGTTAATATATTAAATTATTTTTTTAAAATATTGGAAGTTTATATAAATATATAAATTTTATGTAAAATATATAAATATGCTATTTTCTAAATCTAGTAATAAATGAAATTGCCCAGTCGCTCCACTCGCACAGCATAATACTACCGCTTGAATGTACGCGGTTATGCCCCCACACACGGGCGAATATGTTAAACGTTCGTCTAAAAACTAGTTATTTAATTTCTTAGTCTATTAGTGAGTTTTATATAATTTTAATATTTGTCTAACAAGAAGTTTTGATTTACACACGTTACTTAAAAAATATATGCATTTCATTAACATAAATGTAAAAATAAACATAAACATATTAACAAAATTGAATATAAATATAAATAAAAACGACAAAAAACGTAGTACACTACTTGCAGAAGAAACTATATTGAATAATATTAAATATATCATATCATATTATAATATCATATCATATTATCATATTAAATATTATAATATATCATAATATTAAATAAAAATGAATATAAACGTAGTTGTGAATGTAAATATTAATAAAACACATTGTATAATTGAATTAATAATAGATTTGTCCTACAGATGTACACACACACACACACACACACACACACACACACAACAAATAGCAGTTAAAAATGAATACAAAATAAAAAGTATCAATGAATTAGAAAACAGCATAAAACATAAACTCACTAATGAAATTCACAAATTCACTACACTACACACAATTCACAATTCACAGTAATACTACATCTGAGAATACACATATTAATAATAATATAAACTATACTACCTTTACTTATTATGGAAATATAACTCAAGAAACTAATAAAATATTTAAAGATACAAATTTAAAAATATCTTATAATACAGATAATATAGTTTTTAATCAAATAAACCTAAAACTAAATCCAGTATTTACAATATAAATGGAATGTACAAAATAGAATGACCAGATTGCAATAAAGTTTACGTAGGCCAGACAAACAAAAAGCTACTCGATAGATTCCTTCAACACCGCGATTCATTTCTTATTGTATCAGTTATTACTTCCATGTTCCTTAAGGAAATGGAAGTATGGTGATGGCGAAAAAAATCGTGTTCGAGATAATGACTGATTCTGACTGTACTATCCTCAAAACATGAAGGAAAGTAATTTTCCGAAAAGTGTGTGTGTGTTTCTATGAAAAACGATAACTGCCGCAAATTCAAACAGAATCAAATAATGTTTTGCATATTTGCCCGAGGTGTAGAGGACTCAAGGCCTATTGAATTGTGTGAAGATCGGTTAAGGGAAGGGGTAGTTTACCAGCAACTTTTTATGTGTTAACAAGATTAAAGTACTTATTTTTTATAAATAATGTATCCTGAAAAGAAGTTCATAATTATCCACTGTAGAAAGGCAGATGAAATATCTATAAATGAAAAGGTTACTTGAAGGGGGAGGGGTAATTTTCTATAAAGGAAAATGATAGTTGAAGAAGGAGGGGATAATGTTTTATATGTGTACTACGTTATTGGCAATAAAGAAGTAGTTTGTTGTTAAAATTCCTCCCCGGGTGGGTGAGGTCCAATGTTTTCTGCAAAATCAGACGTTTGGCAGTGCCATCATAAGCGAAAATCGAATGCGCTATCGTGAGGTGGTATACGTTAGTGACCACAGTACTGTGGTTAAGGCTGAAGAAAGAAGTAGTTTCCATGGAAATATTTAATTTCGAAAATGATTTTAATTATAAATCTTATAACATGGGAGTCAAGTATGGTTCTTCATAGCGATATTTTATAAATGTAAGCAAAATTATTCATCATTATTAATTATTTGTAATTATAATTTACATTTATGATTGAGAATTATTATAATTATAATTTTCTGATAAAGAAAATTGCGTTTGCTAGATCTGCGGAAGGAGACAACTGAAATACATACTCGTAGATGAAATGTATTATTATTGAACTTATGCAATAAGATCAATATAATATATATGGCTATTTACTACAAGAAATGCCAAGATTTACTATAACGAAGAAAATTTATGAATACCATATGACGTTCAAAACAAGTGTAGGCCTACTAGAAATTCTCGTAATATGTACACACGCGTGCTCGCGCACACATTCACAAGTTGCGCTCAGATGGCATGTAACGGAATATGAAGAAATAGTAGATACAGTAAGATAACTTTAAGGCAACCTAAACGATTTTAAGAAATGGCTAGATGATGCAATTGGTAGACGAGGAACAACGAAATAAAATATCGGTATGGAGAACCATACATGACTTCCATGTTCTAAGATTTATATTTAAAATCATTTACGAAATGAAATGTTTCCATAGAAACTACTTCTTTCCACGTATTGCTTCAGCCTTAACCACAGCACTGTGGTCACTAACGTATACCACCACACGTTATCGCACTCGATTCAACTATATTATATTCAACTATAATTTTCATTTATAGATAATTACCCCTACCCCGTTCAACTAGCCTCTTCATTTATAGATATTTCATCTATGTTTCTACAGTGGATTATTAAGATATTCTTATCAGGATACTTTATTTATCAAAATTAAGTACTTTACTTTTGTTACAACAAAAAATGTTTCTGGTAAACTACCCTTTCCCCGTAACCGATCTTCACCAAAATAAATAGGCCTTGAATCCCCTACAACTCAGGCACATATGTAAAAAATTATTTGATTCTGTTTGAATTTACGGCAGTTATCGTTCGTCATGAAAAAATTTCTTTTGTTACAACATAAATGTAGCAGGTAAACTACCCCTTTCCCTTAACCGATCTTCACCAAAATCAACAGACCTTGAGTTCTCTACAATGTAGGGATGTATGCAAAACATTATTTGATTATGTTCGAATTTACGGCAGTTATCGTTCGTCATAGAAAAAATTACCCTTGTTAAAACATAAAATGTGGCACGTAAACTACCCCTTTCCCTTAACCGACCTTCACCAAAATCAATAGACCTTCAGTCCTTTACAATTCAGGAACGTATGCAATAAAATATTTGATTCTGTTTGAATGTGCGGCAGTTATCGTTCGTCATAGAAAATATCGGTATGGAGAACCATACATGACTTCCATGTTCTAAGATGTATATCTAAAATACTTTTCGAAATGAACTATTTCCATCGAAACTACTTCTTTCTTCAGCCTTAACCACAGTACTGTGATCACTAACGTATACCACCTCATGATAGTGCACTCAATTTTCACTGACGATGGCAGTCGATAGCACTGCCGAAACGTCTGGTTTTGTAGAAAACATTGGATCAAGCCCAAACAGGCCAGGAAAGAATTTTAACAACAAACTACTTCTTTGTTGCCGATAACGTAGTACACATGACACAGAAATAAAAATTATCCCCTCCCCCATCAACTATTTTCATTTATAGAAAAATTTTCCCACCCCGTTCAACTAGCCTCTTCATTTATAGATATTTCATCTACGTTTCTACAGTGGATTATTAAGATATGCTTATCAGGATACTTTATTTATCAAAATTAAGTACTTTACTCTTGTTACAACAAAAAATGTTTCAGGTGAACTACCCTTTCCCCCTAACCGATCTTCACCAAAATCCAATAGGCTGTTGTCCTCTACAACTCAGGCACATATGTAAAAAATTATTATTTGATTCTGTTTGAATTTACGGCAGTTATCGTTCGTCATGAAAAAATTTCTCTTGTTACAACATAAAATGTTGCCGGTAAACTACCCCTTTCCCTTAACCGATCTTCACCAAAATCAATAAGTCTTGAGTCCTTTATAATTTAGGGATGCATGCAAAACATTATTTGATTCTGTTGGAATGTGCGGCAGTTATCGTTCGTCATAGGAACAATTACTCTTGTTAAAACATTAAATGTGGCAGGTAAGCTACCCCTTTCCCTTAACCGTATCTTCACCAAAATCAATAGACTTTGAGTTCTCTACAACTCAGGTACATATGGAAAACATTATTTGATTCTGTTTGAATTTACAGCAGTTATCGTTCTTCATGGAAAACGTTATCGTCTTACAACATAAAATGTTGCAGATAAACTACCCCTTCCCCTTAACCGAACTTCAACAAAATCAATAGACCTTGAGTTATCTACAATTGAGGAACGTATGCAAAAAAATATTTCATTCTGTTTGAATGTGCGGCAGTTATCGTTCGTCATAGAAAAAATTACCATTGTTAAAACATAAAATTTTTCAGGTAAACTACCCCTTTTCCTTGACCGATCTTTACCAAAATCAAAAGACATTGAGTTCTCTATAGCTCAGGAAGGTATGCAAAACATTGTTTTATTCTGATTGAATTTGCGGCTGTTATCGTTTGCCATAGAAAATACCTCTGTTAAAACAAAAAACGTTGCCGGTAAACTACCCCTTTCCTTTAACCGATCTTCACCAAAAACAATAGGCCTTGAGAACTCCAGAATTCAGAAGTGTATGCAAAACATTATTTGATTCTGTTTGAATTTGCGGCTACCGTTTGAAAAAAAAAATTACCCTTGATAAAAAAAACGTTGCAGGTAAACTACCCCTTTCCCTCAACCGATCTTCACAAAAAACAATAGGTCGTGAGTACTCAACAAATCAGGGCTGGATGCAAAAAATTATTTGATTCTGTTTGAATTTGCCGCTGTTATCGTTTGCTATAAAAAAAATCTACACACACACACACACTTTTCGAAAAATGACTTTTACTTCCATATTCCTTAAGGAATGGAAGTATGGTGATGGCAAAAAAAATCGTGTTCGAGATTATTGCAGATTCTGATTGTACTATACTCAAAACATGAAAAAAAGTCGTTTTCCGAAAAGTGTGTGTGTGTGTGTGTGTGTGTCTGTCTGTGTGTGTGTGTCTGTGTCTGTGTCTGTCTGTCTGTCTATAGATTTTTTTCTATGGCAAACGATAACAGCCGCAAATTCAAACAGAATCAAATAATTTTTTGCATACAGCCCTGATTTGTAGAGTACTCACGACCTATTGTTTTTGGTGAAGATCGGTTGAGGAAAAGGGGTAGTTTACCTGCAACGGTTTTTTTTATCAAGGGAAATTTTTTTGTTGGCAAACGATGACGATGATAATGTTTTGCATACGTCCCTGAATTGTAGAGATCTGAAGGACTTTCGATTTTGGTGAAGATCGGTTAAGGGGAAGGGGTAGTTTACCTGCAACCTTTTACGTTTTAACAACAGTAAAGTACTTGAAAATTCATTTAAACTTTTTGAAACAATGGTAATTGTTAAAAAATAAATAATTTTGTTGCCAGGCAACAAAATTATAATTTTTTCATTTTAATGTAAATTATATATGAGTTAATATACATGTATAAAATAATATATCGTTCGTGGCAGGTAAGCATATCTCAGTTATGTAATGTTTACGTTTCCATTTTATTATTATGACTACAGCAATAGAAAGGCAGGGAAGACACGCACACACACGCGCGCGCGCGCACACACACGCACACACACACACACACACACACACACACACACACACACACACACACAATTCGCGTTATTTCTGGCCTCACTCATGTTTATTTTCTTACATTTGCACGCTTTTTAAATGGAAAGTGCCGAAACCCACACCAACATAACGCGTGCAAGCCGAAAAAATGGACATCAATTTGCTTCCTGTGGATCGCTGGGCAGTGTAACTGCACGTGTTTACAGAGGAACGATTCATAGACAGACTTTTTGTCTTTAGGGAATGAACCCTCTGCAAGATGCTGAGGGTCCATGAGTGACTTCGGAGCGCTCCTTCTTTTTCGCGTGTTTGTTCTGTGAAACATACACTGTAGATTCGTAGCTTTACTCTAAGCAACGCTCAATAGGAAATGTTGAAAATTTTTGTCCACGGTGTACCCTTATTCACACTAAACCTGCTCTGATGTTTTAATTACGGACATCATAATATTAAAACTTTGGAAACTTGAGCACTACTTAATGGAGATCAATCAATAACTTATACAAGCCATTAATTTTATGCATATTTTTTATATGTATGTGTACAACGTTATCGGCAACAAAGAAGTAGTTTTTGTTAAATTCCTTCCCAGGATATTTGGCCGTAGTCCAACGTTTTCTACAAAACCAGACGTTTCGGCAATGCCATCGACTTCCATCATCAGTGAAAATCGAGTGCGATAACGTGAGGTGGTATACGTTAGTGACCACAGTACTGTGGTTAAGGCTGAAGCAGTAAGTAGAAAGAAGTAGTTTCTATGGTAATATTTCATTTCGAAAATGATTTTAAATATAAATCTTAGAATATGGAAGTAATGTATGGTTCTCCATACCGATATTTTTTCATGTTTTGGGTGTAGTACAATCAGAATCTGCAATAATCTCGAACACGATTTTTTTTTTGTCATCACCATACTTCCATTTCCTTAAGGAACATGGAAGTAAAAATTATCGTTGTTAAAACATAAAGTGTTGCTGGTAAACTACCCCTTTCCCTTAACTGATCTTCACCAAAATCAACAGATCTTGAGTTCTCTATAATTCAGGAAGGTTTGAAAAACAGTATTTGATTTTGTTTGAATTTACGGCAGTTATCGTTCGTCATATAAAATATCGGTATGGAGAACCATACATTACTTCCATATTCTAAGATTTATATTTAAAATCATTTTCGAAATGAAATATTACCATAGAAACTACTTCTTTCTACTTACTGCTTCAGCCTTAACCACAGTACTGTGGTCACTAACGTATACCACCTCACGTTATCGCACTCGATTTTCACTGATGATGGAAGTCGATGGCATTGCCGAAACGTCTGGTTTTGTAGACAACATTGGACTATGGCCAAATATCCCGAGAAGGAATTTTAACAAAAACTACTTCTTTGTTGCCGATAACGTTGTACACATATATATAAAAAATATGCATAAAATTAATGGCTTGTATAAGTTAATGATTGATCTCCATTAAGTAGTGCTCAAGTTCCCAAAGTTTTAATATTATGATGTCCGTAATTAAAACATCAGAGCAGGTTTAGTGTGTATGAGGGTACACCGTGGACAAAAATTTTCAACATTTCCTATTGAGCGTTGCTTAGAGTAAAGCTGCGAATCTACAGTGTATGTTTCACAGAACAAACACGCGAAAAAGAAGGAGCGCTCCGAAGTCACTCATGGACCCTCAGCATCTTGCAGAGGGTTCATGCCCTAAAGACGAAAAGTCTGTCTATGAATCGTTCCTCTGTAAACACGTGCAGTTACACTGCCCAGCGATCCACAGGAAGCAATCGCTATCCACGCTGGACACTTTTTTCGGCTTGCACGCGTTATGTTGGTATGGGTTTCGGCACTTACCATTTAAAAAGCGTGCAAATGTAAGAAAATAAACATGAGTGAGGCCAGAAATAACGCGAATTTGTGTGTGTGTGTGTGTCTTCCCTGCCTTTTTATTGCGGTAGTCATAATAATAAAATGGAAACGTAAACATTACATAACTGAGATATGCTTACCTGCCACGAACGATATTGATGTTTGTAACAAAATTTTCTGTTTGTACATTTTGAGTGTAAATTAATCCATTATACTATTAACTCATACATGATTTACATTAAAATGAAAAAATTATAATTTTATTGCCTGGCAACAAAATTATTTTATTTTTAACAATTACCATTGTTTCAAAAAGTTTAAATGAATTTTCAAATACTTTACTGTTGTTAAAACGTAAAAGGTTGCAGGTAAACTACCCATTCCCCTTAACCGATCTTCACCAAAATCGAAAGTCCTTGAGATCTCTACAATTCAGGGACGTATGCAAAAAATTATTTGATTCTGTTTTAATTTGCGGCTGTTATCGTTTGCCATAGAAAATTACCCTTGATAAAAAGACGTTGCCGGTAAACTACCCCTGTCCCTTGACCGATCTTCACCAAAAAAAATAGGTCTTGAGTACTCTACAAATCAGGGTGGTATGCAAAAAATTATTTGATTCTGTTTGAATTTGCGGCTGTTATCGTTTGCCATAGAAAATACCCTTGTTAAAAAAACGTTGCAGGTAAACTACCCCTTTCCCTTAACCGATCTTCACCAAAAACAATAGGTCTTGAGAACTACAATTCAGGGCTGTATGCGAAACATTATTTGATTCTGTTTGAAATTGCGGCTGTTATCGTTTGCCAAAAAAAAAATATCGGTATGGAGAACCATACATGACTTCCATATTCTAAGATTTATATTTAAAATCATTTTCAGCCAAACAGCCAGGGAAGGAATTTTAACAAAAAAATACTTCTTTCTTGCCAATAACGTAGTACACATATAAAAAATATTATCCCCTCCCCCTTCAACTATAATTTTGATTTATAGAAAATTACCCCCAGCCCGTTCAACTAGCCTCTTCATTTATAGATATTTCATCTACGTTTCTACAGTGGATTATTAAGATCTTATCAGGATACTTTATCAAAATTAAGTACTTTACTCATGTTACAACAAAAAATGTTTCAGGTAAACTGCCCTTTCCCCGTAACCGATCTTCACCAAAATCAACAGACATTGAGTTCTCTATAGCTCAGGCACATATGTAAAAAATTATTTGATTCTGTTTGAATTTACGGCAGTTATGGTTCGTCATATAAAAAATTACCCATGTTAAAACATAAAACATGAGATTTATAAAACATATCTAAGATTTATATTTAAAATCATTTTTGAAATAAAATATTTTCATAGAACCTACTAACGCTGGGGAAATCTGAGGAGCCAATCAGAGTTGGGCCTACCTGTCACTCTGCTGAATTTGGTGGAAAGCCCTGTCACTGTCGTCAAAGTATCAGCCTTGACAGGGTCCTCTTTTTCTGCAAAATGGGAGAGGAGGCTTGAGATGGAGTGAGTGACATGGTCCCCACCTCAATGAAGAACCCATTGTTTTATAAAAATATATTTAAATTTTGAAAACTGAAAATTCTTTTCTTGTTGTAAATATTTATATTTTATAATCAAAATGACTTTATCAAAAAACAAACATTATTTTTTTATAATAAGTACTTACATATGTTTCTTAATATGCTTACTTTTTCTTCAATGTTGATGATCATTTCCAAACATTCTGACAAAATTGTATCTACAGAACAGTTAACATTCCCCAGGTTTCCATTTCAGCTAATTTCTCATTACACCTTCCACTGACGTATTATTAACCATTTCATAAACTATCGTATAATCTTTTCAGATTTTGTGGTACAAAATCTGAAATTTTCAGATTGCCTGGCAACAAAATTATTTTATTTTCAACAATTACCATTGTTTGAAAAAGTTTAAATGAATTTTCAAGTACTTTACTCTTGTTAAAACGTAAAAGGTTGCAGGTAAACTACCCCTTCCCCTTAACTGATCTTCACCAAAATCTAAAGGCCTTGAGTCCCCTACAATTCACTGACGTATGCAAAAAATTATTTGATTCTGTTTGAATTTGCGGCAGTTATCGTTTGCCATAGAAAATACGCTTGATAAAAAACGTTGCAGGTAAACAACCTCTTCCCCTCAACCGATCTTCACCAGAAACAACAGATCTTGAGTACTCTACAAATTAGGGCTGTTTGCAGAAAATTATTTGATTCTGTTTGAATTTGCGGCTGTTATCGTTTGCCATAGAAAATACCTTTGTTAAAAAAACGTTGTAGGTAAACTACCCCTTTCCCTTAACCGATCTTCACCAAAAACAATAGGTCTTGAGAACTCTACAATTCAGGGCTGTATGCGAAACATTATTTGATTCTGTTTGAATTTGCGGCTGTTATCGTTTGCCAAAAAAAAAAAAATTTCCCTTGATAAAAAAAAACCGTTGCCGGTAAACTACCCCTTCCCCTCAACCGATCTTCACCAAAAACAATAGGTCGCGAGTCCTCTACAAATCAGGGCGGTATACAAAAAATTATTTGATTCTGTTTGAATTTGCGGCAGTTATCGTTTCCCATAGAAAAAATATCTACAGACACACACACAGACAGACACACAGACACTTTCCGGAAAATGACTTTTTTTCATGTTTTGAGTGTAGTAGAATCAGAATCTGCAATAATCTCGAACACGATTTTTTTTGCCATCACCATACTTCCATTCCTTAAGGAATATGGAAGTAAAAATTACCCTTGATAAAAAACCGTTGCTGGTACACTACCCCTTTCCCTTAACCGATCTTCACCAAAAACGACAGGTCTTAGGTACTCTACAATTCAGGCTTGTATGCAAACAATTATTTGATTTAGTTTGAATTTGCGGCTGTTATCGTTTGCCATAGAAAACACCCTTGATAAAACATAAAACGTTGCTGGTAAACTACCCTATTCCAATAACCGATCTTCACCAAAAACAATAGGTCTTGAGAACTCTACAATTCAGGGTTGTATGCCAAACATTAGTTGATTCTCTTTGAATTTACGGCAGTTATCGTTCGTCATAGAAAAAATACCCTTGTTAAAACATAAAACGATGCTGGTAAACTACCCCTTTCCCTTAACCGATCTTCAACAAAACCAACAGGTCTTGAGAACTGTGCATTTCACGGCTGTATGCAAAATATTATATGATTCTGTTTGAATTTGCGGCTGTTATCATTTGCCATATAAAATACCTTTGATAAAACAAAAAACGTGTCGGGTAAACTACCCGTTTCCCTTACCGATCTTCACCAAAAACAATAGGTCTTTAGTACTCAACAAAACAGTGCTGTATGCAAAAACGTATTTGATTCTGTTTGAATTTGCGGCTGTTATCATTTCCCATATAAAATACCCTTGATAAAACAAAAAAACGTGTCCGGTAAACTACCCGTTTCCCTTATCCGATCTTCACCAAAAACAATACGTCTTTAGTATTCAACAAAACAGGGCTGTATGCAAAAACGTATTTGATTCTGTTTGAATTTGCGGCTCTTATGGTTTGCCATAGAAAATACCCTTATAAAACATAAAACGTTGCAGGTAAACTACCCCATTCCCTTAACCGATCTTCACCAAGAACAATAGGTATTGAGAACTCTACAATATAGGGCTGTATGCAAAACATCATTTGATTCTGTTTGAATTTGTGGCTGTTATCGTTTACCATAGAAAAAAATTACCCTTGATAAAAAACCGTTGCAGGTAAACTACCCCTTTCTCTTAACCGATCTTCACCAAAACGATAGGTCTTGAGACCTCTATAATTCATGGACGTATGCAAAACATTATTTGATTCTGTTTGAATTGGCGGCTGTTATCGTTTGCCATAGAAAATACGCTTGATAAAAAAACGTTGCAGGTAAACTACCCCTTCTCCTTAACCGATCTTCACCAAAAACAATAGGTCTTGAGTACTCTACAAATCAGGGCTGTATGCAAAAAATTATTTGATTCTGTTTGAACTTGCGGCTGTTATCGTTTGCCATAGAAAATACCATTGTTAAAAAAACGTTGTGGATAAACTACCCCTTTCCCTTAACCGATCTTCACCAAAAACAACAGGTCTTGAGAACTCTACGATTTAGGGTTGTATGCAAATAATCTTTTGATTCTGTTTGAATTTGCGGCTGTTATCGTTTGCCATAGGAAATACCCTTGTTAAAACATAAAACTTTACTGGTAAACTACCCCTTTCCCTTAACCGATCTTTACCAAAAACAACAGGTTTTGAGAACTCTATAATTCAGGGCTGTATGCGAAACATTATTTGATTCTGTTTGAATTTGCGGCTGTTATCGTTTGCCAAAAAAAAAATTTCCCTTGTCAAAAAAAAACCGTTGCCGGTAAACTACCCCTTTTCCTCAACCGATCTTCACCAAAAACAATAGGTCGCGAGTACACTACAAATCAGGGCTGTATGCAAAAAATTATTTGATTCTGTTTGAATTTGCGGCAGTTATCGTTTGCCATAGAAAAAAAATCTACAGACAGACAGACACACAGACACACAGACACACACACAGACACTTTTCGAAAAATGACTTTTTTTTTCATGTTTGAGTGTAGTACAATCATATTCTGCAATAATCTCGAACACGATTTTTTTTGCCATCACCATACTTCCATTTCCTTAAGGAACATGGAAGTAAAAATTACCCTTGATAAAAAAAACCGTTGCAGGTAAACTACCCCTTTCCCTCAACCGATCTTCACCAAAAACAATAGGTCGTGAGTACTCTACAAATCAGGGCTGTACGCAAAAAATTATTTGATTCTGTTTGAATTTGCGGCAGTTATCGTTTGCCATACAAAAAAAATCTACAGACAGACAGACACACAGACACACAGACAGACACACAGACACTTTTCGAAAAACGACTTTTTTTCATGTTTTGAGTGTAGCACAATCAGAATCTGCAATAATCTCGAACACGATTTTTTTTGCCATCACCATACTTCCATTTCCTTAAGGAATATGGAAGTAAAATATCGGTATGGAGAACCATACATGACTTCCATATTCTAAGATTTATATTTAAAATCATTTTCAGCCAAACAGCCAGGCTGTGTCTTACCTGCCTTTTTATTGCTGTATTAAATGAAAAATATTATATTACATTAAAATGAAAAAATTATAATTTTATTGCCTGGCAACAAAATTATTTTATTTTTAACAATTACCATTGTTTCAAAAAGTTTAAATAAATTTTCAAGTACTTTACTCTTGTTAAAACGTAAAAGGTTGCAGGTAAACTAACCCTTCCCCTTAACCGATCTTCACCAAAATCGAAAGTCATTGAGACCTCTACAATTCAGGGACGTATGCAAAAAATTATTTGATTCTGTTTGAATTTGCGGCTGTTATCGTTTGCCATAGAAAATACGCTTGATAAAAAAACGTTGCAGGTAAACTACCCCTTCCCCTTAACCGATCTTCACCAAAAACAATAGGTCTTGAGTACTCTACAAATCAGGGCTGTATGCAAAACATTATTTGATTCTGTTTGAATTTGCGGCTGTTATCGTTTGCCATAGAAAATAAAACGTAAAAGGTTGCAGGTAAACTACCCCTTCCCCTTAACCGATCTTCACCAAAAACAATAGGTCTTGAGTACTCTACAAATCAGGACTGTATGCAAAACATTATTTGATTCTGTTTGAATTTGCGGCTGTTATCGTTTGCCATATAAAATACCCTTGTTAAAAAAACGTTGCAGGTAAACTACCCCTTTCCCTCAACCGATCTTCACCAAAAACAATAGGTCTTGAGAAATATACAATTCAGGGCTGTATGCGAAACATTATTTGATTCTGTTTGAATTTGCGGCTGTTATCGTTTGCCAAAAAAAAAAAAAATTTCCCTTGATAAAAAAAACCGTTGCAGGTAAACTACCCCTTCCCCTCAACCGATCTTCACCAAAAACAATAGGTCGCGAGTACTCTACAAATCAGGGCTGTATGCAAAAAATTATTTGATTCTGTTTGAATTTGCGGCAGTTGTCGTTTGCCATAGAAAATACGCATGATAAAAAACGTTGCTGGTAAACTACCCCTTTCCCTCAACCGATCTTCACCAAAAACAATAGGTCTTGAGTACTCTACAAATCAGGGCTGTATGCAGAAAATTATTTGATTCTGTTTGAATTTGCGGCTGTTATCGTTTGCCATAGAAAATACCCTTGTTAAAAAAACGTTGTAGGTAAACTACCCCTTTCCCTTAACCGATCTTCACCAAAAACAAAAGGTATTGAGAACTCTACAATTTAGGGCTGTATGCAAATAATCTTTTTATTCTGTTTGAATTTGCGGCTGTTATCGTGTGCCATAGGAAATACCCTTGTTAAAACATAAAACGTTACAGGTAAACTACCCCTTTCCCTTAACCGATCTTCACCAAAAACAATAGGTCTTGAGAACTCTACAATTCAGGGCTGTATGCGAAACATTATTTGATTCTGTTTGAATTTGCGGCTGTTATCGTTTGCCAAACAAACAAAATTTCCCTTGCTAAAAAAAAACCGTTGCAGGTAAACTACCCCTTTCCCTCAACCGATCTTCACCAAAAACAATAGGTCGCGAGAACTCTGCAAAACCGGGCTGTATGCAAAAAATTATTTGATTCTGTTTGAATTTGCGGCAGTTATCGTTTGCCATAGAAAAAAAATCTACAGACAGACAGACAGACAGACAGACAGACAGACAGACAGACAGACACACAGACACACAGACAGACACACAGACACTTTTCGGAAAACGACTTTTTTTCATGTTTTGAGTGTAGTAGAATCAGAATCTGCAATAATCTCGAACACGATTTTTTTTGCCATCACCATACTTCCATTCCTTAAGGAATATGGAAGTAAAAATTACCCTTGTTAAAACATAAAATGTTGCTAGTAAACTACCCCTTTCCCTTAACCGATCTTTACCAAAAACAATTGGTCTTTAGAACTCTACAATTCAGGGCTTTATGCGAAACATTATTTGATTCTGTTTGAATTTGCTGCTGTTATCGTTTGCCATAGAAAAAATATCTACACACAGATAGACACACAGACACACAGACAGACAGACACACACACACACTTTTCGAAAAATGACTTTTTTTCATGTTTTGATGGTAGTACAATCAGAATCTGCCGTTATCTCGAACACGATTTTTTTCGCCATCACCATACTTCCATTTCCTTATGGAACATGGAAGTAAAAAAATCTAAACATCGGATTATATTGTTTAGTGAATTCAGTTGTTAATAAAACGCGCAGAAATAAGACTGTGAATTACGCTTTCATTGTTAGTGCGTGTAGTTTATGCGGATCATTTGCAGTCGCAGTATACACCACTGGTTTCCAGACGGCCGCATCATAAACCATCAATTATACTGACAAATAACGTAAAATACAAAAGTCTTTTTTTAACATAAGTTACATAAGTTTTTTGTTAATAACTTTTAATAATGTTAACATAAGTTTTTTTTTGCTATCTTTAAAGGTGCAATATTTTTTATGTTAGAATAACGATCAAGATATAAGATAGATAATAAACATAGTAAGTTATATTTACATAAAATCTTCAGCGTGAAACTGTGTCGATCTGCTGCATACAGTAAAAACACAGGCCTTTCTGTGTGTCGAGTTGTAGTTTGAGAACCCTTAAACGTAACGTTGAATAACAGATGCGACTATTTACGAATAAAAAACGAAACATTGGAGAAGCGCGTCTGTTTTGTCTAACAGCGGGATGGAAGGAAATAGACTAGGTCTTATAAGAGAACTAGAGCAAACACACATTCCATTAAACAAGTGAAGTGAAATCTGCTGTACGTTTGTTGGTGAATCAGGAAAACATTTATGTATAGAAAGGTTTTATGTTAAAATATATAAACACTTGGTACGTTTCACAGTTTTTATTTAACTCTGAGAGCTGTTTCAGCTTACGAGGCTATTCTAAAAAACATCAGTGAACAAGTAAAAAAGATGTTAGGGTGATGAACATATGTTTAAGGTGTGTGTATCCGGACATGTGTGGCTTGTGATGAAGGAGGAGAGGGGAGGGGTTGGAGAAGCTAAGGGAAAGTCAAGTGTCTGTAAAAACTAAATATAATCTGAATGTAAAATATGCAACTTAACTAAACTAAATAACAACTTTTAATAACAACAATAATACACAGAATTCAGTTTGTCAAATTTTTGCTACTTTTTATTGCTTTTCTAGTTTATAGAATTTCTAATAAAAAATTTAGAAAAGCAATAAAAAGTAACAAAATTTAACAAAAGAACAAACTGAATTCTGTGTATCCCCTTTATTAAAAGTTGTTATTTAGTTTAGTTAAGTTTTATATTTTGCATTCAGATTATATTTAGTTTTTACTGACACTTGAACTTCCCTTAGCTTCTCCAACCCCTCCCCCTCCTTCATCACAACCCACACATGTCCGGATACACACACCTTAAACATATGTTCACCACCCTAACATCTTTGTTAGTTGTTCACTGATCTCTTTCAGAATAGCTTTGTAAGCTGGAACAGCTGTCAGAGTTAAATAAAAACTGTGAAACGTATCAAGCGTTTACATATTTTTTTAAAAAACCTTTGTATTAATATGTTTCACCAAGTGCCCAACGAGTCATCAATTAATATCGTACTTTTTTATAGGTTTCTCCTGTAATATAATTTTCAATAACAATAGTGTATTGTTAATTACATATTAAGATGGCGGGGCATGAAAGTTGAAAGTCACTGCTCTACATAGACGCGTGTGTATGACTGATAAAACTTACAATACACATTCGATTACATAAATATATACACATCCGGCACTGATCGCGTTCCTTTATATTAGCTCATCAAGTTTTCTAGTTTCCTGCAGTCATAATATTATATTTTTAGCAGTTATTATAAAATTTCTTCCTCATGTATTAGTTTTCTGTATGTACGTCAAATTCTAAGTCCTTAATTCTATTAATAATCTGATCTTAAACCATTCGATCGGATTCTTGTTGTGACCCTAATTAAAGCTCGAGTTGCCCTTAGTGTATCACATCCAGTACGGTTGTTATGGCTGTTCTAGTTTAATTAACTGGCTGCAAAGCCTGGACGATGATAAACTATGTATACAGTTTAATGTAAAGAGTAAAAGAGTGTATTCAAATAATTCTCGCAAAATTAACCGAAGTAAGTTTAGCTACTGGGTTCGATCCCGAGCTCATCATTAAATCAACGTTCGTTTTATTTCAATAAACTATTTTAATTGTACAAAAAAGGAGGCACTATTATTAAAAATGACTTTCGAAAAAGTAGTCTATTAATTTATCACAATAGTTTATATCAGCAATACTGAAGAAAGCTATAATGAAATGTGTAAAGCGTTAGACACACATCTTGGTATAGTTCCTTGCCATGAATGTATTAATTAATTAAGGTTTTTTTTAAGTAGCGCATTTTCTTACATGAAACTAGCTTGTAACATTAGGCTGGATGCCCACTTCTAGTCTGACGAAGATTTGTAAGACACGACTGACTTATAACCAGACGACCAATGAACGTAGCTAACGATGAACTTCTTCTTCTTTTCCTTTATCTCGGCCTTCTTCCTCTCAGCGTCGGTTTGTAGGGGCTTCCCACGGTTCTGTCTCAATATCTCAATGTTCTAGTCTCGCTTGATCGTCCTCGTGGCTTTGGCTTTACTCCAAGGTACTGTTTTATTTTCCTTTCTTCGTCTGCCCTACTTGCATGACCCAACCACTTCAGTTGCCTCATCTCCAGCAATTCTCAATATGACCTGATGGCTCAAAACAAGTTTCCAAAAAGTCATTATCAAATTTATTTTCACTTCAAGAATTGTGTTCTAGATCAGTGGTTCCCATACTTTTCAGTCCGCAGACCCCCTCCAAAAAATTTAAAATTTCACGGACCCCGTCTGAGTTATGTAATAATACAAATTCTTATATTTTAATTAAAATGTATTAAAATCAAAATTCTTTTAACTTGCAAAATTATAATATTAATTATATCAAACATAGTTTGATGTAAACGACGAAGCTGCTTTTGAACAGTTAACTCTGCAATATTAGGTTTAATGTTTGACAATTTCAATATTAAGTCACTCTAGACATGAAGTTTATTTCTTAACTTTGCCAACCTCGGCTCTATCTTTCCAGCCACACGTGTCGAATCCAGCTACTTAGGCGTAAACCAGCTACATAGAAAAACGTTTTGCTTAGAGATAGTGCTTATACGCGAGATTCAGTGCATATACTGTACGTGGACTAAAACAGCGCGATCAACTCTGTGTTGATGCGGCGCTCTACTCAGTTCGGCTGACAAACAGATCTGCTACACGACATGATTTAAATACATTATTAAAGCCATTAGTTTGAAATTACTTTTACAATTTCAATTAGTTTGAATAAAAAAATACTGGTATCTTCTACTAATTATTTTAAGATTCTAAAATTTAGATTTTAGACTATAAAAAATCGGAGAAAATTACGATATATTCTATTTTTTCTTTAAAGTGTCTGCGGACCCCACTTTAGGAACCACTGATCTAGTTGGTCTGTTCTGGAACCTCGGTCCGCCAACGTCTGTCTTTCCAGTAGGCAGCCACTGGTAACATGTTATTTGGTGTGCGGTTCAAATCTCATCCTAATCTTCTTCTACAGACATTTCAACAGTATAAAGAATATAGTAAGCTTTCTGACCTGCAAAACTGGCTCACTATTTCGAACGAAATGCATTTAAATTAAATTAACAAAATTTGCAAGGGGCGTTGACAGATAATAAGTTTGTTAAATGTTAAAAATATCGAGTTTGTATTCTGAATAAAATTCCTTACTTTTGATGCCCCACATAATTTTTTTAAGATCCGACTTCCTTATTTCTTCTGTGGTGCCCCTAAAGATGCAAAATTGTCAGAGTGAACACTACGTTTGTCTTTGGGTTAAAATTGTCTTTATTTTGACTCACTGCATAGATTTTTACAGTTTTTAAACCTTGAACTCTTTTTTTAGGCATTGGGGTCCTACCTAAAATAGGTGGCTGTGAAGTAAAAGTATGGACACGCATGCTAAGAGCTTGAAAATGGGTCGATGTATTCTAAAGTTATCTATCGTGAGGCATCGCCTAAACAGATAGATAGGCAGAAAAATTGTGAAAGGTCGAGTTGGAACCGAGAACTCTCTTAGTTCAATTAATTTATTTATATTGTAAGTATACTAATATATACACATGCATAAAATGTATATATTATATTTTTCGTGAGCGGAAGATGTCAATGAGTAATTGTGTGCGTGATGATGATGGTATCCGAACCTCTCATCAAGCTGCAAGAGCAACAATAATCATTCTAAGATCTATGGCAATAGTATTGTCCTTCTACGCGCCAAAACAATTACATCTTTATTTCTAAGAGCAAAAACAAGGACAAAGGCGTTCCTTACTTACTTACTTACTAGCCAACGCCCACCCTTGGCTGTTGGGCCATTAGGCGGCGCGCTGACCAGTAGAGACGTGAGAGCCTTGCCGTACCATCTTCGTCTTGGACTTCCGTGTCTGAGATCAAGGCTGGACATGCAATTAGGTGATCCGCATTCATGGAAGCGTATCCACAGAGAACACATTCAGGAGACGACAACACGCCAATGCGGTGCAGGTGGGAGGCCAGGTAGTCATGACCGGTTGTAGTTCTAAAAAGAGCAACACTAGTTGCTCGGGGTAGAGTTCTGTTGATGGGGCCGTCCGTAACCAATGTTGCCCATCTTTTTCCCACACAGGCTCTTAATTGTTTTTCTTTTAGCCATAGGCTTATTGAGGAATTTATTCGTGCTTTCGCAGATGCATATGAGCTGGGGGTCTCCGGCTGAGGTAGTGCTGCGCCCATTTTGGCGAGGATGTCGGCTTTTTCATTTCCCATGATGTTGACATGGCTGGGTACCCATTGCAGTTCAATCTGCCAGCCTAATTGTACAAGGTTCTGCAGTTCTCGCCTACACTCAATTGTCAGGGAGCAGTTTGTATCACCATTTGAGGTCACGTTTTGAATCGCTGCAGTCGAATCTATGAGGAAGACGGCTTTGTTAGGTGGTGAGATCTTGGCAAGCTCAATAGATGCTGCCTTTATGGCTGCTACCTCTCCGTCATAGTTGCTTAGCCGGCCTCCTACAGCGAGGTGGCCTTCAAATAGAGAGCTGTAGAACCCAGCCCCTGTTGCCCCTGTAGATGGTATAGAGGATCCGTCTGTGTAGATTCGTATCCACTGCTCAGCGGGAAAATGTTTTTGTACAGTGTGTAAGGCTGCTTGACGAAGCTCGGCTTCATTCGACTCAGTTTTGGTCTTATTATGGTCGAAGAGTTTCAAGTTAGCATTTGGGAGTTGGCTAAAGAATTCACGGTGATGTATAAATGGTGCTGCCTCATTTGGTTCTATGTCATATTTGCGTTGGAGTTCTTCATAGATCGCAATCGGGCATTTCTGAGTTTTCAGCCTTTCTGTCGCTGTTTTATAGTTATTCCACCGTTGTTGGTAGGCTCTTTTACATCTCTCCCAGGATATGAGGCACAGCTTTTCCCGTCTTACTTGGATAGGTTCGACTTGCAGTTGTGACTCCATGGCAAGTATAGGAGTTGATTTTGGCGCACCAGTTATCGTTCTAAGGGCTGCATTTTGGACCAAGTGAAGTTTCTGGCATGCTGCATTGGAGGCAGTAATAGTTGCTTCTGCGCCATATTCCAATAGCGGCCGAATGTAGCTCTTATATGCAGTTGTCAGAACATCTTGATTTGCTCCCCATGTAGTCGCAGTGAGTCGTTTAAGTAGCCGGCAGCGCCTGGACGCACTGTTCGCGGACTGTTCTATATGGTGCTTCCACGTCATTCTGGTGTCTATATTAACACCCAGGTATTTTTAGACATGTTCACCTCTTCGAGTTCCGAAAGCAAAAAACATCCTTTCTAACAGCAAAAAACATATCTACTGACTCTTGCAAGGATAACAACGGAAGTACTCGGAAAAGAATCCAAAATGACTAAGAAGAATGTAGATTAAGTCGCGCGACAATAAAGCATTTTTTAATAAGTTCTAGTGATTCCCCGATCGAAGGATTGATTGAGGAGAGCGTAGTGGGAGGGAAGCCCGAACAAGAATATATGGATGAGACAGAAGGAGGAAAAAAGTATGTAGTGATTAAGAGACTGTCTTCAGAAGGGAAGAAATAGAAATCCCACCAACCTCTGGTGGGAACAAGAAGAGTGCTGTGGTCAGCGTGTCGTGATATTGAGGAGCTGTTTACGGGTAATAGAGAAGTAATATACATGTATAATAAATATGGAATATTATAATATTTTATAAAATAAGGATAATAGCCTAATTTATGTGTAGTAACTATTAATATAATTTATATAAAACACACACACACACACACACACACACACACACACACACACACACACACACACACACACACACACACACACACACACACACACACACACACACACACGCACACACGCACGCACACGCACACGCACACGCACACACACACACACACACCACGCTCACACAATAACATTCATCACTTGTGTAGGCCTATCAATTTTCTGTATTGTCGTAAACAGGCCTTGATGATGACAACATAGTTTGTCAAAACATGGACACAAATTGTGTCAAACCTCATATCTTCTCGTGTATGGCCTGCTCTAGAATATACAAAGTGGGAAGTCTGTATACAACGACTTTACGACTCATTTCGTAATTGAAAGGAACGTTTAGTGACGTGGGCGAGCGTGCGCTCTAGTTACGGAACTGCCTGCTCTCGTTATGACCTTCGTTTTTTCCAGCACAATTATACTGCGCGGTCACGCAATCCGTCTTCTGGATAATCTTCAGAAAATTTATTTAGTTTTTTAGTGATGTGAATACATAAACAGGCAGATCTCAATGGGCGAGCCTGACAGCGATTAACTCAGTTGACCTAGCTCTGGGTTATTCTGTCATTATAATACAAAAGCTTTGACTTAGTTTGAGTCAGTGGCAGTTTAGTTTCTTCTAACAAAAACGTATTAGCGTCTATGGACCAAAGTAATAGAATCTGAAACGTATAAATGTTATACATTACACGAAGGCAATATAACCTTCGATTGGCAGGAAAAGAAAACTAAAATTTGGCCAAATATTTTGCTATTTAAAAAATCACACACACGCACACACATACGTTTTGCATTTGCACATAATCGCTACCCACATACATACACTTGTTACCGTTCCAGTCACTCGTTGTGGAAGGTACTCGGCCAAGTTTTGATGTACAATAGAGCATCGATTATCCGAACCTCTCGGGACGAGGGCCCGTTCGGATAATCGATATTTCGGATAATAGATCGTAACTTGAAAACATTATTTCTCTTTTCAAAAACAAAGGTTTTTATTACAAAATAATTTCTAACATACTGTTATATAATTACAGCAACCTGTATAATGTACTGTACTGTATTACTAAGGCTAAAGATCATTGAATTAAAACTGAGTGTAATTAATAAAAACCAAAACTTAATTTAAACAAAATTAGAGTTTAATGACAAACAATGTACAGTACTAAAAAATTAATTAAAAATTAAAAAAGCAAACAAAACATACAGTACCATGGATTTACACTTTTGAAGAATTTTCCTATCACTGTCTCCCCCCCCCCCCAAACTGAGACCCTGTTTTCTCGCTGCTAAACACTGAAGTCGTTTAAGGTTCATTAGCTGAATACAATCTACCTCGTCTTTTGTTTCGGCCCACTTTAGTCTCGGCCCAACAGTCTCAAGTAGAACAGTCTCAGTCTCGATTCATTGTTTATCGGTTGTAAGGCTGGTAAAGCTACAGCGTTTGTTTAATTCTGTACGGTACTGTAATAATTTATAGTATACAATTTTTTATGTTCAATATATATCCAATACGCCTACACGTGTCCAATACATTACTGGTGCAGTACAGTACATAATTGTACTTTTTATTGAGTTCGGATAATAGATCGTTCGGTTAATGGATGTTCGGATAATCGATGGTCTACTGTAATTAATGAGATCCTCATTGCTGTCATAGCGCAGACTATCATTTCTGGTGGCTCACGACATTGCCTTCGAAAGCCACTTTAATAAGTAAATGAATAATAAAAAAACATTGTTTTAACTCAGAACGGTCGTATAAGTGAAAACCATGAGAAAATGTTTCACTGATCCAGTAACAAACTTTTCACTTTATTTTAATGCTTTGCTCGTTCATTTTCACAATATTACAAGACTCAGTCTACTTCCTTCCACTCCTCGGCTGGACGCGCTTGTCCTATTTTTCTTCCTTGATTCATAATCAGTCGCATCTCTTATTTAAAGTTACGTGTAAGGGTTTTCAGCTTGATGTAGACATTTCTGCTTCAGTAGCTGGAGCAGATCAACCTAACATTTCACACCGATGCTTTTATGAAAACACACAATGTTTAATATTAAACATTATTAATATATTTAACATTATATTAAATATTATTTTTATATCTTCATTATTACACTGAGATAATAAACACTGTACCAATAAAAATACATATGTAGTAAGGCATGTTAAGGGAGTAAATTTATTTATTTACTGTTAAATTTATTTTTACATTACTTGTCGAAAAATGATCGTTTATGATGCGGCTCACCGGTGGGTTCCTGAGTTTCAGCGTGGTCTTCAGGGGATTTTACGTTGCAAACCACTGATCTAGGTAATACGATTGCACTCCTGCGGTGAACGGGTCTCGATTCGGACGCCGACAGTGCGCGCGCACGATCGTCCGCTTCCCTGAAGTTGAGCCTTTCCCAAGTACACGAAGTCTGTCCTCTGACCGAATAACCATTCAGCCGCCGTACAATCACACCTTGTAGGTGCCGGAAAACCAATGACAGTCTTCAACCGGCGTACAATCACACCTTGTAGCTGCCGGAGAACCAATGACTATACTTGCCATGTTTCCGTGACAACCAGCGTTAGCCCCTCTCTTTTTTTAATCTGATGTATACTAATTTTACTAATCTATCTTGAATAGCACACTCAACGCAAGTCTTATTGTACTCTTATAAATTCTAACTTTATTGATCTTCGTAGTGTGTTTATTTTTCCACACAGAATAACTCATACAACCTGCCACTTCTCTCTCTCTAGGTGTCTAGTGACTAGGTGACCAGTTTAGCTAGTCATCAGTGCATCTAAACAATTAAATTCCACCAAATGTTCCGCAACAATTGTCATTGTTGTAGGCTTCATTGTTGGAATTTCCACTTCAGTCCTAAGTGCCGTTCCGCTATCCAACACGTGTGCAGGAGTAATGTCACCTACACCGTTGGGGAAGGGGGGGGCAAGGGTCTGCAACCGTTAGGTAGTGTTGTGTCTCAGCGTGCGAACTTAAACCGACCCCAAACGGGTTAAAATGGTAGATTTTTCGTTATGAATTTGTAATTTCTTTTTTAACTTATTATTTGTTTTGTGTTTATAAATTTACGTTTTAATAAAGTTACGATATTTAAATTTAGGAAAGTACAATTATTCTGAATTGAATTTTCTGGTTTTATAAATGAGTCTCGACGTTGAAAAAAATCTATCTTTTAAACATATTTTAGTTTAGGCTACATAGAATTTATTACAGTTAGGACATGCAATTTTACAGACACCATTTAAATTATGATTTACATTATGTGTTTTAGACTTGATTCTATCAAAATCTCTTTCATTACTATTATATATAATTTTTAAACTTTTTTTTGTGAATAATTTTCAAATTTTATGATTTGTTGTTTCTATTTATGCAAAATTAATGTATTTAATATTCTGACTATTTTGTGTATTTTTATTAGAAGAAATATTTAATAGTTTTTTATTAATTTTGCTTTCAATGTTATAATTAATTTTTGAGTTATATGCAAATTTTTTATTTAAACATCGTATATAATTTTCTTTTTTTGGTTTTTCTAATTGATTAAAAAGAATATTACATTTATTATATACAACACGGAATTAAAAGCGGCATATTTATATTGGAGAGGATAAATAGAATTTTTAGGAACAATTAAAGATATTTGGGAAGGTTTTCTTAATCTTATGTCTTTTACTCTTTTAGCTTACTGCAGAATTATATATATTCAGTTCAGCTCTGGATCTACAGTCTTCTTCTGGTCGATCAGGTTAAACCAAGGTTAAACTCGTCTGTATACGCTGGTAGTTCTACTTAGTTAATATCCACGTTTCATACTAATAGAGTGAGACAGGTACTTCCATCACTTAAGCAGCGTGTCTCTGAGAGTTTTATTTTTTATAGTGCTTGTAAATTGTACCACACTAATTTCGCTATATGAATCTTTTCTTTCCCAAGTCATAATTGACATCAAACTTACAAGACAGCCTAGATAATTAAGACAATTTACCTGTTCAATTGATTTATTATCACACACCATTTGCATATTATCCCCGAAAAGCAAGTAACTTGGTTCCTCGCTTGAAATCGTCACATTGTATTGCTTTGTAATGTTTCCCAAATTACAAAACGTATGGGATGCTTATACGCTTTCATAATTTTACAATAGCTACAAAAAACAAATAAAGTTTTTCAGTCTTTTCAAATTAAACGAGGGTTGCTTTGACTGACGATGGGTTAAATATTGAAATCGTGGATCGGACAACAAAGTGGTTAGTAAATTACGAATTTGAATAGTGAAGCCACTAACACTGCGTACCATATAAATATGAAAACAAAATAATTTGATCATCATTATCATATTCTATAAGGATTGAGCGTAAAGTTGTTTGTTCCGGTCCCGAGCAGGTGGACTAGAGGTGGTCGTTCCAGCTCTTCTTTGGACGTCACACTTCTCTCTGCCTTTTGTAGAATTTATGGAGTTCTTATAAAATGTTTTAAATAAAAACAACCTAAAACGGAAACAACGTACAACTTGTGCTTCTGGTTCGGTTTTAAACTTAATTTATTCTTTAGCGGGTGTTAAGATTTAGTTCCGGCTCCACTGAAGATGGCCGCCGTGAGCAATGTTAACATTGAACCACGGCCTAATAACCTGGTGAACATGTCTGACAACTATGACAAGTCAGACAGTGAGAGATTGCCTTCACTCATATGTTCCTTCATATTCTGCAAAAAAGGCAGGAGTTTATACTTCCCTTTAAAGTCAGTGTGATTATGGTTATTATTCATTAAATGATGTGTATAATTAGATTTTACTAATTACTGTTGACCAACTTGGGAAATTAATAAATATTTTTAACCGATTGAAGTTAAAGTTAATGCCCTAAAAAACTAACTACGTTAAAGTTAAAGTTAATGCTTACAAAAACTAACCGATTAAAGTTAAAGCTAAAATAATATTAACCGATTAAAAATTAAAAGTTAAAACGTTTTTCTTTGTTTGTTGTTATTGTATTGTTATTGAGCAAACTACTTTGGTTGTTGAAATAGTTAAAATCAGATTAAAATGTATAATTAATGAGTTTATAGACAGCTGTAATTATTATTAACTTTAAAGTGATTACTGCAAAAACTTAGTCGATTTTAAAAAAAGCTGCATTTCTAATTTGTAATTTTCCTCGTCTGTCCCCTAAAATGAGTCCAGCAACAATGAACAGCCTTTTGCAGTGGGCACAGTTGGTTTATATTTTACAAATAATCGATTCAGCAGGGGGCTCAGGTCTCCACCTTCTTTTGATTCATGAAAATACCTGACAATCTCAGCCTCCGTCATTTTAGCTGCTTCCATCGTTACTACCTTCAAATTTGACAAAAAATCTATCAATGTTCTGTTCTTGTCGGATTTATTTGTAGACAGTCTTACAACGTTTGTCAGAATTTAACGATTAATAATTTAAGTTAACCATTTTAAAGTTTTATGATTAAGTTAAAAAGTTGTTTAGCAATTAATTTAATCGTTATTTCTTTTAATCGTTAATCCCAAGTCTGCTGTTGACTAATTACACCTTTATATTTTCCTTAAGTGTCTTGTTTTGGTCGAAGTTGTTCCAATCGTTTCATAAAGGCTCTATCAGTTTGACAAATATAAGATTTACTGGAATCATTGCTCAGTGAATAAAAGAAATATTTGGTGCACTCTGAGCTGTTCTGAGCTTCCTTTTGGGCCTGTTTGAGCTCTTCAACAAGGCTAGTGGTGGTGATGATGAGTTTAAGACTACCATTAAACGAATTGGTAGTTATAATTCATAACAAACTGTATTCATGAGTGACTGATATCAGTTACATTAATACAACGAAACTGTATTTGTTAAAAAGAATAATTATGAAATAGTAGCTTTTATCGTCGTTCTGAGGACACGATGAACGTATGTATGTATAATAGAGATATGAATTAGTATTTGTGGCCGGTTGTTTCCGCTTTTGACGCAATGAAGGTCGCACACGTTATGCGGTGCCATAAACACGGGAAACATCCGAGGTCCCGACACACACACACACACACACACACACACACACACACACACACACACACACACACACACACACACACACACACACACACACACACACACACACACACACACACACACACACACACAAAACGCGACAGTCATAATTTGTGCGGACACGACCATCTTTGTGTACAAACACTGTTACAAACAAATTCAGAATACACTTGTGAAGAATAAAATCGTACGTAAAAATACCGTTTTCGTTATTATTAGTCACTGTTATCATTTTGACTGAAAGAAAAAGAAGCAAAGTCTTTTAGGTGTTTCGCACTCGCGTCAACAGAAGTGAAGTCGTTCGAAGGTAATTTCTCGCACGGGGCTTTGCTGCCTCTTTCATAAATTTTAAATATATGTGTTTCCTTTTCTATAGGCCTATAACTGATAATTTTGTCAGAGAATAATAAGGTGTTACAAAAAAAAATTAATTAAATATAAATTTTTCCTTTTTTGTTATCACAAAGTCATAATACGGTAAATAATTGAACGAATGAAGCGAGTTTTCAGTGTTTACTCGACCGTTTAACATTTGACTGCCTGTCTATTTGGGGTGTGTCTCAAGATAACTTTTGAACGTAAGATTTTCCTTTAACTTGGCATGCGTGTCTATACCGTAAAAAAACCTAGATTGTTCCCTACAGGGGGTGGGAGGCAAATATATGAGAGGTCAAAATTGTTAAAAAAAATCGAAAAACCCACATAGGGTATTAGACTAAACGGAATTTAAACTAACATCTGAATATAGTGTTTATGTTTCAACATTTCGCAATTTTTGACATCAGGGCTTAAAAAGTGGATGAAATTTTGATAAAATTGCACAAATTTATGTAGGGTATTGAATTAAAGAAACTTTTAACTAACATCTGAACGTAGTAGATATTATCTTTTGGAAATTTCAAAATTTTGGGTCCCCACGCCCCAAAAAGAGATCAAAAATTAAAAAAAATTGTAAAAATCCAGCAGCGTGTCGACTAAAATATTTCAAATATTTCAACTTTTTAGTGTTTGTTATAATATTGTGTGCTCTACAATTTGTGTTATTACTAAATAAATAGTAGAGAAATCAGTATTTTTGTAATTTTTCCATAATTGAAAACATATCTAATATCGAAATTTATGTAATAATAAATGTGCTTCGTGTAAAATAGTGAGCGAGTTCTGCAGCTCAGGAACTTACTAATTAACAAAAAAATAATCAAATATTAGTGAAAGATGTTCAATATGCATTATTCATGCAAGGCCAGTAACAATAATTATATATAACATTTACGAATTAGTCTTTTGCAGGGAGTTCAGATAGGCCCATTTCACCTGACCCTCCACTTATTCAGGCACTGATTTTGAAGTCCCCCACAACTGTTGCGCTAAGCACTGCAACATCGCTCGGCCCCGGGGCCATTTGTTCTTTGTGTTGCCAACTATACAATTAATCATCATCATCATCATCATCTGCAAGGATTAAACCAAGGATGGTTTGTCTGGTCTCAAACAGTCAAAGAGTCTAGAGCTGGTCACTCCAGCGCTTCCTTGGACGTCCCACACCTGTCCGTACCTTCGACTTATAGTTCCATAGTTGTTTGGGGATGCGGCAGTCATCCATTCGTTAAAAATGTTCCCAGCAATTCAGTCGATACTGGGTAATCCTGTCGAGTATACTCATAGTATTTAGTTCCTGCTGTATATCTGTGTTTCTTCTATGACCCTGTCACGTGCCTGAGAAATCTCATTTCCGCCGCTTGGATGCGACTGGCCTGGCCTTTCGTTAAAGTCCGATTCTCAAACCCATAAAGAAGTGTGGGAATGGCCATCACCCCTATAGGATTTTAGGGGTGTTTCTTTACTTCCTGACTTAAGAGTTCGCCTGATCGTCCCGCACATAAGATTAAACTTACGCAACTTATTCACAACGTCGTTGCTTGTATTATAATACACACCGTAGCCCAGGTATTCAAAATTGCTGACTTTTTCCAGGGCAGTACCATCTATAATAATTTTTGACACTACGGGATCAGTTCCACGAAAAGCCATTACCTTGGGCTTAAGTGTGGATATTTGTAATCTAGAGTCCTTGCAGAGTCGATTTAACAAATGTATATCCATCTGCTACCTGTTTTCCGAGTCCGACAGAATAGTCTGATCGTCTGTAAACAACAAAGTGTCAATTGGTGAGTGGCCAAACATAAAACACTCCGGAAGACACATCTGCCAGTTTTGTATGACATCGTCCATATATAAATTAAAAAGAGAAAGTGATAATAGACACCCTTGTCGTACTCTACAACAATACGATTAATGTATCATGTAATTCACTGACAAGACAAGATTGTATTTGTTATTTCAGGTTTTAACTTGGGCTCTCTTGGCGTTATCCGTATTCATCGGATCGATCTGCTCACTTGAAGATGGCCAGCAGCAGAAGGAGAAACTGGTGGCGGCGAGCGCGGAGCCGGAAGGCAGGAGCCTCAACTCGGACCTTAAGGGCGACGCCACCGCCAGAAGTACGTTGTACGATTTAGCGGCGCTGATACAAAGTAATAACATTCCTTACCTTACCATCACTTACAGCTCCATCACTCGCATGTACTCTACATTATAATGATAATTATATTTCATAACACACCATGCATAATTCATAATATCATACTTCAATATGCAACAATTTAAAACAATGTTTAACAATTCCCAACCTTAATCACAGCCTTTCATCCAGTGATTTTGCAACTGACAGTAATATTTGTTTTACGCTTACACGACCGGTGTCAATATACTAAACATTATTAAATACCGGGCCGTGGTCGGTTGCTGTACAATATCAACACCATCGGCAACGCTTCGATATGCATTATAAACATTATCATTCGGGTTGCTCTTACCCAAAAAATTGTCGGATATCGTTCGCCCAAGATCTGACGTAACAGTTTCTTAACGCTCTGTCGCTTTTTGCGACCTGAAGAAGAATCCCTCGGGTTGAGATACGAAATGTTGCCGACAATGTCGAGATTATACAGCAACCGACCACGGCCTAACAGTCCGGTATTTAATAATTTTGTACAACTGACAGTGTATCTTTAATGTTTACGCTATAATACAATTTTAAATCGTAATAATTTTTAATTTCAATTTGTAACGGACTTTGTTTTAAAGTTGTCTGTCATAATGATATTCTTCCCTACTTCTCGGCTTGGTTTCACAAAGTGTCACGACTGCAACCCCTTTTATCACTGGTCCGTAGTTCAGTAATTGCTTGGCAATATGCGTGTGACCACCGTTCTTTACACATGAAAATTTCATTATTCTCGATTTATTTTCATTTTTTCTCTTTAAAACTGAATATACCTTAAGTCTATTCATAATATCTTCATTTTTGAAATGGTCTGTCAAGCTAAATCCTTTTTGTAGAGCTCTCAAGAATATAGATTTGGACGTATGTATTTCCTTGTTTCAC
Source organism: Magicicada septendecula (assembly GCA_034769895.1). Lineage (NCBI taxonomy): Eukaryota > Metazoa > Arthropoda > Insecta > Hemiptera > Cicadidae > Magicicada > Magicicada septendecula. The sequence goes on along the minus strand of CM068374.1, from coordinate 257,319,143 downwards.
TTCGGTACATTAAAAATATTAAACGGCTTTACAAATATTGAATATTGACGTTACAAAACCTCTTCAACTGATCATGATAATTTAAACAGAGAAACGAGTTTCCAATTTTAACTCGACTGTCTGGCACTTGAGATATGTCTTACGGTAACTTTTTAATGCATTATCGTTAAACTTGTCCATGCATTATTGTTTAAGAGATTGATCCACCTCCCCTCCCCCAAAAAAATGAAACAGGAGGCAAGAATGTGAAAGGTCAACATTAAAAAAATCGCAGGAATCTATGTGGGATATCAAATTAAAAAATTCCGAATACAGTATTTAATTTTGGAAATTTCAAAAGTTTTGGACGTCAAAGTCCAATAAATGGATCAACGTTTTGAAGAACAGTAATCACAAAAGTCCATGCCGCATACCAAATTAAGAGTAATTTAAGCCAAAATTGAATGTAGGTGAAGCATAAAGTTGTGAGAAATTTTATTTAAAATACAACCTAGCTATTTTTAATACTTTGACAAAGTTATATCCTTCAACACCCCTTGAAAATTTTGGACCTTCTTCAAAAAGTTTTTAAGCTGTCCTTAATTTTGTAGTGACCGTCAATCAATAAATTTTAACGATGAAGGGTTTGGGAGGATCAGTAAAAAAAAGTATAACACAAATTTAAAACTATTTGAAATTATTATAATCGAAAACGTTTCGACAATATTTAGTGTCATCATCAAGACCTGTGTACGGATACAGAAGAAAATATCATACACAACAGATCAATTAATTGAGTGAATGTGTTTGTGTATGTGAGTGTGTGCGTGTGCGTGCGCGTACGTTTGTGCGTATGTGTGTATGTGTGAAGGAATTGAAACAATTTGTTTTACATCATCAAAATAATTATTCATTACACATTGTTTTCCTTTATGCATGTATAATTATAATACCCCAGAACATAATCCATACAATATTACAATTTAAGTTACTGATAATGTAAAAGTTCCTTAATAGTATTTGTAAGTAATTATAGAAGCAGTAATAAAAGAAATATATATTAGAATTGGTACAGACATAAATCTACTACTATAAGCACACTTATCTGCTACTATAGCGTTTCTACTATACATAAATCTATATATAGCATAGTAAAGTATAGCTGAATACAGACTGTAAGGATGTTCAATTTTGTATATATTATTAAAAGCTATTATTATCATGTTTCACTCACTACTGAAATTTGATTTGTTGTGTTTCATATTTTCTCTTGTATCCGTACACAGGACCTGATGAAGACAATAAATATTGTCGAAACGTCGTCACAAATAATTTAAAATTTGTTTATACTTTTTTGACCGATCCTCGCAAGCAAACCCTTCATCGTTAAAAAATGTTTAAGCTGTTTGCATGAAAAGCAGGCCTTACCAAAACACATACTGAAAAGTAAAAGCTAAGACCGAATTAATTGTCATTTAGGTGTTGTGGTTATAAACAACCATACAGATTTTCGGAAATTTTATTAGTTATTGTATTAATTTTATTTGCTTTACAATTGATATTCCACACAAATATTGTAGAGTAATTGGGAATTTTGTGATCTTCTTATTACTGACAGATTGTCTTGTAATAAAATTGATCTAATAATATATATTTTGTTGGAAACACTAACCGAGTTCGGCAGTTCAAGGAGTTTAACATGTTTTCTTATTTGTCAGAAAACTTACGAAAGTAAGGTTATTACGGGAGCCATTATTAGAGTACAACATATTTGGCTGATGCCATCTAACTTACCAGCCTCCAGAAATTACACTGCATGTTCTTGTCGTCTTATTTTACGTCTAATGAAGCTTAGTCATATTATTCTACACTTCAGGGATTACGCTCACAGCCTTTAATAAATTCACTTAAGATACTTTACAAAAGTACATGTGTAGTCCTGGATCCGAATGGTAGACTCTCAGATTACACTCCAATAAATAAGGGCGTTAGGCAGGGATGGTGTGTTTCCCTAACCTTGTTTAATATATACATTGACGACATGTTGCGAGCATGGAAATCCAGAGTGACTTCAGGAATATAGCTTAACAAATCAATTTGTATTGGTTCCCTGCTATATGCGGATGACATAGTTCTTATTCAAGAAAATAAGGATGATTTACAAAGAGCTATGTTTCAATTACAAGAAGTGGCAAGAGAGTACTCACTGACAATTTCAGTAAGAAAGACCAAAACCATGGCGTTTAAAGGTAAATATCCAGTGAGGACCAAGATAGTTATAAACAACGGCACTTTAGAACAAGTGAGCCATTTCAAATATCTCAGCTGTGCAGTAAGATGTTAATCTGAATAAGATATAAAAGAGAAGATAAATACATTTAGGAATATTTGTGATACGATTCATAGAAATCTTAGAAATAAAACAAGACACAGCACAAGGATTAAATTTTATAAGACAATTGCAATACCCACATTGACATATGGCAGTGAGGCGTGGGTCATGACGAAAAAGGAATGCGGCAAGTTCAGAGTGCTGAAATGCAATTTCTTCGAAATACCTTAAACTATAGGCCTACATTGCAAGATAGAATAAGGAATGAGGATATCAGAGCAAAGCTTGAAGTAAAGGACATAAATGAAATTATTTCAATTAAAGAAGACAATGGTAGGATCATCTGCTCGCCGAAAGCGGCACTGAAGTATAATCCTATTGGTAGAAGAGATGTGGGTCATCCGAGAATGAGATGGGGAGCCAGAATAGGTTTATATAACCTAATCCTTGAAGCGAAGAAGAAGAAGACCTTAGGGATTAGACGAAACCCCTGTTTCGACTTCAAATATTAATCTGTTTGTCTCAACTTCTCCCGTTTCTGCGTTTAATTCCGTTGTTTGTAATGTATCTGCGTTTAATTCACATCTCCGAGGCTTCAAGCATGCTACTGCATTTATCTGTGTTATCTTAGCGTTGTTGTACTACACAGTGAAGTAGGTGTAACATGTGTTTGCTTGTTTCTATCTTAATTTTGTTTTTTAGTGTTCTGTTTATTGATCCACTCTTTGGTTACTTTACATGTTTGTCTCGTACATACGTATAAAATCCTCACCTCAATAAACTAAAGCGATTTTCTTGTTACAGTAATCTTGGGGGGGGGGGGATCCTAGCTTTGAGCGCCCAACGGACTAAAAGCCCATTAGGTCACAACGGTCTTCAGATCAACTTGAACAAAGCTCATTCGTTTTGTGTTCTTTTTAATTTTGCTACAGTAGGCCTATATAATTCACGAATTGTTTACAAAAAAATTTCAACATTGTATATAATACATTTAGATAATACAATTTATGTTATTTTCTGAATAGAATAAAAATAATCAACATTTGAAGTCAAAACTATATTTTTCAACAATAAATTTTCTTTTTCAGATTCACTTTTACGACAAAAGTTAAGTAAGAAGTAATTACATGTACATGATTAATTTATAATTTATAAATTAAAGCAGCCATATTATTAATATAAAGTTTTGTTTTAGCTTTAGGAGGTTATGGAGGCTATGGAAGTTACGGAAGTTACGGAGGCGGCTATCCTTACTATGGAGGAGGAGGTTATTACAGCCCCAGCGGCAGTGGATATTACGGAGGAGGTGGATACCGAGGAGGATACGGAGGAGGAGGGTATTATGATGGAGGATACGGCGGTAACTATGGCAACAGAGGAGGATACGGTGGTTACTACGGCAACCGGGGTTACGGCTACGACGGCGGTTACTATGGCAACCGCGGGTACGGCAACGACGGTTACTATGGCAACAGAGGTGGGGGGTACGGCTATGACGGGTATGACGGATACGGCAACAGAGGCTACGACAGGTACCAAGGCGGTTACTATGGCAACCGCGGGTACGGCTACGACGGCGGTTACTATGGCAACCGAGGATACGACAAGGGCTACGACAGATACTACGGCGGCTACCGCGGCTGAAACTACACAGCAACAGCGGTGAGATATCATGTACACCGCAAATACTGCAATAGCAATACGTCATGATGTAAAATACCAAACGCTTTACTCCATCCGCCCGAATCACGTGACTCAATTTCATTAAAAACATTTCTTTAGTTACCGTCGTTAGCTGATCGTGGTCTGTATGTGTGTGTTTTATCGTTATGATAAGGAGTGAATTTTTTTCTGTCGTTAATTTTTATAATTTTACGTTTTTTATATTTATTTACGAAGATTTCTGGATATTTTCTGTGAGCAGTGTGTACAGGAAACAATAAGTTTTTGTAATAAACTAACAAATAATTTTGTGTGTTTTACTTTTATTTCACTGCCCTGTCTCACTGTTCCTAACAATCTTGTAGACCACCACTGGTTCCCAAATCAAAATGACTGTCGATCACTGCCCTCAAACCACTAAAAAATTACAATTTATTTTTAAAATTAATTTTTTTAAATAAAATTTATTTTATCTGACTTAATTTACAATAATCGTCTCTCTCTCTCTCTCTCTCTCTCTCTCTCTCTCTCTCCCTCTCTCTACCCTTTGAGTGTAAATGTATGTGATGTACGGTAAGTAATCTATCCAGGCTTCTGAACTCGTGCATGGTTTATGACGCTTGACTTTGCCTCGATGCTACAACCTCATACACAAAATTATTAAATATCAAGCCGTGTGGAATAGGCCTGCAAAGACATTTAGAAATAAAGCTAGAGTAAAGACGCCTGTAGTCCTATGAAATCGGGGTGAATTTTCTTAGAAGAATAAAGAAGATAAGATAATGAAGGCAACTCAATACGCAACGAGTTGAATATAGAACTGTTAGAAGAAAAATTGTATGGTGGACCCTGTTCTAACTGACGAGGAAATGGCGACCGAATGACTATCGGAATAAGTAGCCTCCCGCCTTCGGTAAGTAGTCAACAGCTTCAGGTGGATGAACTGGCATGCGGTAGGGCACCTCATTGTCCTGGGGTTGAAATATCGGCTCCGAAGGCGGATGAACTAGTTACTAGTCAACGACATTGGGATGTAGAAGGCAACGAGAAACCACTATATTAAAGATCGTTTAGACATCTCTGGTAATATCATAATGGCTATGTTCAAGGCTAAATAAATTTAAGGACCTGGTTTGGCAAGCATACAACTGACTTATTCCGTTCAGCAGTGCAGAAAGTTTAAAATAGCCTGTATGATATACAGCACCCTTATTGGATTGGAACTACCAGAAGAATAAGAGAAGAAAAAGTGCAGCGATATAAGGCTAATTGGAAAGAACAGCTGACTAGTTTTTTTTAGTTTCAGAAATTGCAGTTATATTTTTTGATAATGTTATTGAGTTCTATTTGATTATTTCCAGGACCCCTGAACATTCCGTGTGTCGACATTGAATATATCCACTGTACCATTACCCTTGTCCTGTTGTCTGCTTAGTCGACAACCGTGGATCCCACCTAGGCTGTTTGTCAACTGACTCCGGAAATTAAAACTAATCAATGTATAAGGCACGGATGTGCTTTGTCACCGTTACTGTTTAATATCTGCATAGATGAAGTTGAAACAGAATAGAAGAAAGTTCTCAAGGTATGTATCACAAGGTACCTAAATTGATCAACAGGAAATTTTAAGCACTATGTTCTTTGCCGATTATCAGGTTATAATCCAAGACAGTTAGGACAGACTGAAATTGGCTGTCCACAGGTTGAAACAATTGTTTAACACTTACAATTTGAAAATATCGGTGAAATATCCGAGACTACGTCATTTACAGGAAAAAGCCATAATTTCCAAACAAGCTCTCCAACAATTAGCACATTATAATCGTTTAGGGTATTATATAACATATAAGGAGGACAAAGACGTTTTAAATAAGACTAAAAATATCAAAGAATATGCAGCATCATACGACTAACTCTGAACGGAAAATCGACGCGAATAAAGCTGTAGAGCGATTGCAATCTCCATTTTGGTGTTTGCATTAGAATCATGGGCCGCAATGAAAGCAGACTTTATACTGATGGACTCCTCAGAAGTGACATTTCTCCTATCGGTCAAAGGTTGTACCAAGGTATAAAGAAACATGAGGGGGGAACCATGTTATGCATATCTCTCTGGGTAGAATATCTCCAGGCGGGGTATGAGGTACAAGCCTGTAGGAAAGCGAGGTGTTGGGAGACCTAGGACAAAATGGTGTTGATGCCGGAACAGGCAGAAATGCCTAGTCCTTACAAGCAAGAAGAAAAACAACAACAACAACAAGGTGATTCCACAGCAACTTAAAAAATGTCTACATTAACTATTTTTGCTTGGTACTCAAATCTTACACAGATACACAATTTTTCAATTTATATTTAATAGTTTTTTCGTATTTCTTTATTTAGAGTTTTATTACTATGTTCAAAACAAAAGGCAACAATTATAATCTTCAACTTGTCCGTTATTTTGTTCGTAAGTTTACCCAAGAACGAACGCGCGTTCATAACGCCCTTTTTACAAACGCCCTGTTACCTCCGCTGTAAAACGATTCGTTCGTTTATTTCAACAAAATGTTCTGGCAACTACATACTTGTGCATTCCATAGCTCCATATTGGAATGTTTGTTCTTGTAGCCCTATAGTGCCAATTTTATAACATTCTATCCATATTTGTGACAAAAGGAGTAGACAGATTTAATTCAATTTGCACGACATTTTGCAGGCAACTTACTAAGGGAAGTTTTTAAAAATTCCTAAATTTAGCACTCTCAGTGTGTGCCAGTTTCCTGATATCGTTTATTTTATTTACGTTGTAATGTAAGATGCCTTCTTTACTGTTTCATAAATTTGTTAAATTTTCCTTAATATAACCTTGTGTTTTCACATTCACCTTGTAGATTACAACAAAATAGGCTAATAAACAGTAAGTTTCTTTTTCATTAGTTTTTGTAGTTTCACTCACAAAAATCTAAACTTTCACCCCAGAACCCCTACAGAAACAAATTCTGGCCTCATCCCTTGCTCATTTAATTGACAGAAGTGACACGAAAACTGAACGGATGCGATTGAAGTCAAGGCGTTTGGAGATGAATGACTTGAAAAGGCCTGTTTGAAAACACAAAACGATGTTGTCAGTTATATCACGTCAAGCTAAGACACAGAATACTAAGGACGGTGTACGCACGTAAAACGATGAACAGTCCATGAAGGCTGTGGGAGAAGAGCAAGCCAGAAACGAGAGAAGATAAGTGCGGAATTTGGAAGACGGCAAATTCTGTGTGTGTGTGTGTGCGCGTGTGCGTGCGTGCGCGTGCGTGCGTGCGTGTGTTTTGTGTATGTGTGACAGAGAGAGAAATTTGATACATTTGCTTAATGATTTCTTACTTGTTACTGAATATTTTAAAATAAATCAGCGATATCTCGTTCAGAAATTACATGACAGGGGCGTAACTACGGTGGGGATCAGGGGAATAAGTCTTCCTCAAAGTTATTCAAAATTTTTGAAAATCCCATAGACATTTAACGTAGATTTATTTTTAAGCCAATTGCGTGTGTTAAATAAGGCTTATAAATAATTGTAGACATAAAAGGAATTAGAATATTTATAAATTAATAACATAAAGTTTTACTTAATAGTGAGAATCACCATTAAGGTAAATGACGTAGGTCTACGTGTTTGAAACCTTATAAAACAATTACGCACGAGGGATAAAGCAAAGACGGAGCTTATTAATCTATTTTCATTTTTCCACCCAGAAACACTTCCCCTTTCAGAGTTTCCTATGTTATAACTTCTCTAGTGTAATTATCTACATACTAGTTTGAACTGTCTCTTTGCACAAGTAAATTGGTAGTTTCTTAACTTTAATTTGGAGAAATAAGAAGACTTTATTGCTAGACTCACATAAAAAACAACGTAGTCTAATACAAGTTATAAATTGCTCATCACATTCTTTGGATAACATCCTTAATTAAATTAAAGTGCAAATGAGTAATAAAACCGGGCTTCTCTAAACATCTTTAAGACTCATTTTCAAAAAACTTATTATTTAGAATTAAAGTGGTTCCTAATGACATGAGATTTATTAAGTTTAATTTGAATGACAATTAACCAAAATAGAATATTTTGAATTCAGCGCTCCACGTTGATTATAAAGGCGGAACCTCTAGGCCTTCCGCGTTGGGGATTTTGCGGCTGGGCTGGTAACATCTCCGTGTACAACGGTTTACAGCCTTTCCTCAGGCGCAACCTTTTTAGTATGTGGTGTATCTATTTTAAGAATTCATTTAAATAGTATTTTAAAAATAAATATATTATAAATAATTATAAAACAAAGAAATACGTAAGAACAACATCAAGATGCAGAAACTCGAAGATCACATATGTACAAACAAACAGAATTTTTCTATCGTTAAGACATGCATAACGTTTTGACCCCTAATAACCTGTAGTCGTCTTCAGATATAATAAATTATTTTTACAATATTTTAACCTAGAAATTTAAAACTGACTACACGAGGTAATTTGCAACAACAAGCACAAAACATAGAAAATAAATATTATAAAAAACAAAAGTGTAAATAAAACATAACAATTTGCAATAAAAAAAAAAACTCCATTTATTCTGGAATCCGTTCAGCAGAGCCGAGACGATCAACAATACTCACAAATTTGATATTTACCTTTAACGATTTACGCTTTTTGTGGCAAATTAACTCTTTTAGTTGGTTTTAAATTGTTGGATTAAGTTACACCTGAAGACGACCGCAGTTTGCTAGAGGTTGAAACGTTGTAGTTGTTGGAAGCTCTTTAGATAATGACCACATACCATCTAATTAGGTTAGATCGTAACAACACAGGTCCTCACTGATAATTGAAACTCACAAACAAATAAACATTAAAAATGCTTTAATAAATAATAAATTTTTTACACAAATTTTTTAATTAAAATGATTTATATTACAAGAGTGTGATGAAAGGTATATGTTAAAAATAAAAATGTACTTCATTGTATCTCCATTAAATAGTGTTCTAGAGCTTTCATTTTGTAGCGTCAAATGATTTGTTTATTTTATTTAAACATAATATCTGCACAAGTTATATAATAATTGTTGCATGTTTAATATGTATAATATAATGTTATCATTTAGGCTTATACTATAAATAATATTATATAATACTAAATGATTTATTTGTATATTTCTGACGATGACAGTAAAAATTACTTTTAAAACAGTGTAAAACAATATATATATATATTCAATCACTTTCTACTACAGTTCGTTTCTTGATATATATGAATTAATTTAAAATTTATGTTTATATTACCTCAAGATGTTATATTTTTCCTATTCGGAACATGTTTTGAGAGCTCCCGGAACCATAGACTTAGCTTAAAATATGTTTGATAAAGCAGAGGTGCGGTCTAACGTGGGGCCCCTTTCAGCACTGCCCAATAACAATCCAAATAGCGTCACAAACACAAAAATAGGGGAAAACAACTTTCCGTCTTTGATAAATATGGTTAAGTATTAACTCTGCTAATATTCCCCACATTGCTCATATTACCCTGAATTCCCTTACATTGTAACTTGTTTAAATTAAATTACGAAACAAGCACATTAGAAGTTATTGAAAACTTCGTTAACAAACGTGGCAGGAATCCATCATTGTTTTGCCATTTAGTGCCATTTAATTATTTCTCAAAACATAACAAGACATATGAGGCCAATATTTCAGTAACCCAAAATATTAACACATGTCAATAATTAACAAGCAGAATGATCACTGTTGCACACCACTATATAAAAATTATCCCGATTAGCGCTTTCAAGCTTCACAGCTCATCGTCAGATCGGAATTGACAGAAATTTTGTGAAAACAAACCCTTCACCCCTCTCACCCTACCCTGCTCACACACAACAAGCTATAACATAAATGTCCCTTCCCCACCCCTAAACCCTGTACCACCATCTGTACAGTTACATATTTTTCTAGCAAATTCCTTGTGTTTCAGTGTTGTGTGTGTGTGTGCATCCTTTTAAACTTACCCTCTTCCTCTCCACACACGTGGGTCAGTCACACACACTTATTTTAAAACATCCAATTAGTACTATGCAATATAATTCTTAATCTTATCTATCTGTCCTCTATCATTTACTTCTTAATTATGTTATAAAATATTTATTCATTATCAAATTTAATTTTAATATTAATTAAATTGTCTAACCCTTTTTCTCTTTCTTTCATATTTCTAACTCCTCTCTAAGCTTCCTTTCAACTGTGTTATTTACTACTTTTACAATTTCGTATTCTTCCAAAATATTACCAAACTTATGGTTGTCTTCTATGAAATGTCTTGCATATAACGAGTTGGTTGTTCTATTACCTACTCCACGTTTGTGGTCAGACAACCTGCATACGAATTTTCGTCCTGTCTCACCTAGGTATACTTAGTTGCAGGCTTTACATTTTAATTTATAAATTCCGCTTTTCTGTAATACTGGAATTTTTTCTATATTCTTATTCCTTATTTTATCAAATACCGTTTCACATTTTTTAATAGCTATATCTACTCCGTATTTATTAAAACATTTTATAATTTTTCTAGTATGTGAACGACCCTGCATAATTCTTTTGTTTTGGTTCTATTTTAGCTTTTTGTATGTTAACCCTTTTCATAAATTTATCCACTATGTTGGTGTTATAATTATTATTCCTTACAATTCCCTTTATCGTTTTTAACTCCCTATCTTTTGATTCGGTCTCTTTTAAACACTTCTGAGCTATTTTAGGTTTAATAACAAGTTTTATATACAGAAAAAAGGTTTACCTATGGGGTCTTCATTATCCCCTATTCTTGCTGAAATATACATGAATGATTTTGAAAAGCAATTAATAAGTTCCACTAAGTATAAAGACAATACCAAATTATGGTCTAGATACGTTGATGATGTATTAGTAATTTGGGAAGGAAGCATAGAAGAAGTGCATTAGTTTATAAATGAGGTAAATAATAAGGATAAAAACTTACAATTTAAAGAAGAGATAGGAGGTAAGAAAACAAAATTACTTAGATTTAAACATAGAAATTACAGATCATGAGAAACTACAGTTTGGGATATTTAGGAAAGAGTCGTATTCTGATATAATTATACCAAGAGAGTCTTACCACCCTTATAGATATAAAATGGCGGCAATCAATTCATTTTGTTACAGAGCTCAGAAGTGTTTAAAAGAGACCGAATCAAAAGATAGGGAGATAAAAACGATAAAGGGAATTGTAAGGAATAATAATAATAACACCAACATAGTGGATAAAGTTATGAAAAGGGTTAACATACAAAAAGCTAAAATAGAACCAAAACAAAAGAATTATGCAGGGTCGTTCACATACTAGAAAAATTATAAAATGTTTTAATAAATACGGAGTAGATATAGATATTAAAAAATGTGAAACGGTATTTGATAAGATAAGGAATAAGAATATAGAAAAAATTCTAGTATTACAGAAAAGCGGAATTTATAAATTAAAATGTAAAGACTGCAACAAAGTGTACGTAGGTGAGACAGGACGAAAATTTGTATGCAGGTTGTCTGACCACAAACGTGGAGAAGGTAATAGAACAACCAACTCGTTATATGCAAGACATTTCATAGAAGACAACCATAAGTTTGTTAATCCTTTGGAAGAATACGAAATTGTAAAAGTAGTAAATAACACAGTTGAAAGGAAGCTTAGAGAGGAGTTAGAAATATTGAAAGAAAGAGAAAAAGGGTTAGACAATTTAATTAATATTAAAATTAAATTTGATAATGAAGAAATAACACAATATTGGAGCACGTTACTGAATTTTGTTACCTGGGTAGCATAGTTACAAGTGGGAATAAGTGTCTGGCAGAGATTAAGAGAAGAGTAGCTCTGGCAAAACAAGCATTCCAGAGCAAAAGGAACTTATTAACAAGCAACCATATTAGTATTGAAACAAGGAAAAAGTTTGTTAAGGTATTTGTATGGAGTGTTTTAAATTACTGGTGTGAATCGTGGACCTTAGGGAAGGTGGAGAGTGACAGACTTCAGGCAATGGAGATGTGGATTTGGCGGAGAATGACAAAAACTAGTTGGACAGATAGGAATACGAATGAACAGATCTTAGAGGAAATAAATGAGAATAGAACACTGCTTAGGAGTATAGAGGTGAGGAAGATTAAGTTGATAGGGCATGTGAACAGACATGCTTTTTTAACTAACATCTTTGAGGGCAAAGTAGTGGGGAAGAAGCCCAAAGGAAGACCAAGAACTGCATACTTCCGCAGCACAATGAGTATCGTGAATAGTGGGTCCTATAAGGAAATGAAGAATATCGCAAGGGATAGAGTGACGAGGCTTCAGCGACAAGGCATTGCCTTTAGGAGTTAATAAAATTAATAATGAAGAAATATTTTATAACATAATTAAGAAGTAAATGATAGAGGACAGATAGATAAGATTAAGAATTATTTTGCATAGTACTAATTGGATGTTTTAAAATAAGGGTGTGTGACTGACCCAAGTGTGTGGAAAGAAAGAGGGTAAGTTCAAAAGGATGCACACACACACACACACACAACACTGAAACACAAAGAATTTGCTAGAAAAATATGTAACTGTACAGATGGTGGTACAGGGTTTAGGGGGTGGGGAAGGGACATTTATATTATAGCTTGTTGTGTGTGAGCAGGGTGGGGTGAGAGGGGTGAAGGGTTTGTTTTCACATAATTTCTGTCAATTCCGATCTGACGATGAGCTGTGAAGCTTGAAAGCGCTAATCGGGATAATTTTTATATAGTGGTGTGCAACAATGATCATTCTGCTTGTGATTTCAACCACTATCACAAATTTCTTCATTAAATGTCAATAATTGAGTCAAAGAGACACAACAAGTGATTAATCCAAAATGCCAAGAATAAAACTACATGAGCAACTCATCAAGAAGGATAAACTCACAACAATAAGAGTTAATAAAACTAATGGTAACTAACAAGTGAAATAACATTATAAGAAAAGAAGATGCAACGAACCATGATTGTACCACAGGAACCAAAAACCCAATAGTTTTCGGTCAGTAAGGAACCAATGAAGACAAGGAAGAAACATACTATGAGAAAGACACCTAACAACCATGGCATAAAATATAGATTCCAAGAGCCAGTCAACTATAGATCAACATCTTACCCGTATATGCAATAACTGAACAACTTACAGATTGGAAGATGGACAAGAACTGACTAACTGAGATGACCAATATACAACTGATAATATTATAAATGTATAGGACAAGATATGTTATAAAAAGAATGAAAGTAACAATACTATTAATTGAAAAGAAGCTGTAAATAAAAGTATAATAACATGTTATGCACAGCACCCATGTAATATAAAGGAGTATTGAAATTGTCTTATAATAATAACAAATATTAGTCAAATAATCAAACAATATGTAAGATAAGAAAAGGAAATAACTAAGGAGTTACTAGTTATCATTAATAAAACCAGGCTTGAGAAAATAAGGTTAAAAAAATGTAAATTTGTATCAACCTAACACACACATTGTTGGTAAAAATAATGAAACCACATAACCTAAGATACAGGTACTGTTCACCTGAATTCATATTTATCAGTAGGGAAAACCTACCTAAACTGAAATCTTTTGTACCTTAAACCAAGTAGAAATAATAAGCTTTCTACACATACCAATATAAGATACCAAAAATGAATTTTAAATAAGAATTTAAGGAAATAAAGTGAACCAAAACCAACCAAAATGGGATTCACTATGTAAAACCTGAACAAAACCACATTGCAATGCCAAATAGAAACAAAAGGCTAATGTCTATACCACAAGTAAGGTATAATACCACTATTGTAATAGTATAAGAGTACTATAAGCAAGGACATAATGTATTATAAGAGTAATTAAGAACACCTGTCATGTGATACCAGGTGTAATTACTGTTGTCCAATGATATACGCTTAGGGACAGACTAGTGTATTAAACACACAAGACCAATTATAAAGATACTACTATGGTTAAACTATTCTAACTAAATGATAGTAGAAAAAGACAAAAGAATACCAAATAAGAGTGAAAATAAGTGTACACATCATAGTGCAAAATAGAGGTCACATTAATAACAGAAATGACAAAGAATAACCATATATTCCAACTAACAAAGACTCACAGTAGTTGAAACCACTTATTGTTTACAACTGGGGTCATACAGAAGGTACACAAATACTTTCTATTATTAATAATATGTAAATACAAGTAGGGACATAGGCTAAGGCAATGTTAATTAAGTAATATATTTTGTCATTAGATTTAAGTTACCAGGAAGTAAGAAATGTAAGAGAACATGGAAGGCATGCACACCAGTGGGTATGAGTGCCATTAAATAGTTTTAATCTAAAAATAAATATAAATAATAGTGAATAGTGAATTGTGATAATCTCAAACATTAACTCCCTTAATAATGGACCAAAGCACACCATGAGTGGACTCAAAATAAAGAGCCGAGTGTTACCAATACAGTGATACGCTTAGATTTCAAATCTAAGCCATAATAAAAAAGTTATTACAATTAAAAGATATTTGGGTCAAATCGAGAAAATATTTATAATCTCGACACCAGCCACCCCACGCCAAAAACAACAATTAAAATAATTCGCGGAGGGGGTATGTGCATCAAATTAAAGATCGTCAACAAATCAGATCGAAGAAATTAACAAAATTTTCAACGATTACAAGACGGAACGGCAGAATGAGATGCGTGTTCCCGACACTTTTTAATCAACTTTGGAGGAAGACAGACGGCTACCATTCAGCGCAAAGAAACAGCTGTTCATATGATTTGTGCGCGTCACCGTTGTAAACAGAGCAACCTAACCTCAATTTGTGATAACATAAATACTTTAGTATCGAAGGTGTTAAGTGTAACAGTGCGTAACAAGGATTGCTCAGTGTATAATCCAGAGCAATTCCAGGATTTAAATTATAAATAAAAAGGGAGTACAGTGATTTTTACATTATTAATTAAGGATCTGAGAAACGATATAATCGAAACATATTCAAATAATTTTCGTAAATAAAGAACCTAGGTTAAGGTGTATTCACAATATTATTTAATCAACAGTAATAATCTCAATCATCAGATTATTTTGAATATTCAATTTTAAGAATTTTTCAAACATTCAATCAATTATTATGTATGAAGACTTAGTGTGACATAACCACACCTAATGACAGTTGTCATTTATTAAATATAAATCAAACCAACCAGCATTCATCAATGACTGAGAATTGTCAACTGGATGAACAATTAACGAAAGTTAATGGAAAATTTCAATGTTATTTATGTCTTGTAATTTAGGAAGAGTCTACTACTATATCTATTTAAATGTTTATGTTTACTATGAATAAGAACCAAGGTTGTCAAGCTACATAATTACTTACAACCATGCAATTACCTTTTTGTTGAATCAAACAATGAATCAGATGTTTCATTCAATAACAGTTTCAACATGTTATTTTCTTGTTCACTTTTTAAATGTTTTATCAAGAATTATTTTAACGTTAACCAACGTTCTTTAAACCACTTATTGTCGATTGAGTTTAATAATTTTGTTAACCTGAAATGTCCAGAGCAGACATGGTTATTATTTTGAATGTTGATTGTTAAGTGATGGTTGAATTGTAATCATCCTCAAACTGCCTAATAACGGTAGAGTAAGAGTTCTATTCAATAATTTGGTATTCTGTCAGCTAAAAGAACCCCCCCCCCGACACACACACACACACACACACACACACACACACACACAAATGTGAATTAAATTATTTAAACAAAAAAGCATTTAGATACACTGATATTGTAAATCAGTTCTACCACCCTGAGACAAATTTTATAAAACCAATAACTCATGTTACTTGTTTTGAATTGAGATAATAAATGATACTTCAGATCTTTTAAAAAGAGCATATTAAACTGAATAAAAATATTATTTTGCACAAGCAAACGGAGTCAGTTAGTTTATTTCAAAAGACTAAATTTGAAAACAGGTGAACGACTCTCACTGGTCAGCTCGACAAGCAGCGGCGAATTTAAATACGGTAAGTCAATCTACAGATTAGATTGTTACATCGACCCTGCAAGATCGACAAGACTCACCACAAGTAAGTGATTGTTCGTGCAAAAATATTTATGCTTTCAGTGAGGAACATACATCACCATTTCATCTAGTCGACGGAAGAACAACCGTATAAAATAAATTAACCGAAGTTGAAAACTACTTCGCTAACTAATCTCCAGTGCATTAATCCGATTTATTTACGTTGGATTCAATGCCAGATTGAATTGAAATAAATAAATCAATAATAATAAAATACTAAACTAAAAGTTATTGCAATTTTAAACAAAAATAAACGGGCAGTTAGCACCCAAGAACCCATAGAAACAGATAGTATACAATATATATATATATATATATATATATATATATATATTCAATCACTTTCTGCTACAGTTCGTTTCTTGACTTATATGAAGTAATTTAAAATTTATGTTTATATTACCTCAAGATGTTATATTTTTCCTATTCGGAACATGTTTCGAGAGCTCCCGTGCTCTCGAATCATGTTCCGAATAGGAAAAATATAACACCTTGAGGTAATGTAAACATAAATTTTAAATTTCTTCATATACATATATATTCTTGTAGAAAATAAAAAACATTATTTATTATTAATAATTATATAAAAAGTAATGTTTTGAGAAATAATTAAATGGCACTAAATGGCAAAACAATGATGGATTCCTGCCACGTTTGTTAATGATGTTTTCAATAACTTCTAATGTGCTTGTTTCGCAATTTAAATTAAAACAAGTTACAATGTAAGGGAATTCAGGGTAATATGAGCAATGTGGGGAATATTAGCAGAGTTAATACTTAACCATATTTATCAAAGACGGAAAGTTGTTTTCCCCTATTTTTGTGTTAGTGACGCTATTTGGATTGTTATTGTGCAGTGCTGAAAGTGGCCCCACGTTAGACCGCACCTCTGCTTTATCAAACATATTTTAAGCTAAGTCTATGGTTCCGGGAGCTCTCGAAACATGTTCCGAATAGGAAAAATATAACATCTTGAGGTAATATAAACATAAATTTTAAATTACTTCATATATATCAAGAAACGAACTGTAGCAGAAAGTGATTGAATATATATATATTGTTTTACACTGTTTTAAAAGTAATTTTTACTGTCATCGTCAGAAATATACAAATAAATCATTTAGTATTATATAATATTATTTATAGTATAAGCCTAAATGATAACATTATATTATACATATTAAACATGTAACAATTATTATATGACTTGTGCAGATATTATGTTTAAATAAAATAAACAAATCATTTGACGCTACAAATTGAAAGCTCTAGAACACTATTTAATGGAGATACAATGAAGTACATTTTTATTTTTAACATATACCTTTCATCACACTCTTTTAATATAAATCATTTTAATTAAAAAATTTGTGTAAAAAATTTATTATTTATTAAAGCCTTTTAATGTTTATTTGTTTGTGAGTTTCAATTATCAGTCAGGACCTGTGTTGTTACGATCTAACCTAATTAGATGGTATGTAGTCATTATCTAAAGAGCTTCCAACAACTACAACGTTTCAACCTCTAGCAAACTGCGGTCGTCTTCAGGTGTAACTTAATCCAACAATTTAAAACCAACTAAAAGAGTTAATTTGCCACAAAAAGCGTAAATCGTTAAAGGTAAATATCAAATTTGTGAGTATTGTTGATCGTCTCGGCTCTGCTGAACGGATTCCAGAATAAATGGCTTTTTTTTTGTATTGCAAATTGTTATGTTTTATTTTACACTTTTGTTTTTTATAATATTTATTTTCTACGTTTTGTGCTTGTTGTTGCAAATTACCTCGTGTAGTCAGTTTTAAATTTCTAGGTTAAAATATTGTAAAAATAATTTATTATATCTGAAGACGACTACAGGTTATTAGGGGTCAAAACGTTATGCACGTCTTAACGATAGAAAAATTCTGTTTGTTTGTACATATGTGATCTTCGAGTTTCTGCATCTTGATGTTGTTCTTACGTATTTCTTTGCGTCTAAATAATTAAGATTTAATTACCAATATATTATTGCTGTGCAAAATAATTAATATTCTGCCGTAAATCTATTTAAAAGGAAGTGGCCGACATATGTTTGGTCGAGAGCAGTGCAGGTTATGTGCTTATGTTTTAAGTTGTATTATGGCTCTACGCTCGGTGGAATATGAGCACCTTTTTTCAGTTACAGAATATGACCGATTAGCGGATAATTTTCAAAACTGTGTAAAAAGTGACTGTACAAAACATTCGTGTAATTTCTCCACTACCAATAGTTAAGGGAGTAAGTGCACAAAGAAGAATGGAAGGAATTTCTAAAGAACTCATGGCAGCTGGTTCAATTAAAGAACATAAAATAAAAAGACAGAAGAAGGAGGAACATTTTAAAACAATTCCATAAACAGATTTGTATCTTTCCGGAAAATAATTAAAGAGGAAAAGAATGCCACATGTCCCGTTTGCAATGTGGTCAATATTCAATGAAGATAACAGTAGGGAAAGTGGGTGCAGTGTGCAGAGTAAAAACATTGGTTCAACAAGCTATGAGTTGATTATGTTTGTGGGGGTTTTGTATGTGATTATTGTGCATAATTTTATATTTACCATCAATTAAAGTAAAAAAAAAAAAAGATTATGCTTGAGTTTTATTGTAACACAACTATTATCTGATTTTTGCTCTGAAGGTTTCAAATTAATTGCAGTTTTTTGAAGATTGTTTTAGTGGTCTACGAACTCTTGTTAAATTTTTACACCTTTCTTGTATTACAAAAGGTTTTGGTTTATGCTTAATTTTAAAATACAACAATATTTTTATATGTTTTGGTAATTTATCAGAGTAGTTTACAACAAAAACATGTGTTTTTTAAACAAATTGTTGTGTTTTATTAATTTATTTTGAGTTGCTCACATGCCCCACATACAGGGGGAATGTGAGCAGATATTGTCAAACTTATACTTTCCTAATTTTTTCGTATTTTGTATTGTCAAAAATATTTTGTACTTTGATAAAAAACATATCAGCAAAAAACCCATCATATTACTTTCAAAAATTTGTAGTTAAATAAATTTTTAATTGGCTTCAAACACTATGTTACTCATATTCCACGGAATTCCCTTACTTTTATTACTGATTGTTAAAGTAACATTTTATATGTGACATTCTCAGCACTGTTTACTCTTAGACTGAACATTTGGTTATGGAAATGATTATCAAGAAACATTTCTGTATTTCAAAAAGTAATTTTATTGTAACAAAAAGAGAAAATTGTTTCAATTTACTATGGAAAGGAGAGCCAACTGGTTAGGACACGTATTAAAAGTAATTATTTTACTAGGAATGTAAGAGACAACAAGATGGAGGAAAGAAGTGGCAGACGGATGATATTAAAGGAGGGCAGCAATGAAGGTGCAGAACAGTGAACACAGCATTTACTGGACGACACAGAATTAATTACACCATGATTTAGAGTATTAACATAATGTGATCAGTTTTATTCTTAATTGACGTATATACATTTTTAACAGTGTTGTACAAGGTTAACTTAATCTTTAAATTCACTAACTAATTGTTGTACATTGTAACTTATGTAAGAAAACAAGAATTAAATTTGTTTCTTATACAGTTAATATTAAAATCGGCCCATAACATTCATTTCATTTTTAACTATGAACACTGTAGAGAAACACATAGTATTATAATAACTTTTACATACATAAGTACGTGTGTATATATAATTCACACACACACACACACACACACACACACACACACACACACACACACACACACACACACACACACACACACACACACACACACACACACACACACACACACACACACACACACACACACACACACACACACACACACACACACACACACACACACACACACACACACACACACAGAGTAGAATCGACAGAAATAATTCATGCCCAGTGTTTCAAAGTACGTGTGTTTAGTAACACACAAAAAATTAACTATAATGTTAACCTAAATTACTACTTCAAAAAAACAAAAACTTTTTAATTTTTTTCATTTAACTAGGAAAGCTAAAACAAATTTTATCACAGTTTTAAAACTTATGTACACCATATATACTGTGAATCTTTATTTAACAATAAAAATCATAATAATCACCATCATAATCACAAACGTTGTTTAATATAAACATTATTATAATTTTTACAACATTAAAATAATGAAAGTGGTAATTGTTAAAGTACTTTGTTATAATTAATAATATATATGAATGGCTCCTTAGTAGGAAAACAAATAATATCATTACAACAAGTATCACTAACAACAACAATGGTAATGTATAACATAATAATGATTATAATAATATTAATCCATATAGATAACACAATAATAACATTACAGAAAAACTGTAACATAACTACTAACAAATTAATTAGAATATTTACTAAATAATTAGCAACTTCATTCTGTAGTGAAATATTGAATTTACCATTCCAGTTACCGTTTACCATAATTTTTAATTATAAAATATATTTTTAAATATTTAACGAGCGAGTATTTTATTTATTGTAGTTTAATTTTACAACCTAATGGGATTCTCTTAATATCACTTGGATGTATTATAAAACACTGTGATTCTAAACACATCACTTGGATGTGTAACAAAACAATGGGATTCTATGCATATCACTTGCATGTATTACAAAACACTGGGATTCTAAGCACATCGCTTGGATGTGTAACAAAACAATGGGATTCTGTGCATATCACTTGCATGTATTAAAAAACATTGGGATTCTAAGCACATCGCTTGGATGTGTAACAAAACAACGGGATTCTATGCATATCACTTGCATGTATTACAAAACACTGGGATTCTAAGCACATCGCTTGGATGTGTAACAAAACAAAGGGATTCTATGCATTTCACTTGCATGTATTACAAAACACTGGGATTTTAAGCACATCGCTTGGATGTGTAACAAAACAATGGGATTCTATGCATATCACTTGGATATATTACAAAACACTGGGATTCTAGGCACGTCACTTGAATGTGTAACAAAACAATAGCATTCTATGCCTATCACTTGTATGTATAACAAAACAATGATTTTCACTTGACTATAAAAAATTACAATGGGAGATATTTACACACCACTTGCTTGTACGTGAATTCTATAAAAATTGATTTATTTTGCTTTGTTAATACATTCCCCTCCATTACTTGAAGATGGCATTTTAATTTTATGGTTTATTACAACAAACTTTTAAGAATGTTATATAATAAAGTTTCTCTATTTTTAGTGTCCGCATGAGTGTTTTATGTACTTAAATGAATTTAATAATTTAAAAATCAATTTTTAAATTTTTAAGCAATTTCATAATTGTTACAACTATTTTGTAATTAACTATACATTTCGTATACGTACATCACAAACACATGCACGCACGCATGCATTTTTAATTCAATTAACTTATTTTGAAATATTGTGTTTACTACATATTAGATACATTAAAAAATAAAAATATTTAAACAAAAATAATAACAAAAATTTTATTAATTAAAAATATGATGTAATATATAACTAATTTTAAAATTAAAAAATGTATTAAATAAAATAAAATTAATTTTCCATTTAAGAGCAGCTGTCGATATGTGACAGAAAAATTATTATAACAAAAAATCACTTTATTAAATGTGTAAAAAGTATCAAATTAAATTAAATTTTTAAGTTTACCACAAAGACAAATTTTATGAATGTAAATTGATTATAACCATTTTGGCATGTCACTGAGGCGTGTACAAGTATAACTTAACTTTTTAAAACAACTAAGTTGTTAAATAAAAAAAAAACAATAAATTAGTAAAAGCTTAAGGATAACAAATGTAAAACAATATTGATTTTTACGGTGTAGAAACGAATATTGTACATACTGGTAAATTAAACTCTAAACGTCTCTGTAAAACATTTAATGAAAAATGTCTAGTATTGTTGTCTGATTGTACTACTAAATTCCATTGGAAT
This sequence comes from Magicicada septendecula, assembly GCA_034769895.1. NCBI lineage: Eukaryota > Metazoa > Arthropoda > Insecta > Hemiptera > Cicadidae > Magicicada > Magicicada septendecula. Next base: position 257,296,997 of record CM068374.1, on the reverse strand, counting down.
ACACTTAATTTCTATATATACATATAGTCTGTTCATAGTTTGGGTAAATACGTAGGTAAGAGCTTATATGCTAATAGTACATGAAATTACTTTTAAGTGTACACACTAATTACATATTTTTTATAATTAGTCTTCAGTTTGTAACATAATTATCATTGACACCACCAAACAATGCAGAAACTAAACTTAATATTTACATTTAAATACATTCACCTTATCGTCCTGTGGTATGATATCTAATATTATTTTATACTTTGTATACTTTTGTTTGTACAAAAAATATAAAGTTGTTATTTTAGTTCACATTTTTGCAACGTTTACTTAATAACCTAATGGGATTCTATACATGTCACTTGATGTGTAAGAAAATAATAGGATTGTCTGTACTTAAGTTATAATATTAATGTTTTTCAAATCCTGCTTGATTTAAATATAATATTAAATAACATTTTACTTTACTATAGTTTCACTGTAATGCACAGACATTGTCGCTATATTTAGCCATGACTTTGCGAGTCTATCTGAATAACTTGAAAATTGAATATTACAATGTCTTTACATATGTAATAGTGGAATTATATTAAAGTGGCCTGTTGTTTTAAATAAAACTACGGGATTCTGTGTAACTTGAAAAGGGGCATTATACAAACACAACAACAACAATTGGTACTTTAAAAATCACTTTTAATTTAAAAAATCAACACCGGCTACATTACTTGTAATGTAAACACGACAATGGGTTTCTATACAAATCACTTAGAACAATGGGATTCTATCAATATCACCGTAATTTAAACACAACAATGGGATTCATGTATATCACTAAGCACAACAATGGGATTCTGAAAAAACAATCGGATTTACAGCAATTTAAACTTAACAACGGAAATCGAATTTAACGACTTACATATATAACCAAGTTTATTTTTTGCAGTCAAAAACTATCACAACGCAATGATTTCATCAGCTGTTTAGAAAAGATATATATATTATTAATTAAAATTTTTTTTTAGTAGGAAAGGTATAAACTTATAAAAAATTAAAGACAAAAAAATAATGGGGTCGCTTAGATAGAGTAATTGTGTTCCCTTGGACAACCTCTTCCCGTAATTGGGTTCCTGTATCTTAGTATTTTATATAAATAACGCAAGAGCGCAGTGCCGTGCGAAGGGGCAGTGTTCACTGCGTACTGACATTGGAAACCGAAGACATGATTTGATTGAAAAACCTGGCGTTCATATAATAGTGATGAATAATAAAAAGCTAAAATGGTAACGTTAAATAATTGTTCCTTTGCAGTGTCATTAATTTCTAGATTTTCTTATGCTCGAGTGTAACCAGTATTAGCAAGGAACTTTATTTTGATTCGTTCTGTTAGTAATGTTTGTTTGCTTTTAATATTCTATATTTTTCTGATCTTTAGTTTATGGTCTGAATTAAGTATGCTACTTAACCCGATCTAAATGTTTCCAACAAAAGTGATGGAGGGATCAAGTAAGATCGAAAATTGTAATTAATGACAGAATATTAGAGCAAGTCTCTCATTTTCAGTATCTGGGATGCAAAATTTAATACGGACTTATTGACAAGGATATCCAGAGAAAGTTAAAGTAGTTTTAGGCAGTCTGAGCAGCATTAAATTAATACTACGAAATAAATTGGGAAACGAAATACGGATAAGATTTTATGAAGTTACGGCTGCACCGACCCCTTTGTATGGTTCAGAGACATGGGAAGATTACAAAGCTATGGAGCTATGAGTTCTAGGACGACAGACAAGCTGGATGAACCACGGTAGCAGATAAAGTAAAAATTAAGATAAGCCTATAGGGCGAGACGGCTTGCAGATATGTATTTGTTTAATTATATCTGGTTTTCACTGAAATTAACAGGATAGTCTGTGTCAAAATTATCACAGCGTGAGTAAGAAAATAATGTTTTATTAATTCGAAAACATGACATGACATCACCTGTTTCGAAAACGCCTACTTCGTGTTTTCTTCGCACTGCCCTGCAAGAGCGACATTAAACACATATTGGCAGTTTCGTTTACTTTGCAAGTTTCATGAAGTTTCACAGCTGTTTCAGCCGGAGAAAGAATTCTACTTGCTAATAACTAAACACGCAAATAAGAAAAACCAAAAACTAAAAATTTCAATTACCAATAAACTCTAATTTTAAAAAGTCTATTAAAACAAATAAAAATGGGATTCTGAAAAGGCAGTTAATTATTGTTTAGTAATTAAAAGGCATGTAGACAAAGACTTAGCAAATTATAAAATAACTGCGGTAAAAAACAATTTTTGGCTTATTTAGCTAACCGGTTCCGTAGCAAAAGTGACTAAAACGTTTTATAATAATTCCGAAAAATTGATTTGAATAATGTTAAATTTACTAAAAGTATCGTTAAATAATGTATGATAATTCTAGGTAGTAGTAGTAGTAGTAGTAGTAGTAGTAGTAGTAGTAGTAGTAGTAGTAGTAGTAGTAGTAGTAATCTGTACATCCGTATTTTCTTGACTCTGCAGTCCTTAACATTATCGAAACGTAAAAAAAAGTTTCTTAGTAAAAATTAATTACAGACCAAATCATGTTTATAAAGAATCACTAAAACATTTTATTCTCACTAGATGTTAAATTTTCTGGTAATAACTAATTGTTTTTATCATTAATAAGTAATAATAATGATAATAATTTATTATTAGATTATCACTTGCTTAGGATTTAAAAGCACAGCACTCGTTAAACACAGAAAGAAAAAAGAAAAAATATACAATGAAGTGACTGTGACAACAAGAATAACAACAATAATACTAGTTCAAAAATTAAGATAACATTAATAACTACAAGAACCATTGTATGATAATAATAATAATAATAATAATAATAATAATAATAATAATAATAATGTCAATAATATTATGATAATAATAATATATGTAAATATATATATGATATCTTAATAAAAGCAATAATTGTATAACAATATATTGTAACAATGTTGATGCTGAAACGTAAATGAAATTGGATTCTAAAGTACAATAAAATGGGATTCTGTTGTTAAAGAATTGTAAGTCTATTTTAACAAAGACTACAAAAGTTACTGTTAATTTTTTATTAAATACCAAAATTACATAGATTTAGGCATTAACATGTTGCGTCAATTACGTAACAACTGATTTCTTAACTAACAGCTAACAGCTAAACTACACGACTCTTAACCCGACATTGGACAAACTAATCTATAGACAAATATATTTACAGTTATGGGATTCTGAAGTAGTTAATAAAAATGGGATTCTGAACTTTACAAAAAACAAAAAATGGGATTCTGAAATTTTTAAAATATGGGATTCTAATTTGTCATGAAATACAAATATTGATATACACTATGTACAAAATAGAGTTATACTATACTTCGTATGTATGTGTTTACACAGATGCATTGTGGTTTATGCAAATTGTTTATAATATGGGATTCTTACCTGTCATGAACGATTATAACAAATTGTTTAACGAATTTACGTGTAGGCCTATTCAATCTTTAGCAGTAAAAATTCTTGCGGAATATAGCTATTATTTCCAGTTTCTAAACATGACTCTAGAACATTAATGGTAAAGACTTTCTTTCCCCCAATCATACATAGACCATATACATAATTTATTTTATTTCAATTAAAACGAATAAATAAAATTTGAGCACTTATTTCAAATTATCTAAAACAAGTTTATAAAGTTGTGCCTTAAAACGTACAACATAAAACTTCTTTAAATTGGTGTAAAATTGTTAGGAGGATACGTCCAAAAAGTAATTCCAAAATAATCTCTACAGGGTGAGACCTGTTTACTAATATATCATGGACGCACGAGTTAATTATTCACTGTTTAAATTAAAGCTAGTACTTTATTTAGTTGAAAACACCACTTGATTGATAATTATAAAAATATGTTAAATTCATGGAAACGTGGATTTATCTACACTTCATTAGAATTTTATAAGAGAGAAACAATATAACATTAAACATTGTTACGGCGACAATGACTTCGTAACAGGAGCCGTTACTCGATTGTTACAACAATTCACTATTGTTATAACATCATATCGGTTCTAGGAATGTCAAATGTAGATGTACTCCAATCATTTTGTCCAAAAATAAGGAATAATTAGTAGAATCAAAATGAAATAAGTGATTTTTTTCTGAGAGTAGAAATAATGTTTGATACTGAGGGCAGTTTTGTAAGAAAAACAGAAGGATGAGCAAATATTGAAAAACTAACGAAAAATTTTCTGTTTGAACAACTTGGACATGCAAATTTATTTGGAGCCTAGGTAAACAAATACTATGTAAACTTTACAATTTAATTGAACATTCAACATTTATGAAACTCAGGAAGTACATAAAACTACATTAAAACTATAGAGACAACACTGGATATTATGGTTGCAGTATCACGTTAATGGCGAGAAGTCGAATGCATCGCTGAGAAAGAAAGGGAACAAATTTTTGTCATTCAAAATAGAAAGCTGAATTTTCTTTGGGCATGTTTTGCGTAGACACAAACGTGAAGTTCTGAAAGGAATACATTAGGCTAAAATCGAAATAAAAATTTCGTGGATGAGAAAATTGCGAGTATTTGTTTTGTTGAAGACAGGTTTATCGAAGGTCCATCGCTATGAGAAGAAGAAGGTAGTTAGTTGCAAACACGAAACTGCACGTTTCTACTATGAATTGTGAAGTCGTTGGTCGCTACGCAGTCGTTGAGTCTTTCCATTACTGGTTAACGATGAAGCATGTGAATGTGCAAACCTCTGAATGCCAATCGTAGGAACAGTCTTGCCATTCCGATAAGGTTGATAGTTATTTAGTGCCCAAATGTCTGTTGGGTCGTTTATTTTTTATAATAATGTTCCAGGAATTTGTGGAACAAATGGATGATACCTATTTGACGCAGAAATATTTCCAGCAGGACATTACAACATGCCATCAGGTGGTTCGATGCTTCTCCTGGATTCCTTCTTAATGAAAGTGAAACGCCATGCATAAGAGCTCATTCATGTGTTCGAAATCGTCTGTTACTGACATTTCGCGTGGGATATGGGAAAGAGCAGGCACGAAACAAAACTGCAGTCATATAATGTGCACACAACTGAAGGAGTCAGATAAACAGAAAAGAGACTGGTACTTCCATGGTTTGAGCTTTACGAAGCTAGACTGGACGTTTTTTGGGTTACGGACGAGGCGTGGTTTCACTTGTCCGGTAGTGCGGGATAATGGGCAGTCAAATTACTTCAGGTAATCCAGAAATATCATTTCTATTTTGACAAGGTTGTTTGGTGCGCAAATCTGTCATGAAGATTGATGGCACTGATATTGTTTAACAGTGATAATGTTTACAATGAGGTGTGTGACTAATCTTCATGAAACTCGTGGAACAACTAGTTAATACCTAATTGGCGTAAGCAAGATTTCTTGAACGCTGCATTGTTTCAAATGACTTGAGGCCATCTAGATCGCTCGACATGAATTTCCTTGATTTTCGTTTTCGAGGCTTTTTAAAGAGCATTTTAAAGTGTATGTACATTCTCAAACAACTCTTGCACATCATCGGGACAACAAGGATTGACAAATTACAAAATTGCCGTCAATATTATTTTGTGAGATCTGTTCCACGAAGGTCAAGAGTACGCTTCCAAAGATTTGCTTTAAAGTAGTCATTTTGAATATTCCACAGTTTTTTTTAATTTCTTTTATGTGATTTTATATAATTTATGTGCTTAACAATTATTTGCTGGTCAATGCAAATTGTAAATCTTTGTCGGTCATTCTGTATTATATTACAACTGACTGTTACCAGCACCAAACAGAGGAACAAAAGAGCAACAGAAAGATGAATTTACAAATTTTTTTGGGTTTTTTGTTTCATCTGAAGAGTTAATGAAAAACAACAAAATGATTGAAGTACGCATATAACAAATTATATCTAACAACAAGTGGTACATGTGAGAAAGTAATAAAATATTTTATGAAATAAGAATTGAGCCCTTGAGAGTATTAATGGTGTAAGTTAGTTTCAGTTGAAATTTAGTGTATGTCACATAAAGATAGAGCTGTCCTTGTTCTATCTTGTATATAAATGGTATAAGAGTGGCCTCAACCACCTTATACTGACCTAACTACAACAAAACATACCTGTGACGCTAGACGTGATTACAAAACCAAGAAATTGACAGGGCTACATAACGGATAACCAAATAATGAGGATATTAATTTCTATAACATATAACTCTGTTCAAATATCAAAAATAAGATTGACTAAATGGAATTTAAACACAATTATTTAATACAATTTACATTTTTATTTGCCCTTTTATGACTTTTAATTGTACTTAATTACAGTTTCAACAAAAAATGGTCAAGAATCGACCATTTCAACAATGGTCAAGTTTCAACAATGAATCGAGTCAATATACTTGACACAATGGTCAGGTCAATATAATCGAGAAAGTTTAATATTCAGCAATAGTGTAAATCAAAAGAAGCTCATAAAATAGAAACTCTGGGTAAAGTCAGTACACATACTTGAATTATTGAATTATTATATAGATAGTTACATTTTGACCCACAAATAGAAAAAAAATGATGTTTGCAACTTTTTGCTTAAAAGTTTTACAAGATTTCGTTTCTAAAAAATATCGTAAAATATTTGTTCACTGACTTCCTTCACTAATACTATCAAGGGTTCATTTACTTCTTACTGCGACAAATATAGTTTCGTTCATGTGTTACCACAATAACGATTTTTAACCACAAACACAAAACAAATCTATATAATTATATATGTGGTTTGATTATATATGTGGCAATCTTGGTAACGATTCATATTTAAAAGTGTAGTATTTTGTTTTTATAAATATAAAATTAAACTAGCGCTTGATTTTAAAAACTTAAACATAAAACTTAAAATCTTAAGTGGAGTTTTTATTTTTCCTTCAAAATTCGTTTCAAACATTTTATTTTATTTGCCTTTTCATAAAGACTCTTCGTTTCGGTTCGTTATAACACAATTCCATTTACTGAATTGTTTTTATTGTAAATTGATCAAACAGATTAAATTGTCTGTTTACTTGTAGTAAAGGCATTTTATTCTATACTCTGTTTACCGAGAATCGAGGGTGACTAAATACCAGCAACTGAGCAGCTGTCGTAACATTTGAATGTATTAATATAGTATTATCATATATAAGCTTCTTTGATAACTCATTTGTTGTTTAAATATAAATCACACGCTTTTTACCATTAGTACGACCGCACAGTTTCATTCTTTGCCTTTTAGCAGTCTAGTCTAGTATTTTTGGGTTACTTTCATGAAATAATTTAAATTTATTTTATTTGATTTTTCAATTTCAGTTAAATATATGTTTTGGTATCGTAGAGTCCTTGCTAATCATATTCGCATTGTTTACATCCAATCAGATTGATATTCACATTGTTTTCGACCAATCGCAAACACATTCATACTTTTTTCGACCAAATACAATCATATTCTTCTAATCTCAACTCTAGGTAAACGGAATATAATCACAACACAAGCTGACAGTGGTTTACTAATGACTGAACTCTGTGTATATACAATGGACTTCACTCTATAATATTGAAAAAGGTTTCTCACTTTCGGATTAATTAACTTACTTCTGTTTTTAATATCCCTGTTCCTTCTATGTTTATTTATATTTGATATTATATACAATACACGTTTTTCACGGAGTAACGGAAAGATTTTTTGAGGACAAATTCAAGTCTAAATAAATAATAAAGCGTTTATACAAGCGCTTCGTTTTCATACCACCTATAAGCGCATTGTCACGTCTGAAAGCATTCAGCCAAAATATTAACTTAGAATCTTAATTTTAGACCTAAATTTTGGGGGCGGATTATAATTAGCTGTAGAAATTGTTGATTTTACGTTTTAGAGTATCGGAAAATATATACAAAGTGGTCAAAACCTACACACATAATTACTCCCAAAATAATTATTTTTTTCCAAAAAAAAACGACTTTAAGAAAGTTATTTTAATGTTTAACATTAAAGAGTGTACGAGATTTTCCTAAACATAAAATTCCCTTGTATTAAATAATGAACAAAGTTAATTTTACGTCTAGTTTATTTAAACAAATTAAACATTATAAGACTTTAATAATAAAAAATAAAATAAATTTTTGTTTGAAACAAATTTAGGTACAATATGTTTTTGTTTGAAAAATAATACACAACATGTCATTTATATTTTGCACGCTATCATCAGTTCTAAAGAAAGCGTTTTCAGACTCAAGTTTACATAAAGGTTCCTTTTAATTGTTACCAGTAGAAAGTATTTCCGTTACTTGGTGAAACACACTATATATATATGTCGTGTGGGTGTGTGTGTGTGTGTTTAAAATATGATTATTTCGTAGTCTAATGTTACGCTTACGGGCATTCCCCCGATCACGAACACTTAACACTCACGTTTAAGAATTATTTACAGAAACATGAAGTAGTGACAGTAACAAGTTGGAGCACAGTCACGCATTGGGCTTTGTGTGGTGGTGGTCGCGAGGAAGGCTGCCCGTGTTTGTGTTAGCCGCAGCCGCTGCCTGGGCCTTCGTCTGTCGCTGGCGCATTTCCTCCTTCACGATTTTGTCTTTGATGCCTTCCACACTGTTGGGAATGCTGTAGAATATGTATATCAGCATGCCTGAAACAGCAGACAGTCGATGTTAATACAGGTGAATCTAGGTTTTCCGTGCTAACGACATCACGGGTAAATCAAAAACCAATCTAAATTCGCGGTTAATTGAAAATATCGGTATGGAGACCCATACATGACTTCCATGTTCTAAGATGTATATTTAAAATTATTTTCGAAATAAAATATTTCCATAGAAACTACTTTTTTCTTCAGCCTTAACCACAGTACTGTGGTCACTAACGTATACCACCTCACGTTAGCGCACTCGATTTTCACTGATGATGGCAGTCGATGGCACTGCCGAACGTCTGGTTTTGCAGAAAACATTGGACCACGGCCAAACAGCCCGGGAAGAAATTTTAACAACAAACTACTTCCTTGTTTGCCGATAACGTAGTGCACATAAAAAATTATCCCCTCCCCCTTCAACTATTATTTTCATTTATAGAAAATTACCCCTCCCCCTTCAACAACCCTTTTTATTTATAGATATTTCATCTACCATTCTACAGTGGATTAGTATGACCTTCTTTTCAGGATACTTTATTTATCAAAATGAAGTACCTACTTTACTCTTGTTAAAACATAAAACGATGCTGATAAACTACCTCTTCCCCTTAACCGACCTTCACCAAAATCAATAGACCTTGAGTCCTCTACATCTCAGGTATATATGCAAAAAATTATTTGATTCTGTTTGAATTTGCGGCAGTTATCGTTCGGCTATAGAAAAAATTCTACACACAGACACTTTTTGAAAAATTACTTTTCTTCATGTTTTGAGGGTAGTACAATCAGAATCAGCCCTTATCTCGAACATGATTTTTTTCGCCATCACCATACTTCAATTTCCTTATGGAACATGGAAGTAAAAATTTAATGCTAATGTAAAAATTGAATGGCGCAGTCAACACTCGGTCTACCTGCCCATCACCATCTCTGGGGACAAATAGTAATGCGGTCTTGTCTGGCACGCTTGGGTTACAAAGTAACAAAAGTACACGCGCACGCGCACACACCATATGGCTTGCCATCGCATGTGGTACTGGATGCCTGACTTCTCTCTCGGAGGCTTAATGCTTGAAGCAAGAAGATGTACTACATTGCTATCTACTGACGAAGGTGAGATGTTAATACCTTAATGCTGTTAAGCCGAGGCACTAGATAACACGTAACGAGTTGCATGAGCGCCAGAATTACGCAATGATCTAAAACCATTCTCTAAGCAATCCATGTACAGCATAACCCAAACCATGTTTTGACAATAATTTATGAACAACAATAACATTGTTTTCATAGCACCATTATTATTGTTGCTATAAAACCGTAACATATAAAAATACTCACCAAGGAACAGCCAAATACCAAATCGTATCCACGTCTGGTAATCCAGTTTGACCATCAAGTAGAAGTTCATGAGTATACTGAGACAGGGAATCAGCGGTACCCAGGGCACCTGAAACAATGATAATGTATACATACATACGCCTTTTCCTCGTACTTAATCGTCTTAGTTCATTGACTTCTCTATTCGCTCAATTTAACACACTTTTCTTTTGGCCTATCGTAGTGTAGACTATTGGAGTCAATCGTTAGCTTCGTTCAGTTTTATGAAACACAAATTTCGATCACTATATGTATACCTGTGATCGTGTTCAGATGTTTAAATAATTACCTCGCTTCTGTTAAAACTAATTACAAATACAATCAAATTAAAATAGAAGCAAATTGTCAATTGAAAGAAAATGTTAAACGAAAAACCAAATAATTAACAGGTATTAAAATAAAATAAGATTAAATGTTAATGAAATGAAATTGTGTTTGACAATTCGCTAAGAAGAATCTTCACACACACACACACACACACACACACACACACACACACACACACACACACACACACACACACACACACACACACACACACACACACACACACACACACAATAAGTTATATTTGTTTTTACAAGAATTAAAAAAAAATATTTACAGTGTTTCAACAGTATGTAAAGCTATCAGTTTGTACATACTGACAGATGTATATTTGTATATAGATTCCAAAAATTCTGAAAAATAAACGTAGATCAATTGAAACTATAAAAAATAGGATCATCTGCTTGAAGAAGTATTAAATTATAACAAGACTCAAAACTAATAAGGCTGAGGATGGGAACAGAAAGCGTCACGAAACTTGTTCCAAATAAGGAAAATACATATTAGGTAAAATCATATAATTACTAAATATATTATATACATCAAGAAATAGACTGTAACAAAAAGTGTTATACACACGCGCACACGCACACACACACACACACACACACACATTTTTTAATGTATGAATGAATGCAACACATTAAAAACTGATCCTGCATTAAATGTTGGGTATCTATCTATTAACGCATATGAGAATAGATTAATAACAGAATTACCTCGTAACTAAGTATTAGGTCTTATCACCGTAATTTACAGAAATAAATTATTATTGTAATTATAATTATTATTACAAAAATAATGAATTTGTTCTGTCATCATAAACGGCATTGTAGATGGAGGTTAAGCGGTCAATTCAGTCCTGCAGTGTACAAGAAAAGTGGACGGTATGGCCAACACTACTCTTTGTCCGCCTGTTAACCCTCTAGGTTCTTGTTTCCAGAGGTTGAATTGTCCTGTGAGCTCAAATTAGTAGCTTAGTAAGTTTTTTATTACTATGAATAATTACTATCAATCTTTTTTATTTTTTTTTAATTAAAAAGCCACAAATGATTATAATCGCAAAACCATTTGCTATAAAATAAATAAAAAATTAAGCATAAAAGTAATACAAAAAATACCACAAAATGAATGCTGTCCCGGAATACGTTCACTCGTTTTGTCTGTGTAATTATTGTTGTCTAGGATGAACTCAACTATGGTCCTGTACGTCATAGTTTATTCAAAATTCGATTAAGAACGTTCCTTTGAACATACACCTTTTTTAAACTACATTAGTAAAATTTTATCCTCACAGTCTATTCCCGTTTTTCGAGAAATGAAATTACTTATATAACGCAATACCAACAGCTGAGCACCACTCCAAGTGTATTAATGTAGTTAGGTTAGGTTAGGTTGTCCTCAGAGTCTTTTCCCATTTGCCGGAGTTGAGAGTACTTATATGACGCAATACCAACATCTGAGCAGCATTTCAAGTGTAATAATGTAGTTAGGTTAGGTTAGGTTTTCCTCAGAGTCTATTCCCGTTTACCGGAATAGTGAGAGTACTTACATGACGCAATACCAACAGCTGAGCAGCACTCCAAGTGTATTAATGTAGTTAGGTTAAGTTAGGTTGTCCTCAGAGTGTATTCCCATTTACCGGAGTTGAGAGTACTTACATGACGCAATACCAAAAGCTGAGCAGCACTCCAAGTGTATTAATGTAGTTAGGTTAGGTTAGATTATCCTCATGTCTATTCCCATTTACCGAGAGCTGAGAGTACTTCCATGTCACAGTAGCAACAGCTGATCAGAATTCCGAGTGTATTAATATAGTGATGTGTTGTCGAAGATTATTACTTAATTCGTTCTTGTACATGGTAGATAATTAAGATTTATTTTTATTACAGTAAAAACAAGAAAGAGCTGTTACAGCACTGTGAGCAAAGCCGTAACTTATGTTAATTTTTTGACAAGTATAAATATTTTACACTGATCGAATGATTGCTCGGCACTTGGTAGAACATTTTACTAATACTTGAATTTAATAAAATCATCTGTAGAACTTACCAAGTGTTTGTTTATTAGATTCAAGTATAAATATTTTTTTAGTACTTTATGTTTTTTTTTTTTACGAATGACGAGTCGCTGGCATGTTGAGCCAACCTTCATACTTGCAGGGCCAGGATTTTCTGTAGGGGCTTTCTCCCTTAGATGATATGCTCCAGATATTTATAGGGCGCCAGAGACTCGCCCTTCACCGTCTCTCGTCTGCTACATAACACACACCCATTGTATGCCATGTACCTAGCAGCTGCGCGAGATACGTGCATCCTTAGGAGGACCTAAGAGTAGGATTTGTTGGCAGAGCTGAATTCGATTTCTCGAACCCCCAAGATTTTCTTTTTTGGATAGAGGAGAAACGATGGCCAAAGAAAGCATTGACTTACACACCACAAAACAGGAGAAGAAAAGGAAGACTGACAACACAACGGAGAAATTAGGGAATGCACGAGAGATCGAGATATTGAAGATAATGGAATGCGGCATCGACTGTAGGACCCCCGCTAATAAAAAAATAAATAAATATTTTTTCAAAATTTCGTGGAATAACTACATTTCAGACTTTCCGTTTACATCATATAAGTCTTGGACTCCAATGGCTCCCGCTAACCTAATTCACATTACCTTCGACGAATCAGAGATACTTTTCTTTGTATACATTGACTATCAACTGTCGGTAAATTTAATATACTTCTGTTTCAGAACCGAGGACTATACATACCTTGAACGCTAGATTAGTCTGAGCCTGCGGTTGTCTATACAGGATAAAGAGAAACAATACTGACAGAACTGTCATTGCGGTTATGAAGATAATGGCTGGAGAAGATCCTGCCGCCAACGCGTCTTCAGCGTTGCCCAATCCCACGCACAGCACCACCACGAAGATTACTGTAAACATGTTAAACGAGAAATGAGAATCGTTACAAATGTAGGTTAGATTAGTTGGCACAAGTAATACATATAACACAAGCAATGTCGAGCGTACATGTTACATTGGCGACTGATGGCTTGTGGTGGTAAACTTTGACACCGAGTATAACAGAAAGTTATTGTTTTATTCTTATCGATGTGCGTAAGTAGAATATCTTGTCGGTAGTGTACTGCAAACTTTTTTATTTCAAATCTTTCTTGTAGTTTAAAAAAAGTAAATGTAAGAAACATGTAAATGTAAATGTAAATTCGTTTATTGTATATTTCTTACTTAAAAAATGCAAACTGCAAACAATACAAGAATAAGAGGTAATTCAACAACAGAAAACGCGTTCATGGAACCGAAACAACAATTAAGGTAAGCAAAAATGTTTACACGCAATCAGTTCATTTATAATAACAAATAAAGAATAAACAAGTGCGCGCTTGGTAACATACACGTGAAGCCCGTTAACTTACAAGTAAATGAAACATAATCGCAACTAAGTGTTCTGGATACTGTACATGGTGAGGCTCCTGACGGATATTAACGTAGGTATAAGTTATGTAGAATCTGCTATCTTGACATTGTCGTAGCGACGTCGGCTCTAATCGTTTGAACCAAACATAAATGTACAAACGTGAAGAATAAAACAATAAATACGTATGAAGGACACTCAAACGTACGCTGGCGTTCACTGCATGAAGTTAAAATATAACAAACCCTATTTACTGGGCTCAGAATGTTTGTGGCCGGGGCTTAATGACAAATCGTCACTATGTCTTAGAAATAACGTTAAGTGTTAGTCTGATCGTAGAATAGGCGGAACGTTTGCTGTTAACAAAACTAAAAAGTAGTATTTGATACCCCTTCAAGACACAACGCTTTCACGTATGACTAACAAATTAACGAGAGCTATTGGCTTGATAACATGATAACACATTTTTCAGATGAATTGGTTTATTCGACATCCAAGTTTATTGTAACACAATTTAATTAAGTATTAAATAGTAGTATTTGAATTAATCATTATTTAAATTATAGTAGTCTGTATATTGTTATGTAGTTTGTATATGCCTAGTTGGTTGTTGGTTTGTATAGTTGATTGTTGTCTTCTTTAGTCGACTGTTGCTTTGCTTTATTTCTTTTTATAACGCCGATTTTTGCGTTTTGTAGAGTGTATTGTTTGTAGTTGATAGTTTCTTTTGTGTTGGTGATTATAGATTTTTTTTTAAAATCGATTGTTGTTTTTATATAGTTAATTGTTGGTTAATTGTTATAAAGTTGATTGTCGGTTTTCATAGCTGATTGTTGTTATTTATAATTGATTGTTGCTTTTGTATAGTTAGCTGTTGTTTTGTAGAGTTAATTGTTAGTTTTGTTTACATAATTGTGTTTTCCTACAGTTGATTGTTACTTTTGTATAGTTAGTTGTTGTTTTCGTATAATTTATTACCATTATTTTGTTACTGGCAATTTTCGTACTGTTAAGAAGAATATAAAAATTCAAATCAAATTGATCATTTGGCTTACTGAATAACGCGATCGTCCAATCAGCAATGATCTCCGTCGTCCTGCTGGGATACTTCATCATGGACAGATTGAACACCTGCTTGAGCCAGTTCACTGTGCTGCTGGTGATGTCGGGTTTGATCGCCCCATTCATTGGGTGTTCGTACATTACTGGGTTCGGGTCCCTATACCTGTTCAAATGTTACAATTGTGTAAAAACTAGCTGTTTATTTCGTTACGAAAGTAGGTCTACATATTATATATTTTATAGAAAATCTCATTTTATTTATAACTTTAATTACAAATGAAAGGTAAAGAAACAACTTAAGATTAGGCCTAACACACGTTGCATAATAGGAGAATGAACGACAAAGAAGGTACATGAAAGTAAAGTAAGGCAGGAGAACATGGAATAAGAGTGTATTAGGAGGACGGGGACGGAGAGAAGAGAGGTCTCAAGTGGGAAGGATAAAAAGAGACAGAAAGAAAATATAAGGTATTAAAATAATAATAATTGACTGACTAAAGAATAATATTCTACTATAAAGGACATGCAGTTGGTTACGATTTCATTTGATTTATTCAGTGTTCCTGTTATTACAGGATTCAGTTATCCAGTCATCCAGTTATTCAGTATTCAATTGTAATTACATAGTTGAAATGTCCACTTCCGAAAGGGTACTTGGCGTCAAAACGCGAATCTAACAGATTAATTATAAACCCATTTAATTATTCTTTAAACATATGATTTCTCCCAAACGTTCTTTGTCAATCCAATATGGCTGACCAGACATTTACTAAATCAAACAGCATAGTGGTACTTTATAACATGTAAGATTTCTATTTAGACAGTAGGTTTTGTCTGCCAAAAACAAAGACTTATCAGAAACTTTGATTTAATGATTCTTATATTTTTATACGTTGCCGACAATTAGGCCTGCTGGTAAAGGACGCCGCAACTATCCCCGTATCCTGTGTGCCAAAGAAAACTTAAAAAGGGGAACCAAAATCGTAAATAATGTAATATAACCTTTTAGAATTGTATATTGCGTACAACAGGTCGTTGGGCTCGCACCCTTTCTACTTAACATTGCTCTGAACATATAGCCTAATCGCTGTCGTAATTGGGAGATCATATAATGCCACGGAAGTTTCGTTGTATGTGAATTAGGGGAGGGGGACGTGGTCTTTAGCAGCTAGGCGGTGTATGATTACGACAGAAAACAGCTCTCCAGCCGTTGTTACAGTATTGAGGTAAATAAGCTGCAAATATTTCTGGTTTATACAGGAACATAACATCTTCGTCTTTGTAGAAGAAGCCAGTTTAAAAGCATTATTTTGGTCACGAAGTTACAATTTTTTAATTAAACTGAACCTTAACAAAAGGATAGAGGCCGCTGAAAGCATTGTTGCCTAACGGTTATGTTAAAGGTATTGCTTAACGGTTAGAAGAACAACTCGAGTGAAATTTAAAATATTTAATGGAAGCAATGAGGTAGAAAGATATAAGAATCACTTTGATTGTGTGGCGGATAAAAATGTGGCGGAGTTTCCAAGGTCATTGGGTATTACAAGCCATCTAAGGAAATGCCGCTGTGATCATGTTAACAAATCTGACATGGTTTACATCCCGATAGTGAATTGTACTTGTTGCGCCAAACATCGAGTCAGTATGCTGAGTGAATCAGCGGCAAGGTTGGGGATGCTTTACCGTAGAATAAGCAAAACGTTTGGTATTAGAAACTTTTATTAAACCCACAAAGAATGTCATTAATTATAAACAAAAATTGGTTAGATTAAAGATTTATTAATCTTGTTATTTGAAATAGTAGTCTCTGTAACTCCAACTTCGTCGTGCTTATTTGCTAAACTGTTATATGTCATGTTCTGGACGAGGTCTTTCAGCGTTTCCACCATTTTAAAGTCCTAAACCAAGACCCTGGTGACTTATTTAGGACTTGAAATGGTGGAAACACTGAAAGGCCTCGTCCAGAACATGACATTTAGCAGTTTAGCAAATAAGCACGACGAAGCTGGAATTAAAGATTTGGTTTATTTAAGAGAAAAATAAAGCCCTAATTACCTTCATAGTAAATACACTTTGTGATGTTTTCTTACATTTAGTCATATAATGTACTAGTTGTATATTTCTTTGGTTTCGTTATTTTTTAAACGATATTATCTACATTTTAATTTGATCATTTTTAGTAACGATATTTTAAAAATACGTTTTGGCATTTAAAATAATTTTTAATTCCCACCTTAAATGAGAATTACTCGATGCTACATGGGTTCACAGCGCCGAACGAAAGGAAATTCGTTCCAGTATACTTAAACCACTTTGGCCATGGGCGTGAAACCTTAACTAAATTCTGAGAGCATACAAACCTGAGGAGTAGAACGCAGATGGATACTATCGTGTAAGCGAGTAATGTTCCGATGGACATCATGTCGATCAGCTGTTCTAGGTTAAATATGGCTGCCATTACGCCTAGCAACAAAGCGATTGTGTTAACAACATTGCAAAATTACACACAATTCTTGTCAATCTATGGTTTAACCTACTGTTCTTTTAAAGATAAATTCAGTGTTTTAATTTAGAACTTATTATTATTGTACTTTTGTAATCAATTTTATGTTTGTTAATCATTATTGAAAAAATTGTATTTTCAGTATTCAAATTAATATGTGCCCTTATCATTATTTATGAATATTGTAGTCATACATGCAGGTTTTTCATGTTGTATTCAGTCAAAAATCTTTAAATTATTTGTTTGTTATGTTTTTGAAATTAAACAAAAGAGACTTTTTTTGAATTACTGTACTGACCAATCGGTATCCATACACTTGTGTGTGTGTGTGTGTGTGTGTGTGTGTGTGTGTGTGTGTGTGTGTGTGTGTGTGTGTGTGTGTGTGTGTGTGTGTGTGTGTGTGTGTGTGTGTGTGTGTGTGTGTGTGTGTGTGTGTGTGTGTGTGTGTGTGTGTAGAATAATAGTCATATAAATTGTGTAAGAGGGTGCAGTTAGTGTTAACAATGTAAATTAAAAAAATTATGACTTAATGTTAAATGAAGTTGTTAGTAAGCAAAAGCTGCATCTGGCAATCTTCCTTTACATAACACCCACCCTTTAGGCTGCCACCTTTACTACTAAAACACTGCTTGTAAATAAAAATCGTTTGTTATTTCCTTTTTAACATTAAAAAACAGGACACTAACTTGGATGGTTTGTTTTTATTTATTTATTTTTTAATTTTAATGTCCTATGTAAGGATAAAAATATAATTAAAGGTCACAAGAATGAACAGCAATGATTGTAATACAATTATATAACACATTTTGTAATTATATTAGAAAAAAGAATTAACCAGAACGGATGATAAAATAATTTGGAATGAAGAACACGGAATAAAAATGTGTGAGTGTGAACATAATATGTGTGTAGTCGTTTGCTGATTGACTCAGCAGACGCCCTGACTCCCTGTCCTTTTTCTCCAGTTCTTTATACCCCTGACCCCCACAATTACCGTTTACTGGGTTCAATTACGGATATTTTTTTGCTAATTGACTCGGTAGACGCCCTGACTCCTCTAGTTCTTTACACGTCTGACTGTCTCCTCCCTCCCACAATTACTGGGCACAATTACAGTTATTTTTTGTTTGTGTTCTTTATGTTTAGAATTATCACACGGCTCTCGTGACTTCTGCTCAGGGTGTCTACTCATTAGTCGTTTTGTCCATTATATGTGATTATAACGTTCCACGTCTTCCGATACCCAATCTATATCGTTCCACATGGCCCCGTCTCATCCCTTCGTCTATGCCCCTCTACCAGCCCTTTCTGGACAGTCCCTGCTGCCTCCTTCTTCCCGGCTTCCGTTGCAAAATCTGTTTCGGTAGTCATTTTGCGAACACGTCCGAACCATATTCATTGTTTATCCTTGACATCATCTAACATTGTGCGTGTTATCTGTATAATTTTTCTTATTCCATCATTCGTTATTCTTTCAATTCTTGACATACCTACCGCCACCCTCATCCAAAAGTTAATTTCCGTTGCCTTCAACAACTCATTCTGCCGTACCAACTCACTTTTAACATCATTTTCACGTCTGAGTTTCAAAACTCTCCAGATACTTTTCGTGTTCTCCTGAACGTCCATGCTCCAGAACTACATAATACAATATTCTAGACATTCCCCTACTCAAATCTCTTCTTCAGAGTAAGGGGTATCCGTTTTGCTTCAGTTTGTTGAATGTTAATTTTTAATTTACTGTCTGCCCATGATTTTTTTTGTGCTGGTTCCTACATGCTATTTGCCGCATCAAGTTCCTTTTCTACTGTTCTTCGACGAGCAATCTTTGGTCTGCCTCTTCTTTCACTTTCTCGAGAGTTCCACTGCATAGCTTGTTACGGTGTTGTCTAAGAGTGAGGATCACACAACACTATTTCCTTGTCTGTATTTGCCGTTCGGGAGGACTTTGGTTCGTAATGTACAATAGTTCTTCGTTGCCAGCATATTGCGTTTATTTGAAAAAATATGGTGATTACTAGTGACGGCGTGGCCACTTTCGGCGTCTCACATCTGTACAGTAATACGGTTGTAACACCGAAACCAAATATCTTTCATTTTGTTTTCCTCAAAATAATAGATCAATATATAGGACCTGTTCTGGAGTAGGTCAGCAATTTTGAATATCTGTGCTATAATGTGTCTTATGTTACAGACAATGACGAGGTGAATAAGTTACATAAGCTTAACTATACGAGCGGTACCATCAGGAAACACGTCTGCAGTTCTACACGGTGATGGCTCCCCCACACTTCTCTAAGGGTATGAGAATTGGACTTTAACGAAATCCAAGGCCAATTGTATTCAAGCGGCCCAAAATGAGATTTCTCAGGCAAGTGGCAGGGTATAGTCTTCAAAATCGTAACAGAAATGTAGATATACAGCAGGAAGTGAATATTATGAGTCGACAGGATTGCCCAACATCGGCTTAAATGGTTGGAACATCTTAACCGACTGGGGGTGACTGCCACATTATCTATTGAATTGTAAGCTGAAGGGATGGAGAAGTGTGGGACGTCCGAACAAGCGTTGTGGTGACCAGCTCTGAGCTGTCTGCTTGGGACTGGAACAAACCATTTTTAGTTTAATTCTTGTAGAAGATGATGCTCATGTAGGACCCAGTTAGGCGAAGTCCGATTTTTCTTTGTGAATTCTATTCTGCACGTCCAGTATGTTCCTGCATCCAGTCCTACTGTCAAGATAAAGGAATGCTGCGGCCTGTTTAATGTCTGTGTCACCCAGGATTTGCGGTGATGACTTTCATATCCTTTGTTTTGGTGACGTTAATCCGCGGTCTTACATGGTGCACCTCAACTTTTAAATCATTTTGAGTTCTCCACCATCAGATGTGGGTTATCTGCAAACTATTCCTGAGTTAGGCGAATGTTGAGCCCCCAGTGTATTCATCTATGTCTGTTATGTAGTGGTATGCCTTTGGCAAAGCTGTGCAGAAACTTTTTTTGGTTGTTAAAAGTTATTTATGTACTTTCCATACTTATTCACAGACAATGTAGGCCTATACATTTTTTGTTGAGCTTCTTGTTGGAAGCATCCTTTTCTTTTATCTACTTAAACAGTCACGAGATCCTCTTTCAACACGAGGATCCTCTGTTGGCGTCAGTGTTGTCAGTTGCTCGAGTGGTGCTGTCTAGAATATTTTACTTGTTGTTTTACAATTTGCAAACACTCTTTTCCTTAAAAAGCCTCAAAGATGAAAATCAGGGGAACTAATGTCTGGCGGCCTTGGTGATTACAGATCATTTGAAAGAACGGGGTCTTTAAAGGAACTGTTTACAAAAACTATCCAAGCATCTGAAGTGTGGCATATTACACCGTTTTGGTGGAAATACCCTTACGACAAATCTGTATCATTGCTATAAATCATGACGATAATGAAGATCCGCCCATACACCTCACTGTAAACATTATTATAAAAGAAAATCGTCTCAACAATTCTCCTGGCACATATTGCGAAGGAAGCGCTAAACATGGGAAATGCAAAGAATGTGTTTTGGACTTTGTGTTAGTGTGGATTAGTGTGGACTTTCGGTAGTCCAGTACGTAGATCTTTCTAATTCACGTACCCAGATAAGTATAAGACGTTCAGTATGGTAAGAATTCCTCAACTCAAACTTGGAATAGCCTGAAACCATTGGTAAAACCAGATTATTTCTGTTTATCTGGTTCCTGCAGTT
The DNA here is from genome assembly GCA_034769895.1 of Magicicada septendecula. NCBI lineage: Eukaryota > Metazoa > Arthropoda > Insecta > Hemiptera > Cicadidae > Magicicada > Magicicada septendecula. Next base: position 257,275,820 of record CM068374.1, on the reverse strand, counting down.
CTTAACATAAACTTTATATGCATGTAATTTTTCTTGCTTGCTATTCTTTTGCACGTGTCCCTTGACTGAATCGGTGAAGAAATTTCTATGGAGACCGGAATAAACGTTTACAAACGCATGCAGTAAGCTCATGGAGCGTGTTACTTTTGGTTCCTCCATTTTTACAAAGAAGGGATCCGGTTCTAACTGTTGGCTGGAGCACCAAACTCAATCACAGAGACCTTTCTTGGTAATAACCAACGACTTGTATAATAAACGCATACTTTGTTCAAGACAATAATGATTGTTAAATAACCATCAAGACTGATGGTTCAAGACTGATTCTTAAATAACCATTTTGTTCTTCTAGAGATTACGTCTTCCGACAAAGGTTGACTGACTATTTTTTGGTAGAGATTTTTTGATACAACCATCCTGTACAAACCTATTGATGAGTTATGAACACGATTTAGAAGGTTTCTGTCCACGAATTTTTTCTTTCCTAACGATTTTATTTCTTTCTTTGATTTTATTCGAAAGAAAAAGTTGTAGTATTTATTATTTGGTTCCTGGTAAAACATGCCTAAAAGTCCTTCAATTTTATTTTCAAAATATGTGGTAAAATTAAGATTGTTTTCTGTTTCACCCATTCGTAAGATTTCACTATTTGCCACTTTCGCCATCCGCGACATTTTCAGAGGCCTTCGATATATCGAAATATCACAATTTTATCCATGCTGTCTTTCTTAAGCTCACAGAACTCAAACTCGATTTCATAATTTAAACAGCTGCAAAGATCAAAATTAGAACTCTATTCGTGGCCACAGGTTCTTCGAAACGTTGCAGCCTTCAAAATAACTGGTTACGAGAACCATGGAAGCACATAATGGCGTATTGGAACAAACATCTTGCTAGAAACAGTAAGGTCGATATCATCAAATTGGTTTACAAGTTTCATGAAGATTTATTCATACAGCTCGCCGTTAACATTGTCTTGAAGGAAAATTATCCCAACAATCCGGGCAGATGTAGTCCAACAAACACCAGCCTCTCGTAGTGGAGGAAGAGGACGTACTCCAATATTACGTTCTTTGCCATGACTTCTGCCTTCTATTTTACTCTGAAGAAGGAGCAGTAGAATTTCATGTCGGTTCCTCGCAAAATGTGTCCAAAGTATTCCAAATTTCTTCTTCTGCTTCTTCTTCTTCTTCTTCTTCTTCTTCTTCTTCTTCTTCTTCTTCTTCTTCAAGGATTAGGTGAAATTATTGTGAAATTATTCCGGCATCCACGTCATCTTCGGACAACTCACGGCAAATATCCTTTTCCCAGTCTTTGTTTGCATCGATCTTCGTTACAGCATTGTGCCGGTCTCTATCATGTATGTGTGTCTTATTCAGTATCTCTTTCCAATATACCATCGACGACCTCTGTGTACATACTTCTTCAAGGTTGTTTTCTCTTTCTTCATTGCTGTGGCTGCTGCTTCTATATTTTTTTACGTTTCCCACCATCCTTCGTACTACATTGACTGCCCTTTCCCTCTCACTTCTTCTCTAATATATCAGTTTCTCACTGTATCAGTTGTAAGATACGTTTTCTTCCGCAGTCATTTTAATCTTCATTCGTATACATGATTTTTTCATAGCTTATTTTTTTTTATCTATTTTTGGATGAAAGTAAAAGATAATATTATTAGTCTCTACAGTCGTGGATCGTAAATAGTCTATAGCAACACAAAACGTAATCTGATTCTCCAAACATGGGGTTGGGATGACGGGCTTGTAACTCCTCCTATAGTATACTTTTTACAGCAAAAATTACGATCACAGGTGTTTTTGGAACTCTGTTCCCTGTGGTCTACGTGGTAGCGGAATTTTAGTCCAGTCCAGTCGGCCGGGATGAAGTTTCTAAGGTCAGTTGTGAAGAAACAAGGACAGGGTTGAGGCAATGAGGAGAGCCTTGGAATTTATAATTTAAACAAAAACGTCCAAGAATACAGAGGAAGACGCAAACACTACGTGTTAAGGATGAAAGACGAATAGCTTTTAAAACAAATTCTATTGTATAGACCCAGGGAAACAGAACACATTGGCAGGCTAAAGTAGTTCAGTGAGTCGCAAGGGCCAAATGGTCTAATGATTGCAGAAGAAGAAGAAGAAGAAGAAGAAGACAAATTTCCGTTAAGAAACCTCGAAGCCTAGATTCTTTGCCTTTTTTCTTTTCTTTCAACGTCAATCGAGGAATGGAAGTGCCGATATTCTTAAGCCATTAGCTGTTGATTTCATTAGTCGCTCACTCAGGCTGTGGATTTTATTGGTCACCTTGCACCTTTCCAAACCTAAGCCATAAGTAATTGATTTAAGCTTTCTTGAGCACACAGTTTGGAAAGTATGGATCGTTTGTAAAAAAAAAACTTTCTCTAACCTATGTTGATACGATTTTGTTGTTTACTTCAAGCTATATAATCCATTGCTGAAGTATGACCATTTTCTCATCTGCATATGTGTATATGACTCTGTACATATATATACAAACAACGTACGTAGGTGTGTGTGTGTGTGTGTGTGTGTGTGTGTGTGTGTGTGTGTGTGTGTGTGTGTGTGTGTGTGTGTGTGTGTGACTGATACTTCATAATAATGGCCAAGAATATAATTTACAATTGTTATAATCGTCTGTCACAATTTTTCGTTCGACTATTAGCAGCGAATTAGTTATTCTGCTGTAAACAAATGAATAGTTAGGATCTGATTACATTGTGTAACCATAATGTGAGCCCTTGAAAGCATTAGTGGCGTACGTAAGTTAGTAAACATCATTTCTAGATGTTTATAGATTTTGAAAAAGAAAATCTTGCAAAACGTTAAACAATAAATTGTAAACTCAATCGTATTTGGGTTCAAACAATTGTAATTGTCTCCCTAACAATGGAAGCGTGCAAGTCAACTGTAACCTGGACTTACGTCTTTACCGATTTAAACTTCTTCCATTATGTTGACTTAGACTTACATAGTTCTTATTTAAACGAAGATGAATTACAAATAAATATGTGTATTATAATAATTGATGAATAATAATAAAAGTGTAAATAAAATAGTCTCAATTGTATACCTCTACGACACTTAGTCTGTATTAAAAGTATTTTATGCAAGGGCTGAACAAATAATTCACGGTTAATATTAATTAGAAATGTAGCATTCATGTGAGACAAGCCAAAACTCATACTCATATATTTACTTATACGGGTTTTGGGTATGAATGTTGGAATTTTAATTTTGTCATTTTTTAATTGTGTGTTGTACGCTGAATTGTAAAATTAGGATTAAGGCTAAAACACATTCACGAACGGTTTGGTTTATAAACTTTAAGACTTCTCTGTTGTTTATTTAGTTTTAGAAGTTAATATTATAGTAAATTTAACACTACACATTGCTACTGCGTATATTTTGTTTGTTCTCTTTGTACGATGCAGTCTTACCGGGCACTATGTAATCGAGTAGAACGTGGTTGCTTTAAGCTATCTTCCTGTGACTTTAAGTTACACCATTAATGCTTTCAATGAACAATTGAACAATTGTTGCAACTATCTGACAGCACAGCTACGATGGACAAACTTCACCTGAGAAGTTACACAAATATAAATAAAATCTGCTCGGCCTTACCTCAGTCTCCTCTTTCATACCATTCAATCAAAATAGGAAGAATTGAAATAAAGCTGTTTTGAAGTTTTGAAAACTATATTGAATAAAAAAAAGGTTTTATCAATGTCTACGTTTGTCTTGTGTAGCATATACGACTTTATAATACGAAGGCCTTAATAATGTTCAAACGGATGCAAAATCTGTAACTTGCGCAACAAAACAGAACGTTGAAAACGTAACAGAGTTTATTGAAAATAACATAATGGGCGGGGCGGCAAGTTAAACAAAGCTGGAAGAATAGCATTCAAAAATAAAGACAAGTAAATCCACGTTAAAGTTATTGTCATTACTTTTTTCGACACTCGGGGTATTGGGCAGAAGGAATTTGTGCCTTAAAAACAGAAAGTTAACCAGATTTTCTAGCGTGAGGTTCTTGAGGGGTTCGTGTCCGCGGTTGGCTTTTGGATGCTTCATCATGGCAACGCTGCATGCTACTTTACATTTTCTGTTACCAACTGTAGCATGCTCCTATACTTTCAAGAGGATATAATTATTTTCGATTTAGTAGAGTCAATAAAACATTGTGTAAAATCAAACTCATTACTGTTTAGACAATCCTTGTAGGAGTTAAACAAAATATTGTCCCAGTTGTTTCCTACTTAAACATCAACGTAACAATACATTGGTCCTTTGGTACAGTCTGTTTGAAATATCAAATATTAGCGTATCAAATATTGAAATACCTAATTAATAATGAAATACGATTATAAAATGATCGTTCAACATGAATCATTCTAAGAATACAAAGGTTTGTTCATTGCTATTAACCCTTTTAAGGGATTTGTCCTTATTCATACACAAGTATTCATAGAAAAGTTTTCCCTTCCAGAAGCAAGACTGTAGCCGCTGGCTTGGCATAGGAAAAACTCCTGATAGCTGGAATGTTTTTGTGTTATTTTGTGAGACAAACGCGAGGACAATAAGATAAAGGATTGAGACGGAAACGGAAATAGATTTGGAACTGAAGGAATAAAGTAAGCTATGAGAGAGAAAGAGAGAGAGAGAGAGATACAGTCAAACGACTCGAGTAGGAAAGAATATGTGCTCGGGTTATACAGAGGGGAAATGGTATCCTGATGACGAGTGGACTGATAACGGCTTTGAGGGAGGACAGGGAATGTGGGGTGTCGTATGAAGAGTTGAAGACTCAACCCGTAAAACCCGATATAGATACGAATGGAGGCAAGACGGGCATTTGTGTGACTAGTATATCATCAAGATATAATTACAAAAAATCAGTAGTCTCAGATTTACTCTCTCTCTCTCCCCCCCTCTCTCTCTCTAGCTGTCTATCTACCTATCTATCTATCTATTTCTGTCTATCTCTATCACTATCTCTCTCGGCCTCTGAGACGGCCAAATGTACATCTGAAACTTAACAAGTAATAAACATACAGAGTACTAAATATTATATGTAGCCTGATGTACACTGATCCTAGTTTCAACAAACACTGATTTTAAAAGATAATTCAACAATGATTTTACAAACAAAAATAAAAAGGTAGAGATTAATACATTAGAGGCAAAAATAAGTCTGCCTCCATTTTCATTAGGCGATACTGAAGCAACCGAGTCGAGCAATTGCAAGGAATATCTGTATTTTTTTGAGCAAGATTATCTGTTAATTTCCCAGTAATCCAGTTGCTTCAGTATTGCCTGATGTTTACAGAAACATCAAAACAGCTTTATTTTGTGGGACCTGCTAGAATGCCTCCCAGGAACGTAGCGTTAGCAGGTGTGTGTCTGGTCGGATGGACTTTTCCCAGGAACGCAAACAAAAGACCATCAATACCCATAGCGTACAGTATCCTGGGTATGCAGAAAAACGATCCCAGCACGCTGAAACATGCACACACGCGCAAACTTCCATTGTTAGTTGTGTCGTTAGAGAAAGCAATAACAGCCAAACCACAACAATGTGTTGTTAGTTCATGCAAGCGTCAATCCTGCGGTTTGCTCTTACTTATTCTATACAGTTACACCGAGTAGTTTGCTCGATACGGCCGTAAATCGCAGCACCGGACAATAGGGTACATGCAAGGATATTTATTTGTTTTTAATGAACTTACCTTCATTTTTGGGAATGGACATTTTACTTCCTTCAAACATAATCAGAAGTCGATAATCAACCGATTAAATACTTTTCACGACATAAGGTTAAACAAACGTATTACAGGGCGGCAGAGGATGGGTGTAAAACAGTAACATCGGGGCTTTTGCTTAATATAATTTATGCCATTAATAATCATACCACCGATAAAACGAATTGTACCAAGTTAAGTACACGTGTGTGTGTGTGTGTGTGTGTGTGTGTGTGTGGTGTGTGTGTGTGTGTGTGTGTGTGTGTGTGTGTGTACTCGCAGTGTTCCAGGTTAAATCGTTTACCATGAGACCTAGGGATGCTAAGGCGACACAAGCAAAAGATAACACTATCTTATCTTTACACAAATGAAAGTAGTGTAACTTAAAGAATATTGTCGCTAAGCTCATCGACGTAATAAAGAGTGAAACTTATCTTTTATAAGTAGGTAGAGGTAGAGGTAGAGGTAATGTTTATATTTTGTTGGTCAGTATAGAACCTGCCATAATGCCTCCGGCATATGTAGCGTTAGCTGGTGTGAACCAGGACGGATGCACAGCTCCCAGAAATGCAAACAACAGACCGTCTCTGCCCATAGAGTACAGTATCCTGGGAATGCAGAAAAAGGCGCACAGCACGCTGAAACATGCACACACACGCAACTCCCATTGTTAGTACTGTTAGTTAAAGCTTGTACACTAAGTGTGTGTGTGTGTGTGTGTGTGTGTGTGTGGACGACCATACTTACGTGCGAACCCCAAAAAGCTCCTTTCTACCAGCTACGCCCTATGTTAGTAAATGCATACATGCAACACTAGACAAACCACAACAATCGGTGTGTTGTTAGTATTGTTACAACGCAGCATAGTCAGCAGTGTTTGTATTGTCAACGTTTTAGTATTGTTACAACGCTACAATCAGCGTTTTAGGGTTGATTACAACGCAACGGTTAACATTTTAGTATTGTTACACAGCGCTACAATCAGCGTTTCGGTATTGGTTGCGATTAAACAGTCAGCATCACTTGTATTATTGCGATGCAACAGTCAGCGTCACAGTATTATTACAACGCTACAATCAGTGATTCAGTAATGGTTATGACTCAACAGTAAACATTGTTATTGTCGTTCAGACTCGGTGGTCTGAAGTATGTTCAGTAATACGAGTGTCAATTCAGCGATTTGCAGTTGTCATTTTTCTCGTTTTCTGCTAAAAAAAACAATTATTCTAGATGTTTTTATTAAATTTATTTGCCCACCTGACTAACTTTCAAGCAAAACCGATTACAACGAAAATCGTTTATACGTTTTAAATATTTTCAAAGTAATTTCTCGATTTGAATCGTCTGACGTGTTTTTCAGGCTTGTTGGTATTATTAAACAAAAATCAGGTAACGTGTTATTCATTTAATCGAATGAACGCAAATATATAAATGCGATGTAATAAATATAAAGGTAAAATAATTATCGAGAAATAATAAGGATACAGACAGTCACTAACTTAATGGGATGAAAGTATTAATTTTTTTTTAATAAGTATGCGTCTTAAGGAAGAAGCAAAACTACATTATAGAAAAAGCGTAGGTTCCTGATAAAGCTACTTTTTTTAGCGTTAATAGAAGGTGTTGTGTTAGCGGTTTCCATGCAAAATGGTTAGATAATATCTGTAAAAACCTGCAAAAACTCCGGAAAGAAGTGTTCCCAATACCGGGGTGCTTGTCGCAGGGTGGATGTGAGACAAGAAACTGAAGATCAGGCCGTCGTGAGCCATGGCATATAGCACTCTGGGCAGCGGGAACAAGGCTCCCAACAGGCTGTAAACAAAACGACATTATCATGCGTCCTAATAACAATACGACATTGTATGGTCTCGATTCACTTACAAAGCAACACGAGGTTTGTGAAAAGGGTAGAATTGGAAAGATAAGAAAGAAAGTTATTACCAGAAGAAGGTGAGAAGGTAATTATCGAGAAAAATAAGAGTAGGTCTGTAACCGAAGAAGATTTGTAACAGGAGTAGGTTGGTATAAGGAAAACATTGGCACACAGGAGGAGGTAGATACAAGGAGAAGGCTGGTACCAGGAGGAGGTAAGCAATAAGAAAAGTTTGGTAGTATGAACAGAGTGGTTACATGAGTAAGTTAGTAACAAGGAAGGGTAGTAATAGGAATGTGGTGGTAAAAAGGAGGAGGGTAATAACAGGAGAACGTTGGTAGCAAGAGCAGACTGGAAACAGGAGAGTCAGTAACATTAGAAATTTGGTAAGAGAAGAAGGATGACGGAGAAAGTTGAAAATTGATATTACAATGAATTATTTATTGTTTCAAAATAATTGTTTTTAAATTATTATAATGGCTTACTTTTTAATTCACTATACAAAGAAACGATTTTTGTAAAATTAATAATACTTTACTTCATTGCATCACATAACAAGATTTGGACAGTCAGTTTCTGACATATGTCAAATAAATGGAAAGCGCTTATTATTTCTGCCTATACAGTAAAGCAAACAAAGTAATTGGCTTATTCTCGTTTGTTAAACTCTTTAATGTTTATAGCTGTCTTATTATCAAACGTCAAGTGAAGAACGCGTGAAGGCTGACAATAGTGAGTCCTGTACTTTCTTTTGCGTGAGTTTCTAAGAATAGTTTCTCTGTCGGAAGTATAATCTTTGTTAGTTAAGATTATTAGTGTGTGACTACAGCAAAAAATTTCCTAACAGTTTCGATAATGATACGGAATATCAAAGTGATAACAGAATCATCATCAACGTCGTATAGAATTCTACAGTGTGACACCGCTGCTGTCTTCACGCGTATCTACGTATTCCAGGCTTAAGTCTTCATCGCTTCATACGATATGCCACTGTTGCCTTCCAATCCAGGTCCCCTTTTACTTCTTTCTAATCGTCAAAAAGTGTTCTATACTTCTTTTCGTCTGAGCAACTTACTTTTATAATCCACTTTATTCCATCAACCAACCTACGTAATTCTGTGCTTTCAACAGGCAACTGAATTTAGTGCTTCAAAGTAGAAAATTAATCCAAAACACCAAGAAAATGATTTATTTTGCCAAATAGAAAGCACTGTTACCTGTGGGTCTGAAACCTGGAAAATACGTCAAAAGAATTCCCAAGCAGGCTGGAAGCGGTAAATGATGACTTATGGAGAAAGTCTCGTGGGTTGTCTAGGCTCCAGTGCATTAGAAATGACGTTATCAGGAGGTAAATCTGAATTAGGTAATAAACTGTAAATTTATTTATGGACATGCTTTCCTCTCAATAATCTAATCTAATCTAATATTTCTTCCCTTCTTCCCTATGTAGACAATAGAATTTTACAGACTATAAACACAAAGCGACTGATAAGGAATGGGCATGTGGAAGGAACTGCTAATTATCGTTGCCCCAAAACGTTGTTAAACAGTCTTTCGACGTAAAGGCGCAAACGCGCTAGACCCAGGAGATCGTTGAAGGAGGAGGATATATATAATGAAATGGAGATTGAGGAGATTGCATTGAGGAGTTTTGAACGATAGAAGCAGGATGTGAGAGATGCGGTAACTGTACATACCGAAAACCGATTTACCCAGCAGTCAGAAAATGCTGAAAGACATTTCAAATTTTTATTTAGTATACAGTTTTGAAAACCCACAACAAAGTTACTTAAAAAATCCACAACAGAATATAAACTCGAGAACGGTTTTAGACAAATTCGAAACTCCATTACACATCTGAATTCTGATATGTGGTACTAATATAGAAGAACAAGACGAGAATTTACAAAACTGTGGTACGTAATGTAATAATAAAAAAGTATTTTACGTAGAAAAAGAAGTGTATTAAACTGAGGCTACCAAAGTGGACTTTCTTACGGTAGTTCGTAAAGTTCTCGTCCGAACACAGAGATAGCGCCAGGAGTACTAAATGGCTACAAGAGAAAATGCGAAAACTTGCCGTCATTGCGAACATATCAGTAGATAGTGTTCACACGATGTCTTACACGAAATTTAGCGCGACGTTTATGTTTAAATGCAATCTAACCAAGTTTCTGCGACCATTAATCACTATATAAAACACGGATTCATCACTACAGAGCAAAACGAAACAATAGTCCAAGCAACGGATCAAATTCTTTAAAAAAGGCTAAACCTATTCAATCACCGAAAAGGTGATTGAAGCTATCTTTTAAGGTTGGCAGAATGTAGTGCTTCTAGAAAAAATAAAACGCAAAACAATCAACGAGATGGAGAGTATTTTGCAATACTTACACAAAAACTGGACGATGCTGTTACAGCTAAAAATGTACATTTTGTAACGGAAAATGTCCTTCAGGACAGTGCAGCCGCTTACACGTCCTTCAATTGGAGTCGCAAAGAGCTCCGTGTCATTTATGGGAAAATACCCCTTACGGACTAATATTGTATTAGATAATAGACCAGGTGTCATATTTCCGCTATCTTGGTTGTGACATCACTTATGATGTGGATTATAATGTTGAGCACACGTTGGCTAAGTTTCAGTCTTTATGTGGCACAAGTGCTGTCGAGGAAAGAGACTCGAATAAATTTTATAAGGCAATGGCTGTGCCAGTGTTATTATATGGTTCTGAAACTTGGGTTCCGGCAAAAAAATATCTGACTAGAATACAGCATCGGAGATGAGATTCTTGTGATATGTTAAAGGCTGCACAAGAAGAGCTGGACTCTACAATGAAGAAATTTGTAAAAAATTGAACATGTTTTATATCGAAGATCGTATTGTAGAGAATAAAGAGAAATGGATTGCTTATCTAAATAGGATGCCAGATGGCAGGTTGCCTAAGGAAGTTTGGCAACACAAGCGTGTTGGACAACAACATATAGGGTGACCTAGGAAGCGTTGGTAAAGTGAATATATTCCTTTGGGACCGGAAGAGGTGATTCGCCTAGTCATTGAAAGAAGAAAAAGAAGACGAAGAAGAAGAAAAAAGAAAGAAAGAAAGAAAGAAAGAAAGAAAGAAAAGAGCTGCATGAATTGGGGTTCGAGTTGCTGGCACTCTCACGTTGCTAGCCAGATTTAGTTTCCATTTCTTGAACCTGAAGAAACGAGTGTTTTGGAAAAAGACTGATTCAAATACGGAAGTGACAGCTGGGCAAAGGTTCCTTGGGAGAATTAGAGAAATTTCTTTACACGAAGGCATAAAGAAGTTAGAATATCGTTGACTTAATTGTATCGAGTTGACAGTGACTATGTTGAAAAAAAAAAGATAATATGTTTTCTTTCTCAGACCCACAAATATTCTATCTATTTAGTAGAAAAGCTTAGTAAAGCAACGCATGGACAAGCATAACTGCGAGAAAACCAGTAGACGAATGTGAATACGCTTATTGAAATGAGTAGATTATCTGTAATAACATAATGCGGATATTGTGACACAGGTCAGTGGATAGGACACGTAACAAATTGGAGTCAATTAGCAAAAGACGAAAAGACGTGAATTAGGTGAAACGGTGGAAAGAACAGAAATGGAAGCTGAGAAACTGAAGAGCGGGAGAATTGAGGTAGACAGTAAACCTTGAGGTGATCCGTGCGTCGAAGGAGACGCCAACTCAGAGTCGGAACCTCATACAAGAGGAGGTACCAATGGAAGCAAGCAGTTGGGAGCACACAGACACACATATAGCGGAGAAGGTAAAAGGAAACTCAACGTGACGTGGAGAAAGCTTTTGAAGCCAACAAATACACCAACACCGGATGCAACGATTTTGTGATCGTCTTTAATAATGAAAAATCAATTTGATTTACTGCCTATTAACTGAACTGAGGTTAGATTATTATGTAGGCCTACTTTTGATTAAATGAACGCTACTTTCAGTGATCAGATTCCTGTATAAATTTATATGCACACAAACACACACACACACACACACACACACACACACACACACACACTCACTTATACTTAACCAAGGTACAGTTCGTTTGAATTGATAAAAAAATAAAAAATGTTCTGTTGGTAGTGACGTAGTCAAACAACAAACTATAACATGGAATGATCGAATGTCAGGTGATTTAGTATTTTATTATAGAGTCAAATAATAAGAGAGATTGGAAAGATCGAAACAGTTCAACATCTTGGAAAAGAGTCGCTGAAGCCAGACGATTGGACAAGACCTCCGCCAATCAAAAACACCGTCAGCTGGCTCGTGCTATACGAGTAGCAGCAGCATAGGGAAGCGAATTCAGGTCTGTTACCATCGTTACCAACGCGTCTGCTGACTGTATCTGAGACGGGCGTCACGTGTCATCTACAGTAGCAATGCCATGACGACAATCTCCCACCATCCAGTGAATAATCGCGTTGTGGCATCCTTTCCATCTTTTAAGTACGTCTCAGGTTGGCCGGTAATAGTTATCCTCTGACATCCACATCAGGCTCGACCCGGACGCTACAACCGTGAGACGGCTGGAAGAACAATCTGCTACTACAACGCAATTCAAAACGAATCAGATTTGACGGGATCTCGAGACAGCTCCTCACAGACTCTTGCGAGGCATCCATGTTTACATACACGACTGCGGCTAACGTCAAAATTCCGAGGCGTAAAAATGTCTATTACGCCTTCCGGAGGCAGGTCAACTATACTACCGGCATCTACAACAATCTACTTGTCGCGTACTCCGTCCCACAGGGTGAGTATAAAAGCGGTGGTTCGGAAGCGGCTGGCCAAAGCGATATAACGTGTTATCGGTACTTTGTCAGGTGCGCGTTTTAGACAGTGGGTAGTAGGCCTATACAGCGTTCATTGTGAATTACTATGTGCGGACCTTTGTAATTGGTGACTTGTATTATTTATCGCGAAAGTGTTACTAAAGTGATAGGCTATTTATTGTCTGTTATACTATTGCGCGTTGGACAATGATAAACTTGTATACGAGCGCCATACTTGATAAAACTGTTATTATAGTTTCTCTTGTATTCAATTGTTATTTCAGTCTTCAAGTACGACGAACTATGCGAACGTCATATGACTATTATAATTTAATATTTAAATAATAACGTAAAACAGAAGAACTATGTGGGGTCGTTGACATGCGTAGAAATACATACAAGAAAAATAGTATGAAGTTCAAAAAAATATGGAACAGATATGGCAATAAAAAAAGAAACAGTATTTGATAAGATAAGAAATAAAAACGTATGAAAAATCTTGATATCACAGAAGAGGAGTGTTTATAATTTAAAATGCACGGAACGTGGCAAAGTGTATTTAGGAGAGACAATACGTAAATTAGAATACAGATTGGCTGACCATTAAAGAGGAGTAGATAATAGGACACCTACCACTATCTTCTAAAACTTCCGGGCTGAAAGGCCGTGGTCGATTGCTTAAAATCCTGCTAATTTTAAGCAGGATTTTAAGCAATCGACCACGGCCTTTCAGCCCGGAAGTTTTAGAAGACAGTGGTAATGACACCGGCCGTGAAAGCCTACGTATGAAGATAATAGGACACCTAATTCATTTTATGGTAGACATTTTATAGAAGAGAATCTCAAATTTGTTAATCCGCTTAAAATGTATGAAATTTTAAAAATAGTTAATAACGCGGTTGAAATAAGACTTGTGAAAGAGCTGAAATATCGAAAGAAAAAGAGAAAGGTTTACATCATTCGGTGAACATGAAAATTAATTTTGAAAATGAAGATATATGTGATTAAAGTTAGAAGGAAGTGGTATGATTTCAAGCGTTAGGTACATGGGTACCCTGACTCCGTTCACCCGTCGGGGCAGAAAGTCGGTGACAGGGGTCTGTGCCTGCGCGTTGTCTGGCCTCGCTGGGCACGCTTGAAAGCTGTAATCGGGAATTGTCTGTATTACCGGTGTGCAACAGTTTTATTGTAAAGAAAAATACAAAACATGATACATTTTGTATCATGAGTTACTACTTTCTTTTTATTATACTGCAAAGCGTTTTAGTATCTCGTTGATATTACACGTAATATACTGCTATTTTATAGACGTTGAGGATCCTGGGCAAATGTAACGACGGGTAAAAAGTAATTTACTTCCGACAGTCGGACCGTAAGACGAGGACCTCATAGCCACGACCGACACATAATTTACAACAGGTATATGCTAAGCCTGAGGAAGAACCTCGTAATTCGCAGATCCAACTCAACCCGTCAAGTGATTTGAAAGCCAAACCCGATTTAACTGAATTAAATTTAGACAATTCTTTTTTTTAGCACAAGTGGAGACGATAATCTATTATTTCATGAACCTGACAACTAAACAGATGTGATCATATAACTTACAGTAGAACGCATCGCATGGGAGGATATAATCTGAAGAAGAATAAATAAATACCTTAAAAGAGAACAGTACGAGCAAACGTTTTTCAAAACAAACGTTTAGAAATAACACTTAACATGAACAACAACTTGTCGTACAACAATAAAGATAAATTAATAACTTAATCTACTAATAATCATTGTAACTGTAAAAAAACAATAAAAGCGACAACAATATAAAACATTTATGCCAATAAAACAAAGAAATGTAATAAATATTATTTGATAACAGACAACAAACATAAGCCAAAATAGTTTATTACAAATAGTTTTTTTATACTCAAAAATCTACAATATAATTTTTCACGCTTGTCAAATAAAGATAATATTAATAAAATAGTATCATTAATAAAGGAGTGCATTTTATAAGCTATAACAACTAAAATAACTTTACTGTTGCATACTGATCTCGAGATACAAGTTTATAAACGGACTTGAACAACAAAACTAATAAACAAATATCATAAACTAAATATTTTTGTTTCTTTTAACAAATGTAATTGCAATTTCTATAAATAAATGAATATTATTTATAGGTGATAGGTGATACGAAGAGGCAGGAATTAAGCATGTAACCACGTTAACTCTATTGATAGTTTACCCTCAGTTAAAAAAATGTATGTATGTTTGTACCCTAGAGTCTACATTCGTTTGCCTACTGACGTAAAAAATAGAAAATTGTTTACTAAATATTTGAAATCTTGGGTAATAAATGAAACGTCAGTGGAATACCAACAGAAGGAAATTTAAATTGTGTTTTCATTTTATTTGCAAAGAGTATATCTAGGTTTAGTTACGTTAATTATTGCTGAAATGTGTCACAACTACCAAATATTAGGTTAATTATTTTATATTCGTAATAGAATATCTTATTGTATTGTTTTTAACCAAAATTGGAATTTTTTGTTGATTTTTATTGACTTTATTTACACCATTTTTTCTCAGAATTAAATTCTTTACAAGTTTTGTTTTTAACTTTTATGCATTTATTAATCATTTAACAAAGTTATTGTACTACTAAAAACCTAAAAAAACGCGTTTTATCAACAAAAAATTCCAATTTTGGTTAAAAACAATACAATACGTTTTTAGGCAAAGATTTTTGTTTTACGTCGTATATCATGAAAGTTATGGGAGATACAGTTCTGCGACCTGTTTTATTCGATTTTTCAGGTCAAAAACCATAAGAAACAACAGAATTCGCCCCTTAATTTACCTTCCCAGAATTTCAGAAAGTCTTCATTTACCCGGGGGAACCGAAACCCGGGCGAAATCTTTCGCTAGCCGTAACTCGCTTACAAAGCGTTTCCGGACATATGTTTATATGTACTTTTTTTTTCTTTTACACTATGGAACCATTTCTCAAATTATTTCCCTCTCCTCCCGGGACACCCTGTATATATAAGAATATTATTTATCGACCGCGTTAATTATAGTTTCTAGTTGGTATCGAGTTTCGGTCTAATAAAATGCAGTTTTTATGGGACGTTACGAGATTTATTTTATCTCATATTCATGCATATATTGTTGAGTCACAGATACACACATTACATAGATATAGCCTACTATACACCACACTACGACACAAAAACATTATCATACGTATTAACTACATTTTTTCTCACTTTATATACTGAATAGTGACAGTGTGTTTACTTACGTGTTCATTTATTAAATCTATTAGTGTGTTTATTTATGTTTCTTAGATTTGTTTTGTTTGAAGTTTTATTAGAAACAAATCTAAGAAATGTAAATGAACATGTAATAGAAAATATAATAGTTGGAACAGAAAACGCAATTAATAACGAAGACAAAGAAAACCAAGAAATATTAGAACAAAAGCCTCAATGGAAATTATAAAATTTATCAAAACGTTCAACAACAAAAATCAACATATTAAAAATAAACAAAATAACACCATACACAACATAAAACACAAATTAACAGCACATCACTTCACTTTAACCAAAGCAGATAAAAGTAATACAACAGTTATAATCTCTAATAAAGATTTAAATGATAAAACTGAAGAATTTATAAATAATAATAATTGTATTTTATTAAACAAAGATTCTACAAATAAATATCAAACACAAATTTTAAATACACTGAAAAATAGTAACAAAATTATGAATTCTAAAGAATCATATAAATATAAAATGGACAATTCTAGCACACCAAAACTAAATTTACTAATTATAATGTGATGTATTTTATACTTACACTTATTGTTTTTTATTAATGGTACCTATAATTCAATTTTTTATTTTTTTATTCTTTTTATATAGCCTAAAGGTACCATATAATGTTATTATTTATATTCTTAAAGCGATCGATTTCGGTCACAGACCATCGTCAGGTTATATAGCACATTTGTTTTCACAATATTATAAAACACTATTATTTATAAAAACGAATTTGTAGACATTGTTAATTTTGATACATATGTTGTTGTCTAAAGCTTCCTAAGAACTGATTCTGTTATAGAGTGTTCATGTTTATATATTATATCAGCTGATTACTGAAAGTTGATTTTGTCGTAATATTTTAAAAGTGATATGATTTTTGAAGTCTGTCATAACGTTTAATAGATTTTCATGGCCCTCTTCTTTTATACGTTTGTATATTCGGTATTGTTCATATATATTTGATCTTATTTTGTCATTGCATGTTTTCAATACGGTTAAATGTTGTTGTATTGGACCATATTCACAAGACTATAGTTTTATGTGTTTTGCTACTGTTGAGTTTGGATTTGAGTGTTGAGAATGTTTTGTATGTTGAATATATAAAATATATATATCATCTGTGATATATATATATATATATATTTTATAAATATTTTACAAAAATCATATCACTTTTAAAATATTACGTCAAAATCAACAGTCAGTAATCAGCTGATATAATATGTAAACATGAACACTCTATAACAGAATCAGTTCTTAGGAAGCTTTAGACAACAACATATGTATCAAAATTAACAATGTCTACAAATTCGTTTTTATAAATAACAGTGTTTTATAATATTGTGGAAACAAATGTGCTATATAACCTGATGATGGTCTGTGACCGAAATCGATCGCTTTAAGAATAACATTATATAGTACCTTTAGGCTATATAAAACGAATACAAAAAATAAATTTACTAATAAAATTACACAAAATTGATAAACCCATGTAATAAACGCTAAAACAGCACCAAATTATAAAATATCTAAATTACTATCACAAGTATTAAAACATAAAGTAAAACTTCAATACAAATATAATATGAAAAACAGTATCGAACTCACGGAACAACTAAAAAAACATAAAAACAAATAAAAATACAAAATTATATTCTTTCGACATTTCAAACATGTACACAAATATTCCCATTGACGATACAATACATATTATATCAAATACACTGAAAACAATTAATAAAAACTACACATACATTAGACAATTAACTAAGAGTTTAAAAATGATATTAGAACAAAATTATTTTTAATATAATAACAAACTATACCATCAAAAAGATGGACTTGCAATGGGAGCCTCAACTTCCGCTAGCATCTCCGAAATCTTTTTATAAAAACGTGATGAAGAAATGATAAATATAATAAAAATGAACGAGCCATTAGGATGCTACTTTAGATACGTTGATGACACTCTATATATATTCCAAAATAAAGTCATTAATATTTCAAATATATTAAATTCAATTAAAAATTTACATAAAAATATATATAATTCACAACAGAAGAAGAAGTGAATAATAAACTGAATTACTTAGACCTAACCATAAACAGAACTGAAAATAATTTTGAATAGTCAATATACAGAAAACAATTTCAAACTAATTTAATAATTCCAAATAAGTCTAATCATCCTCCCCAACATAAAATGGCAGCCGTCAATTCATTAATATACCGTATGTATAGAATCTCATTAAATAAACAAGAAACAAAACAAAGAAAGAAATATTATCAAACAAATAGCAATAGCCAATGGATACAAAATAAAAACTGCCAATAAATTAGAAAATAAAACAAAACATAAACTCACTAAACAAACACCATACAAACCTTCATGTAAAAATCTTTCCAGTAATGACAATATAAAATATATCAACTTTGCTTATCACGGAAACATAACTTGTAAACTAAGCAAACTATTTAAAGATACAAACTTAAAAATATCTTATAACACAGACAATATTGTTTTTAATAAAATAAAACCTAAAATTAAATTCTACATTTACAATGAAAATGGAGTTTACAAATAGAATGTCTAGATTGCAATAAATTCTACATAGGACAGCCGAAGAAAAAACTGTCCGAGAGATTCAGTCAACGTCGCAATGCGTTTTTAAAAACCTAATAGTTACAAATATAATTTAGCCACACACTGTTTAAATAATAAACATCAATTTCCAGACATTCAAAATGCCAAATTGATTTAAAATGTACAAAATGGTAACAAAATGAATATCTGGGGAAATCTTAATATTTACAAACACAATAATAATAATCTATTAATTAAAAAACAAATTTAAATAAAAACTAAAAAGGACGAGAAACGCCAGGTTTGGGAAATTTTGAGGCTCAAAAATCCTATCCTTATGAAAGCCTCAAACATTTACAGGTCCTGATGAAAATTTATTAAATTTTTGGAGAGAAGTGAAAACCACAAAAGAATGATTCTGTGGTTTTCCTACTTTTAATACTTTTGTGGTTTATGTATAAATACACTTTACCACATAGTAGTTGGACAATAGCTGAAAGTATTAAAGTAAGAACAGTATAGTCGTTTGTAATAAACTAATTACAAGAAGAGGATTTCAGAAGTGTTTAAAATTTCTATAACTGCTGTGTCTTAAAGTAATTATCGAATTGGGACTATATGTTTAAGGGTAGTACTAAACGATGCCTGTTTTCATGAAGGTAATATTATTTTATATGTAAGGAAGAGGTTGAAAATGCACTTTCCGGACTGCCGGCTTTGTAGCAGTTTACACATGTTGTTGGTTTTTTAATCAGTACACGTTTTTAGACATAAACTCCTCCACACACCAGATGCCGAGTTGTTTCCTGTCCGCATTCTGGACTTTGGACATTGGATGACAGTTAGGAACTCTAAGATTATAAAATTGTCAGCCTGGACAAATTTTTGGTATGTATGCAATCTGGACACAACATACGCATCCACGCTGTTTATGATAATCTAACAGGGCTGATTTTACGATGTCAGCTGCCTCAGACGGTCGCAACTCGCACAGTTACTACTGTCCTGTGTTTGAAAATATGAATTAACGTAAGTAAGCAACATTTACTCTCAACTATGCACTCTCTAATATAGTAACAATGCTATGTATATGTACCTGGTGCACAAGGCGAATATAGCTCCGGCTGAGACAATCATCTTAATCGACGGCAGCCCAACTCTGTCGAAGACGTAGGGTAGCGGAGCGTCCGCGTCCTGTAACAAAACCAACATCTGTACAGTGTCTGTAGAAACCAACAACAATTGTAAATGTTGGAAATTACCACCGATGACTCAAAAGTATTGCTGTGTTGCAAAATAAAAATATGCATTTTAGCGCCATAAGCAAACAGTACTTGGTCTGACTTCAGTCAGTAGTACAAAAGTAAAAAGTGATACTAAGCAGACATAGGTGTCTGGTTTGACTTCAGTCAGTAGTACATTGAGTTATGTTATTACTGAAAAGTAAAAACTGATACTAAGCAAAATTAGGAGTCTTGTTCGACCAATAGTGACACGAATGTAAAGCCTGACATTAACTAATGCAGGTGAATAACAGCTTGGAATGTTTGAACGTAAAATCTTTAGAAATATCTTTGGGACTTGCTAAACTGAAGATGGGTCCTGGAAGACATGAATGAACTATGAACTGGATCATTAATACACTGTGTTGACTTAGACCAGTTCATCAAAAAGTATAAGATCAGAATGGCTGTGTCATGTAAGATGAATGGATGGTAGCGGAACAACTAAATGAATCGCAGACTGGAAACCTACAGGCAAAACAATTAGATTTCTACTAGTAATTTTGTACAAACCACTATGTCGTCTTTGGTATTGACGAGATGGTAAAAAAAAAAAAGAAAAAGAAATTACAGGCAGACCTGAGAAGAGGACGGAATAGAAAATCATTGAGCACACTGGGTTGTGATGCCGGAAAAAGAAGTTTCACATGCCGGAAGACTAGAAAATTCACACGAGGAAGAAACACTGATCTTCCTTTCTTCTCACGAGAATGATGTGCAATCAAACTGATATAAAACAAAACAAAACTCCAATTGTTTAGTGTATTGAAATTGTATTACTGAATGTGTTTTGGATAGTAGAACAACTATGAGAACTATCATAATGCCAATGTTCATCGAATTCTCAGTTTGTCTTTCAGCCTGTTTCAGGTACGTCTTACGATAACTTCCGAACATACCAACCGATTTTTGTAAAACCTAGAATGCATAAGCGTCTTTCATTCTTTCATTCTAAGACGATGAATTGTTTTTGAGATTGATCGCCCCCTCCCAAAATTAAGATGAACGAAGGGAGAAATGTGACGGAATAATTTTCTTTTAATCGCAAACATTCATGTGGTTTACTAATAAAACAAAATTCTAACAAAATTTTTAAAGTAGTGCTCAAGACTATAAATTTCAAAAATTGTATAACAAAGCTTGAAAAAGGTGTTAGCGTGGTAAAAATTGTAAAATTATGTTCTGATTATCAGACTAAAGGGAATTTTAACCCAAACCAGAATGTAATATTTATTTTGAAATTTTTTAATTGTAGGGACACCACGAAAAATGGAGTCAAAATTTTGAAAAAAATTGGTAAATATCTACGTAGAGCATTTATAAGACGACTAGAATCCATTACAACACTATAAGAAGTTTGTTTTGTATATAGAATACAAAATAAATTCGTTTTTCTGGGGAGACTTGTTCACAATTCCAGTGTCTCACGGGATTTGTTACCTCTTTCCCGCGCCACTGAGAAAGGCCGTCCGTCGTGGACGCGGCCGAAACGTCGTGGTTATTTAATATTGTAGTGAATTTGATAAGTTTATATATAGTTTATTGAGTGTTGTTGTTATCATGGGCCACCTTAACGATAACAAGCATTGTTTTAATGTTATGGACCACGGCCCAACAGCCTGGCGTATGTCACACGACTTTGTCACAAATATTCTAAGAAACAAAGTTTTTAGGAACAGGAAGACGAAAAATAATTTGGGGGAACTTATTAATAGGAAAGTAAGAAACACTGAAGAAAGAACCTCCTCTGAAGAAGCTTACCTCCAATCGGAAATACCAACAGAAATCAGAAAGTAGTGTTTGCATCGATCCTTATGTCATGACGACATTAACGCAATTAAATTTGTTTAGCTAAAACAATGAACGGAATAGCAACATAACAATTGTCATTGTCGTTTGTTTAGTAAAGCTTATTAACAATTAAACGTAACAATGAATGAACAGTATTCTTGGAATCATAATCTAGTCTTTTGGAAACTACGCCAATTGTGCTGCACACAATACTGTATTTAGCGCAACAGGGTGGTAAATAAGAAGAAGAAGAAGAAGAAGAAGAAGAAGAAGAAGAATATGTAGAGGAGGAGGAGGAGGAGGAGGAGGAGGAGGAGGAGGAGGAGGAGGAGGAGGAGGAGGAGGAGGAGGAC
Source organism: Magicicada septendecula (assembly GCA_034769895.1). Lineage (NCBI taxonomy): Eukaryota > Metazoa > Arthropoda > Insecta > Hemiptera > Cicadidae > Magicicada > Magicicada septendecula. The sequence continues at coordinate 257,254,032 of CM068374.1, read as the reverse complement.
GAAGAAGAAGAAGAAGAAGAAGAAGAAGAAGAAGAAGAAGAAGAAGAAGAAGAAGAAGAAGAAGAAGAAGAAGAAGAAGAAGAAGAAGAAGAAATCTTATAAACTTGCAATTGTATTCTATAAAAATTTAATCGCTTCCACAAACTATCATCGTCATCGTCGCGTCGTCGAAAAAATCAATTACATCTCCCTTGAGCCACTAAGATATACACTTGAGAGAAATTTCAAAATAGTAGAACAAGTAATACAAATATACAAGTAACAATAGAAACACAACGACAATTGTCTACGATGTACGAATGCATGACTGCTGGTTCCATGATTAACTTTGTATGGAACAACAAATACATCATTCAAGAAGCCAAGTCTGGCGTTTATGAAATCTCAAGACGGCCGTATGCTGCGCAACAGAGATCAAGTGATACAGCAAAAATGATAAGACAGCGACAAACAACAGCGGCCGTTACTGGAAACACGTTGTATGATAAGTTGCTGAATAATAATATATAAGGGAATCGTCACTGACATTAATATTTAGACTGATGAAAGAAGAAAATTGCGGAATGAATGCATGAAGAGGAAAGACGATACAAGGCAAGAGGAGAGACCTCCAAGGAGGATCTAGCGACGGCATGTACAAGGACAAGCGTTGTACAGAGTTCTATTGAAGATGTTCTAGGAACAGAACAGAATATCCACGTTTTGATTGCCTAATTTATCATAAATATCGTTTCACATTCGCTGGAATTCAGAAGCCTCTAATCTTATCGTGGCCCACGGTGTGCACAGAGCCACGCTCCACACAAAACACTTTCCCTAGTGTTGAGCTTAACATTCAATAAGCTTGATATTGGCAGATTCGTCTTTTAGAAACGTCCATACATCACCGACATAAATACAAATAATCTGTTAATAACAAAAATTGAAACCAGAATGGAAAAGGAAATATGTTTTTCTTTGTAAGAAACCCTAATTAACATTTTATAAGTTCAGTCGTAGTTCAAAATTACAAAATCTATAGAAACTTCATAAGACCGACTGTCAGTTACGACAATGAAACTTGGACACTACGTTAACAGCTTGAAGGAGATTTAAGTGCCTTCGAAATATACTTGGACCGGTCCGAGAACAGGAGGGTTCATGGCAAATTTCATTGAACTTCGAGTTAAATTTTTAATAAGTGGCGTAACCATGATGTTTCCACGGGGTGTTATTAGCCAGGATATTTCCATGATGGATGAAGTTTCCATGGTGGTATTTTCATGGATTGATGAAGTAGCGGGGTAGACTTTTGGGGACAGTTAGGGACAGTTCTCCAATTGCCATCTACTGTGTACGTTATACCACTGCCACTGTACTGTGGCCGGACGAGGAGAGCGCCTGAAGGAATAGCATTGGAGGGGAATTGTAGGCCCTCATAACGCCCCTAGATTAAGGCACTGACCTTCATAAATGATAAAGTTATCGTTAGATCCATAAAATTCCAAATAGTACGGTAGCTAAGGCATAATCATGGAATGAAGCCAACTAGAAACACCAGAAGAATAAGAGAGTTGAAACCACTTGAAACCAGAAGATACAAAGGCCAAGGAAGAGGTGGAGGACTGGAGGATAATGGGAATTTGTAACTGGAGAATACAAGGAAGTGGCTGTCTGTAGTTCAGGAAGCCGAAACCCGTTCAGCATTGTAGGGTCCACAGGAGGTAGCAGAAGATAGATTTTAAGAGGAAGAGGGGAGCAAGGAGGAGGAGGACAAGAAGAAGGGGAAGAAGAAGAAAATTGTGAGAAATGGAAACGACGTATGTAGAAACTTGTCTCTACAACTTCTTTACAAGATTTCTGTGATGGATTATAAACATTAGAATCTAAATGACGGACTTTTGTCATCACATTAAAATACAAGGAGTCACGGTCACTAACGGTTACTAACTTTTCGGCAACCGTTTTCAGGCTAGCTATAAGCCAGAACACAGTGTACTAGTTTACAGTATGTAGTCCTACATAGTACATTAGCGTGAAACTGGCTGTCGGTTTGTTGGGTGACAGACCCCACGTTGATTGGTTAGGGCGCTCCTTATAATTTGTCTGTGATAGTAAAAATCGGCGTCATTTAGACTCTAAACTTGTGTTTAATTTATAACCTAATACCGTCAATTATATTTGTGTGTGTGTTTGTTGCATCAAAGATAAGTTTCAAGTGCTTTCCGCTTACGTTAGTACTTGAAAAAGTCTGAGTAAAGTTGACAGTAACATACATTTCATTGACAAATGAGTCGTAACTGTCGACAAACTTGTGACAACTCTTGATAGTTGCTCAACTTAACGCGCAGATAAACTCAGTCGTACACTGTTGTTTTAATATTTACTTTGTTATCGTTTTGTTTTCATTAATCTACAGACAGCATAAACACCTTTAATGTTTTTTCTCTGTCTAAGAAGAAAAATAGTTTTAAATACACCTGTGGTAGAAAATAAAAACATCAAATTGTTAAACGAAGTAAATGCCGTAGTCAGGAGGAGTAGGTAACGTTCACATGGGACACGACGGATTTGTCAGTGTAACTCCATAACCGCCCTTGGTTACAGACGATGGAGTCCGGAAACACATACGACAAAGAATATCTAAGATCGAAACTAAATGTTAACTCGTTACCACTGCCATTAATAAAAGATTTCCACATAACCAGATATTATTTAAATACTCCTGTAAGGTATTACGTAAGACTTTTCAAATTTATGCTTTCAAAGATCTAGGAAGAATACAAGGCAAAGGAATTTGCCTTACAAAAGGTTAAACCACAGCACCTGAAAGATGTAAAAGCATATAATGTGATGAAAAAATGACAAAATAATATCACAAAAATAATGTTATTACGGGATATAGGCCTACGTCGGAAGTAAGAATATCAGCTAGAAAACAACAAACTGGATTCTCGTACATGGCAACGCGTTAGCACATGGATACACCAGGAACATCTTGCGTGGCACAACGTAATTTGGCTACGAAAATCCATCGTACTCTCCCGACTTGGCACCAGCCGATGATTACTTCTTTACTTGCTCAAAGTCGATTATAGAAGGAAAACGTCGCGGCTATGAAACAGTTGAAGGAACGGGTTTCCAGGTATGTTTGCAAAAACGTTAGGGAAAGTGTGTAACTGCCAGAAGTAACTACTTTGAAGGAAACACAATACATACGTTTATAAAACTGTGTAAAACGCATTTGTTATAAAGTGAACTACTTACGGAAACTTATTGTCGAGTCACGGGATCCAATACATATACATACCTGATCGTAATATGGCCACATCATTGTCAGCACGGTTGCGATACCAAAATATGATAAGAAAATTATTATGAGTGACAACACGATGGATAGCGGTATGTCTCTCTTTGGGTTCTTCGCTTCTTCGCCTATTACAAAAAAAAAATATTAACAAAGAAAGTTTAAAAATTGTCTATTTAAAAATAAAAAGTTTATTTAAGATACAATTTTAAGTCCCTTATTATATAATTTATTTGCTTTAATATCTTTTAAATAATCCGTAAATCTTAAGTCTATTTGTTTGTAGATTTATTTTTAACACAATGTAACCACATAATGTTACATTGAAATAAAGAAATTAATATACAGTTCGGAAATTAATTTAAAATGAATTTTATACGTTATCTAAGACTTCCGATTGAGGAAATATTTATATTAAAGTACTATCTCTGTTCCTAGCTTTTAATTTTGTAAGAGGAAGTATAGTAAGGGATTAGCACAGGCGCCTTGACACTTTCTTCCTTGATTATATGATTAAGCAAACAATATTTCTAATGACTTGCAAAAAGCAGTAGGCCTACTACTTGAGGATTCTTCGTTAGTGTTTTTGTAAGACAATCGAAATTATACTTTATGCTTAACGAATTAAAAACAATGTTATCATTTTCTTTACTTTTTACTTCGTTTTAAAGACAAGACAAAAGTACTTATTAAGCATAGCATCAATGTCAGAAAAACACACTTCGATATTCTGAAATTCTTTATTTGTCGCATACTAGCCGCAAAATGGACTGTTCTGTCTGTTAAATGTATATGACTCAATAGGCATTTTAATAGATGCAACGTTACGTAATCAACACCAGAACCAGGGGTGTATATAGGGGAGATTGTACTACACTCAAAACATGAAAAAAAGTAATTTTTCGAAAAGTGTCTGTGTGTGTGTCTGTCTGTCTGTGTGTCTGTAGATTTTTTTCTATGGAAAACGATAACAGCCGCAAATTCAAACAGAATCAAATAGTTTCTTGCATACAGCCCTTATCTGTAGAGTACTCAATACCTATTGTTTTTGGTGAAGATCGGTTAAGGGAAAGGGGTAGTTTACCAGCAACGTTTTTTTTTAATCAAGAGTAATGTTTTTCTATGGCAAACGATAACAGCCGCACATTCAAACAGAAACAAATAATTTTCTGCATACAGCCCTGAATTGTAGAGTTTTCAGGATCTATTGTTTTTGGTGAAGATCGGTTAAGGGAAAGGGGTAGCTTACCTGCAACGTTTTATGTTTTAAAAGTACTTTCTATGGCAGATGATAACAGCCGCAAATTCAAACAGAATCAAATAATTATTTGCATACAGCCCTGATTTGTAGAGTACTCAAGACCTATTGTTTTTGGTGAAGATCGGTTAAGGGGAAGGAGTAGTTTACATGCAACGTTTCTTTTTTTATCAAGGGTAATTTTTTTTTTGGCAAACGAAAACTGCCGTAAATTTAAAGAGAATCAAATAATGCTTTGCATACAGCCCTGAATTGTAGAGTTCTCAAGACCTATTGTTTTTGGTGAAGATCGGTTAAGGGAAAGGGGTAGTTTACCAGCAACGTTTTATGTTTTAACAAGGGTATTTTCTATGGCAAAAGATAAGAGCCGCAATTTCAAAACAGAATCAAATAATTTTTTTCTTCGTATTGTTTAAATTAGCAGCCATCCTTACTATTTCTTTTATGAATTTGCTAACTGCTATAATTTTTTATTGTTCGACTAAGCTTTTCGTCATTACTGACATCTTCAGGTCTTAAACAACCTTATTTTAATTTATTTTTGTTTATTGTTTAATATATAATAAAATATTTCTTCATTTGTAAAATCCACTTTTATATTCATTAATTTATTTTTATCTTCTTTTTTAACTTTAAGTATTTCTAGTTCTTCTATTAATTTTCTTTTTTGCGGATTGTTTTCTATTTTGATTATTTCCATATTTTCATTGGGATTTATGAATTTATGGCCTGATTCGTTGAAATGTCTTGCATATAGTGAGTTCGTTACTCTAACCCCTTCTCCTTTTGCGTGTTCATTCATTCTAATTTTAAATTTTCTTCCAGTTTCGCCCAGATGTATCTTATTACATTCCCCACATTTTAATTTGTATACGCCGCTTTTTTCTGTTAATGGAATTTCTTCTGTTTTATCATTTTTTATATATTCGAATACATTTTTCGTTTTCTTTATTCCTATCTGTATTTCATATTTTTCGAAACATTTTTGTAACATTTTTGTTTGATATCCTATGTATGTTATTGCTCCTTTATATTTCTTTTCTTCATTTGTTTTTTCTTTTTTGTTATTTTCTATTTCTTTATTTTCCTCTATTTTCTTAACTATTCTATTAATTATTTTAGGGTTGTAATTATTATTTATTGCTATTTGTTGTATTTTCTTTAATTCTTTTTGTTTGAGTTCTTCATTTTCTAGATAATTTATAGCTCTATAGCAAAATGAATTTAATGCTGCCATTTTATAATTGACTGGATGATATGATTCTTGTGGAATTATTAAATCTGAGTATGTTTCTTTCCTATATATATCGAATTTGAGTTTGTTATCTTCAATTTTTATATTGATATCCAGGAAATTAATTTCTAATCCTCCAATTTCTTCTTGAAATTTTATTGTTTTTTCTATGTTATTTAGTTGTTCCGTAAATTTTTTAAATTCATTTACTTCACCTTCCCAAACTATTAGTATGTCATCTACATACCTGATCCATTTTTTAATTCTTCTTTCTTTATCTATATCTTTTAAAATTTTGATTTCAAAGCTATTCATGAATATCTCTGCCATTAATGGTGAAAGCGGTGATCCCATTGGTAATCCATTTTCTTGTATGTAAAATTTGTTATTAAATCTGAAGTAGTTCTGGCTTAGGCATAATTCTAATCCTTCTATTATTTCGTTTTTCCATTCTACATTACTTAATTTGTTTTTCTTTATTATTTCTACTGTTTTTGCTATTGGTATGTTGGTGTACATATCTTTTATATCTAATGACATTAATTTTGTCTTATTTGTTATGGTAATTTCTTTTAATCTTTCTATTACCTTTTCACTATTTTCTATGCTGTGGATTTCTTCTTTTTCATATGCCATTTTGATTCTTTTACTTATTTCTTTTGATATTTTGTATGTTGGCGAATTTATAAATGATACTATAGGTCTTAATGGCATTTCTTTTTTATGTAACTTAATTTGACATCTAAATTTTGGAGCTTCAGGATTATGTTCTATTTTTTGTTTCTTTTGCCATTCTGTTAAATATGTTGTCTTTTTTATCAATTTCTTTGTTTGTGCTTGAAATTTACTTGTGTAATCATATTTTGTTTCTTTATATGGTCCTTTTTGTATAAATTGCTCTGCTTTTTCGATATAATCTCTTTTGTTCATTACCACTGCTGTATTACCTTTATCGGCTTTTATAACTATCAAATTGTTCTCCGTGATTTTCTTTTTTAATTCTCTTATATTTCTTTTTATTTGTGTTTCGTTTTTATTTCTTACATTTTTGTTTTTCTTACATATTTTTTCTACTATTTCTTTTACTTCACTTCTTAATTGTTTTTTAGTTTCTTCATTTTTTATTTTATCGATTATTTCTTCACATTCTATTATTGTATTTTCTTTATCTATGTTTGTTTTTGTTGCATATTTTAAACTTTTCCCTAATAATTTATGTTCATTTTCTGTAAACTTTGTTTCTGTTAAATTTAATACTTTTTCAGCGAATTTTATTTCTTTATCTTTTTCTTTATTTTTATTTCTTGTTCCTTCTATTAATTCCTTGAGTTTCTTATTTAATCTCTCTTCCATTTTTCTTATTTTCTTTTCTATGTATTTTTCACCAAACTCTTTTCTCATTTCTTCTATTTCTATATAATTGTAACTTGTATATAATTTTTGATGTAATTGATACATTTCTTTGTTATATTTATTTATTTTACTGTATAAGTTCTTAATTTCAAGTTTTATCCATATTTTTTCCGCCATGTTTTTCACTTGGTTTGCTACTTTGCTTTTGTTATTAATTTTAATTTTTGCGTATTTTGGAGTTATTTTATTAATTAAACACTGTTTATTAAACCAAATTTTCCCTAGCGTTTTTTTCAATTTTGCTTTAATTTTTAAATACTTAAAAAATTCCCTTACATTTTTATATTTATCTGCTTGCAATTCGCATGTTTTATTCTTCGTATTGTTTAAATTAGCAGCCATCCTTACTATTTCTTTTATGAATTTGCTAACTGCTATAATTTTTTATTGTTCGACTAAGCTTTTCGTCATTACTGACATCTTCAGGTCTTAAACAACGACCTGAAGGTCTTCAGGTTGTTTAAGACCTGAAGATGTCAGTAATGACGAAAAGCTTAGTCGAACAATAAAAAATTATAGCAGTTAGCAAATTCATAAAAGAAAAAATAATTTTTTGCATGCAGCCCTGAATTGTAGAGTACTCAAGACCTGTTGTGTTTGGTGAAGATCGGTTAAGGGCAAGGGGTAGTTTACATGCAACTTTTTTTTTATCAATGGTAATTTTTTCTTATGTCAAACGATAACAGCCGCAAATTCAAACAGAATCATATAATGTTTTGCATACAGCCCTGAATAGTAGAGTTCTTAAGACCTCTTGGTGTTGGTGAAGATCGGTTAAGGGAAAGGGGTAGTTTACCTGCCACTTTTCATGTTTTAACAAGAGTAATTGTTTCTATGACGAACGATAACTGCCGCACATTAAAACAGAATCAAATAATGTTTTGCATGCATGCCTGAATTGTAGAGAACTCAAGGTCTGTCGAGTTTGGTGAAGATAGGTTAAGGGAAAGGGGTAGTTTGCCTGCAACATTTTATGTTGTAACAAGAGAAATGTTTTCATGACGAACGATAACTAACGCACATTCAAACAGAATCAAATATTTTTTTGTATACATCCCTGAATTGTAGAGGACTGAAGGCCTATTGATTTTGGTGAAGATCGGTTAAGAGAAAGGGCTAGTTTACCAGCAACGTTTTATGTTTTAACAAGAGTAAAGTACTTAATTTTGATAAACAAAGTATCCTGATAAGACGCTCATAAAAATCCACTGTAGAAACGTAGATGAAATATCTATAAATGAAAGGCTAGTTGAACGGGGTGGGGGTAATTTTCTATTAATGAAAATTATAGTTGAAGAGGGAGGGGAGAATTTTTTATATGTGTATTACGTTATCGGCAACAAAGAAGTAGTTTTTTGTTAAAACTCCTTCTCGGGCTGTTTAGCCGTAGTCCAATGTTTTCAGCAAAACCAGACGTTTCGGCAGTGCCATCGACTGCCATCATCAGTGAAAATCGAGTGCGAAAACGTGAGGTGGTATACGTTAGTGACCACAGTACTGTGGTTAAGGCTGAAGCAATAGAAAGAAGTAGTTTCTATGGAAATATTTCATTTCGAATATGATTTTAAATATAAATCTTAGAACGTGGAAGTCATGTATGGTTCTCCATACCGATATTTTTTCTTTTGTTTGAAGCCAACCTGAACTCCCCCCCCCCTCCAGGCCAAAGTCTAGATACACCACTGGCCAGAACAGCAAGGAAAAAACCAAACTACAAACCATACCGAAGTATTTTATTTTACGTTTTGTACTATTTAAAGTTATTAAAATGTCTATCTGAATACTAAGACAGTAAACTTATGACGAAAGCGACTTCGTGGGGCTGTACAAGTCGCCGCCGCTGTCATTGGTCCGCGTCTCGAACTCAGCCCAACGATGTATGAGGGGTTCCTATGGTCTGATACCGACCGTGAGATTTCCAATTCATAGTCAGTGTTTGCTAAGGATGGGTCCAAGATTCACCTGGCACAGATGGATGTTACCGAGGACGCTAATAATGCGGTTGTCCTGGAAGCGGTCACAACGGTAGTAGAACTTTTTAGAAAGTGTCCGTACAGCGGCGTTCAGGAAACGGACATCTAGACTGTATCGGCTGGTCAGGTTGAATGTCAGAACATTGAGCTTTGCAAGTCCAGCGCTAACCTTTATCCAGGAGAGACTGTAGCTTTCGCTCATGGATCTTTGCCCCACACTGGGATCGCGTAGTTAACCTAGGTGGCGGAACGGGCTACTTGTTCGGAATGTGTCTGCCACGTGAGACGTCTACAATAAAACTGTACTGTATTTTAGTTTACATGTCAGTGACTGTACTACAATCGCTTCACAAGTCTGGCATTAGGGTCTACTCAACTCAACATTTTAATTACTCTTTTTCTCACTAACAACTATGTCTGCAGTCCGTTATTTCTTCTAGTATTGAAGCTCTGTTAGTTTCCTATTAGTGTTTTTAAGACAGTACTATGGTGAAAACGTTATTTTCATACATTCACGGAAAGATAAAATAAAATAGAGAAAAAAATTTTAAATGATCGCCGTTTTGAAACTGATCTGCCGAATTGCTTTTTTTTTTACGTAAGTAATACATAAATCTCAGTTTTTAAGGTACTGTGATTTAATGTTGATTTTTATACACTCTCTTCCGTACGTTATGGAATGTTGAACTTGGATAACGGGTGAACAGACTAAAAACGAAATCATTAACGAAGCTAATGATTGTATTTAAGAACAAGTTCACTAACTGCGCCCTTAATAAAAACCAAAGGCCAGTTGAACGTGTAACCAAACTTACATATCTTGGTACTATAGTCAATGAACAATGGGACCACTGCCAAAAAATAAAAAGCAGAATTGGAAAGGCAAGAAAAATGTACACTAAAATGAGCAGTTTATTCAAAAGTCACGATTTAACAATAAACACAAAGATGAGACTGCTACGCTGCTATGTATTCTCGGTCCTCTTCTACGGTGTAGAATCTTGGACTTTGACTAAAGCCACAACTAAAAAATTGGATTCTTTCGAAATGTGGCTTTACCGTAGAATACTGAGCATTTCATGGACAGAACATATAGCCCTAATTAATGTTGAAGTTCTTAGAAAGATGAAGAAAGAAAGGGAAGTTATTAACACAGTGAAGATAAGAAAGCTTCAGTATCTGGGACACCTCATGAGAAATGAACAGAGATTTTACTTATTGCAGTCCATACTACAGGGAAAAGTACTTGGAAAGAGAGGAGTTGGGCGACCGAGAATCTCATGGCTGAGAAATTTGAGGACCTGGTTTGGCATGAATACAACTGACTTATTCCGTGCAGCAGTTCAGAAAGTTAAAATAATCTGTATGATATCCAACATCCGAAACGGATAGGAACTATCAGATGAAGAAGAGACTAAAAGAGGTTTCCTGTGTAATCGTCTGCGCAGTGGCTTAACTACTGGGTATCAATCCCTCCCCCCCGGCAGCTATTAAACATTTCAGAAAATTACTTAATCGTTAACGTAGGCCTACTTCTAAGCCAGTTGGTAATGTTAAAATAAGATTTATAAATAATTGTAGAAATAAAAGGTATTACAATATATGTAAATCAATCAAATAAAGTTATAGAGTTTTCTAAATAATGATAATCAGTCAGCATTTGTTAAATAACGGAAATAACGTACGTATTTGCAGCCTTACAAAAAAATTACTCATGCGCTTGAAAACGAAATCTGAACCTAATATTCTACCTTCATCTTTTTCGCCCAGACACACTTCTCCTTCAGGGTTGTCTATATCATGATTCTCTCGTCTAATATCTGTACCGTCGTCTTTGCACAGGTAAACAGTTCTTTTTACTTAAATTGGGGAAAATGAGAAGATTTTATTGCTTGGATTTTACATTGTTAAATTAGAGTGAGGAGGGGTAATATAACCGAGATTTTCAAAATATCTTAAAAAAGACTTGCCTTCAATGATTTATTAAGAATATAAATTTAGAATTAAAGTAATTCCTAATGACATGACATTTATTATCTTTAATTTGAACAACAGTTAGTCAAGATCGAACATCTCGAGATCAGGGCTTTTTCATATTTTTTTCAACTCATACTTCACGATGGTTTACTCAAAAACTTTGAGACGCAAAGAAGTTACAAAATGTGTTTATAAGATTATATGGGAAGAATCCTGAATTTCTCATTTTTCTGAGGAAAATGAGGGAGAATCCAACCTTCACCCCCCCAAGCCAAATTCATCCCCCCCAGGAGCAGCTTTTAGTTAAGGCACTGCTTCCATAAGTAAATCCAAAAGATTCATTTGAAATGTTTTATATTTCCATCACAAAAATCAGAAAATACTAAGTTTTAATTTGGTGTTAAGGTTAAAATTTTTTGTCAGTTGATTCTAGTTTTATATAATTCTGGAAACGCAATTTTTATCTTTCATTGCACAAACTTGAGTGTCTTATTCACTGAATCAAAGAGCGTATGATTAATGATTAAACACAACAGAACACAACAAAATGTGGCCTAGTAAACCTGTTTTGTATCGTAGGAGCAGTAGTGGTGTACACCAGTAATCGGTCGATTTGAAATGTTTAGAGGATAGAAAAAAGTAGTGTAAAAACTTTAAACAATAAATTACAAATATAGTTCCGTATTTTTGGCTCAAAATATAATTATCTACCTTAGAATTTAAGAACACATCAACTTATTTTTACTTTTGCGTTTTTTCTTTAACTTTTACATTTACTGACTTTAAACTTTCTCGTTACACGGACTTATTTTATTTTAACTTACATGGACTTAACTAACTTAATTATGTTTCAACTACATACACATAACCAGTGGATATGATAAATAACTCTTAACTGAGTATTGGCTAACGTTAAAAAAAGAAATGGATTTTTACTTTTTATTCTCTATTAGTCTTAAATTTCTTTATTTACAACTATTTTCTATTTAAGTAATCGTTGGAAACATTTGTGGCCGGCTCTTAGACCATGGTATAGAATTTGTAACTCTAGACCAGTAACTGTAGACCACGGCCTTACATCCCGGCCGTAAATGTTTCAACTATGTGGATGCCGGCCGTGAAAGCCTTTGCAACTCTATTAAACTATTGTTATTCCTGAGAAATGCTACCATTTCATAATGAAAAACAAAACATTTTTGTACGTATGTATTTTTTTGTTTTTATAAATGTTAAGTTTATAATTATAAAGTAAAAATGTTCTTTAAGCAAAAATAATTCTGTAAATCATTTTTCTGAACAGAACATAATTGTGTTAAGAATGACGTTCTACTGAGACACCATGTGGGTTGTTTTCTTGATGCCTTTTTTAAATCTAAGTCAAAATGTTCGGGATTGTGTTAGTTTTTTATCCTGATTGCCCAAGTAGTCGATTTTTAGCAAATAATAACCCTAATTTAACATACTTTTGATTTTTGTTGTAAGTATTCATTGAATTTTTATTATCTTACTTCGCTGTCTGCCTACATTAAACGTTTCTTATCCTTAATATTTTTCTTTGTAAATTTTATTTGGAACAATAAACGAAATTGTTATTAAACAGAAGACTAAATCTAAACTAAAACTGAAATCATACATATTTTAATTAATTCATTAATAAAAGGTCCATAACTTACAAAGATTTCTTTGAGATCTCCATAGATATGCGACAGAGAATATTAAAATTTTATGGACGTTTATTGAGAATATAAAATAAAGATTAACAAAACAGATATTTCGATTATCGAAGAAACATGAAAACAAAATTTGTTTCGAACAAATGAGTACCTAACGTTTTTGATAAGATTCCAAATATAGACGAAGAAACAGTTAAGGACAGGAATATGTACAGAAAAATAATAGAGAAATGCAAAGGTGGAAGAACAGATTAACAGACAAGACAAGAGAGGCAAGTGAAATTACGAAAGAAGTTTTTTGGGAAAATAGAAAAAACCCAAAAGTGCAACGCGGTCGGAAGTAATCGGATACAAAAGTAATTACCTTCGTGACATCTGCTTTCTACACATTGAAACCAGAACTACAAGACGGCTATATATAATTATTTACTATTATTAAAATTATACACTTGGATACATAAACGAAAATGAAGAACAAAAAATGTTCGTAATTTTAGTGTTCACACGACGGAATATGAATATGTTTTAGTCTCCTACGTTTGCTGCAAAAGTTATTCACATTAACCTCGACCAATCAAATAGTTCTTTGTTTTCATGTACTATGAACTCTCGGTAGACAGACTGGAGCAGTAGCTATTTGTGATTATTGCATATTAATTAGTGACTGACGAACATTTATTAAAGACTGTTTCATGACATTGACTGAAGACTCGTTTGGCACTTGGTAAAACATAATACTACAAAGCTTTTTAAAAAAACACACAAACACTTTGTAAGTTTCACAGTTTCTTCTTAACCTCTGACAATTGTTTCAGCCTATTAGACTATTATCAAAAAGCCTAGAAACTTTTAATAAATTGTGAAACTTACCAAGCGTTTGTGTGTGTTTAAGACTGTTTTAAAGACTGTGTAACACCTGCATTTGAGTTATATAATTAAAATCACTTGATGAGAAAATCTTAGTATTAAACCAAGTTGAAGCTTACTCTTTTATGTATTTTTGTGATGAAGTTATAATTATACCGGAGTTATAATGCAGGTTTGAAATAAATCGCCCACAACATCGACTTATATTTTAGCTTGTAGCTACATCGTTTAGGACAAATTTAACGTTCCATAACTTCTGTAACACAGTATATTTAAAAATAAAACTTTCTGTATTATTGCGCTTTAAAAAATGAAATTCGTGTGACCAGTTTAAAAAAGCGGACGTTTGAAACGGGTTTGTTATTTCTACTTTCGCTGAAGATAAAGAAAATAATTTTTTAACCACAATACATATTTTAATAACACTATTTCTAAAAGTAGAGAGTTTTGCAATCGAAGTAATATTCGAATTGAAACTGGGTTGTAATATTTGTAACTAATGTATTTTAGCAGCAACTACTGAGCAGTGTGTGGTGGCTTACCAGTAGTGGCGACGCAATCGAATCCGACGAAGCCGTAGAAGCACTTGGCGGCTCCGGCCATCACCCCGGACACCCCGAACGGCAGAAACCCTCCGTTACCGGCTTTGGCAGCAACGTCTGCTGGTATGCTGGCCTTTGGTATCGTCCAGTTGGACGGACTGGCTGCAACAATTACACACAACAATTAATACAAACACAACTACACAATTACTACCTCCATTTTATAATCCAATACACTGCTTGAAGGCAGTGTATAACACAAGGCCTATGTTTAACGTTCCTGGAATGACTTCTTAAAATTGTTGTTACGTCACTTGTACAGCGTACGTTTACAAATAAGTATTTATATCCAATATATTGTTGTATTGGAGTATTAGTGGTCTCAAATATTTCTACTAGTAATTTTGTACAAACCACTATGTTGTCTGTAGTATTGACGAGCGCTTTCGGCAGTCAAGCCATCTTCAGGTCATTTATCAACAGAGAAATACGAAACTTTTCACTTCTTATATACCGTTCTACCGGACCTATCTAGCCCCGCCCCCTGACGGAGTAACGTCTTACTTAGCTCAACCCATAGTGGGTTGTCGTATATTACCAATTTTTTAGCCGTTACAATTCACGTTAACTCATCTTCTACTCTTTTTTGTTGTCTAATAAGCTGCTAAATATTTCTTCATTTTCAAATGTGGTTTTTATATTCATTAGTATTTGAACATAAGAGAGATGAAGAAGAGTTAACGACGAATTCATTATACGCTAGGCATTTTATAGAAGAAGGGCATAAATTTATAGACCCAGTTGTAAATCATAAGATAATAGAAGTGATGAGTAAAGAAAAAGAAAGGAAATTAAAGGAAGAAGTGGAAATATTAAAAATAAGAAATAAAGATGAAAAAAGTAATATACACGGAGTGGTTTGTATTGACTCACCTTTGAACAGGCCAGAGACAATAACGGTCACAACGGTGCCCAGGTTGACCAACGTGAATATATTGTTTAGCATAGTGGACTCCTTGACGCCCCACGCCAACAGTACTGCAACACACATTACCCCCATTAAACAGTGAAAATTATAATACCATACACTTCTCTGAACTATGGTTAGGTTGTTTATTCTTCTGTTACTTACCAAAAGCCTTTCGATTGGAATTCGATAACGAGCATACTGAAATAAATTAATAAAAGACAAGAAACTGCAGAAATTATAAAAGTCACATGGCAGTTTAATGATGGTCACTTGTTGGTGTGATGATGATGATGATGATGGTAGTTGTGGTGGTACTTGTGATTATAATGTTGATGTTGTTAATGATGACGATGATGATCGTGGTGATGGAATGGTGGTGGTGATTTGGATGTTGTTGATGATAATGATGATGGTGGTGGTGGCACTGGTTATGTTGATGTTGATTATGATGATAATGGTGGTGGTGGTTTTGGTGATGATATTAGTGATGATGATGTTGATGTTGCCGATAATGATGAAATGTTGGTGATGATTATGTTGGAGGTGGTGTTTACGATGAACTTAATTAGTCCGATTAACCAAAAAGGTGTAGACTTACGTGACAGTATGAGGATAACTCCGCACGACAGGAAGTCGGGGTACGGAGAAAGGAAGCTGACGTGAAGCGGCAGAGCTTCAGTGAGACTGTCCCTCATGACGTTGCCCAGCAGGGAGTCGACGTAGTTGCTCAGACCCCTGGCCACGCTAGCGGTGCCTGAAACACACCTTCAGTAAAATCTATGAGAATTTCAAGCGGTAAGACAGTGAGAGCGTACAAAAGTGAGAAAAAACAGAAGAAGATAATACTAATAATCATTTAGCATACATAATGCTAATAGAATTGTAGGCGGGTCTGCTCAGTGAAATTGTCAACAATGTAATTGGCAAAACTGTACTTTTCGTGCGCAGTGCGTTACTGCTCAGTTACCACGTGCTATTGTCCTTGCCGTATCGTTAACTACAGCCGTTTCGTTGTGTTTGGAGCTTTGTTTTTGTGGTCTGGAGGTGTCTCGTGAGCTAAAATCCAAAGACTGTAAACAAACATTTACACAGTTGCTACAAAATGCTGTCCTATTTCAGAGATAAAGTTCTTCTCTTTGACTGACTGATGTAATTAATACCGGGATTACTTTTAAGATTTATTTTATGCGAACGATGTTCAAGAAATTATCCGAGAAACCAAAGATCAATTTCAGAAAGGAATTTTGTAACAAAAAAAAAGATTGCAAAAATTATAATTTAAGAATTTTAGCACCAAAGAGTAGGCCTAAATCTGTTTCTGCTTTCACAGCCGGCGTCATAATTATTATCGGGGTTGTAAGGCCGCGCTCTTCTGAAATTTTCATCCTGATTGATGTTGGTCATGTAATCAAACGTTTCGAACTCACCTCTCGAGGAGATCTTCAGTGAAATGTTTTCGAAACTACCGACAGGATGTGCGTCAGCACACCACAGTACTGTGGAAAAGGCTGAGTGGTCCCCAAAAAGGACCATCTATATATAGGACCAACTTCGGGAAAACTCTTAAAAATTTATATATAGATGGTTCTTTTTGAGACCACTCAGCCTTTTGCACAGTACTGTGGTGTAATGACGCACATCTTGCCAGTAGTTCCGAAAATCTTTCACTGAAGATGGCCTCCAGAGGTGAGGCCGAAACGTCTAATTACATCAATAACTTCAAACAGCATGAAAATTTCAGAAGACCACGGCCTTACAGCCCGGATAATAATTTAAGTAATAAAGACTAAAATAAAATTAAGGAATTTAATGGTATAGGCCTATAGCTTGCGAGATAAAAAGTAGAATTTGACAAGAAAGTTATAGAACACGTAGAGGGCTGTGAGGTTTCTTTTAACATAAATGTTAATGTGACCATTAAATTAAACAGGTTTAGGCATCATACATGTTTGACGATTTATATAACGCTTAACAACAAGATGAGGAAAGACAAAGACACCCGATTTAAATTTTAGAAGACAATTGCTGTAATTGTTTTAAGTAGCGAAACTAGGAGCTGCTCCTGGAGGGGATGTGACTAGCTTAAGTTTGGACTCCCCATTTTTTTTCACGACAAATGAGAAACACATAATTTTATAAATACGTACATTTTATAAATTCTTTGCGCTTCAATGCTTTTAGTAAACCGACATGAAGTGTGCTGTAAATGTATATACGTGATTTGCCAAGTGTTGAGGGATTTTCCTTATTAAGAAAACTCTATTCTATTAATTTAAAAATATTGTAATTACTTTTATTTCTACAGTTATTTATAAGCTGCATTTTTACACACGCAGCTGGCTTATAAATACGCCTACGTTCTGTGATTATACAATTTCACTGAAATTCTCAATAGTTCTGCGGAGAATTGTTCCCCAGTGTAATGACTCCACTGCCTGTTTTAACGTCAGTGAAGGGTAGATGCTCAACGACAGAGTAAGATTAAACGGCGGGGAGTAGATTTTGGGAGCTGCGGCGCGATTAAATAAGACACGAGAATGTCCTCAAGGATTTAAATGTTTGCTGCTTAAAGAAAAAAATCAAAAGTACAAGTCTAATTGGTGCAGCACCTGGCCACCAGGCCACCACCATCCGACTGCATAGATTGCAATGGGCAGGACACATCATTAGGATGGAGGGCAACCGAATACCTAGGAAGGTACTGTTTAGTCAAATCGAGGGTAGAAACCCTGTCGGAAGACCTAAGATACGCTGGATTGACGCAGTGGCAAGGGATGCTGATAATCTATTTAAAATAAAACGATGGACATCGATCGCTAAGGACAAGGTAAATGGAGGCGGATGATTATGGAGGCTAAGGTTCGACTTCGAAATGTGTCGCCATAGTAGAAGAATTGGTGCAGCCATTCGGAGAGGATGGATAATGAAAAATTGGTTCGTTCTGCCTGGATACCAGTGCCGTAACTAGGAACTGCTTCTTAAAGGGGATTAGATTTGCTTTTGGGGGGAGAGATAAGACTAGCTTGAAGGTGGGTCCCTGGATTTTCCTTAGGGGCAATGAGGAATTAAGGATTCTTCCTATAATTTTATGAATAAATGTTGCAACAATTGCTTTGCGTGTCAAACTTTTGAGTAAGCCAACGTGAAGTATGAGGATTGAAAAATACATGGAAAGTCTTCAAATATTCTACCTTGATTAATTCTTATTGAAATTAAACATAATAAATCTCAAGTCATTAAGTATAACTTTAATAATTCTAAATCTGTATACTTAATAAACAAGTCTGTAATCTGTGGAAACAAGTCTTTTTAAGATATTTTGAAAACCCTGGTATTATTACCCCTTCGCATTTTAATTTAAGGATGCTGTGGCAAGAATGTTTTAAACAACTTATACTTTGCGTTAAAGTACTTTATTTTTCGTGTAAAAATCCAGCAATAAAATCTATATTTTCATAATTAAAATCAAGAATCTGCTAATTTACCTGTGCAAAGACGACGGTTCAAACTATAGAAATATTAGAGTAGAAGAGTAATGCCATAGACAACTCTGTAGAAGTGTGTTAGGTTAGGTTAGGTTGGGTTACGTAAGTTTGTGTTCGGTTAGGTTAGGTTAAGGTAGGTTGTTAGTTTTCGTGAGGTTAGGTTAGGTTAGGTTAGATTTATGTTAGGTTAGGTTAGGAGAAGTGTGTCTGGGAGAAAAGACAAAAGTAGGTTTAAAGGTTCTGCCTTCGTTTTCACCGGTGTAAATAATTGTTTCTTTAACGCTGAAAATACGTTCTGTTATGGTTAACGGTTTGGTCCTGTTCGTTTAGGTTATGTTAGTTTTCGTTGAGTTAGGTTAAGTTGCGATAGGTTAGATTAGGTTAGGGAAGTTTGTATTAGGTTTGGTTGGGTTAGGTTAGGTTACGTTAGTTTCGGTTAGGATTGGTTGTTATTTTCGGTTCGGTTAAATTGTGATAGGTTAGGTTTTGGTTAGATTAGTTTAGTTTAGTTTATGTTAGGATAGGTAAAGTTTGCCTCGGCGAAAAGGTAAATGTAGATTAACATGTTTCGCCTTCGTTTTCATATGCGTAAGTAATGTTTTTTTAGTGCTGAAAATACGTTCGGTTATGGTTAATGGTTCGGTTTGGTTCGGTTAGTTTAGGTTAGGTTAGGTTGTGTTTAGTTTGGTTAACTTGCTTTAGGTTAGATTGGGTTAAATAAGTTTGTGTTAGGTTATGTTAGGGTTAGATTAGGTTAGGTTAGGAGAGGTTCCGAGAAAGGTAAGGTTGGCTAATCCCTCAAGAAGGCTTGCAGATGAAGGAGAAAAGAAGTAACAGTAACGAAGAGACGGAGACGGAGGACTACTTGCATTCTGTTGAACATACGAGTCACTACTAGTAAGATGTTCTACCTGAACACGTATCCACTACAGACTTGGTATTCGTAAAATCATTTAAGGTGAGAACCAAAGCAGCTTGAAATATTGTATAACAATTTGGTACATTTTCTGCTTGGTAAATAGACGACGGCATCTTGAATTGTGCTTGTGATCCCCCGCCATAATTAATACTAGCATGGAATGGAAATGTCCATAATTGCGCGCGCAACATCATCGATTTCTTAGAATTCCTACAGTTTGTCAATATTGCAATAGTCGTGTTGAAAGTTGAGTTTCCGGAATGTTCCGCTACTGACCACGTCATGCTGAACTAATTATGAAATCATCGTGACACAACACGGCGAGTGTACTGGATGTTTACTGACAGAGGAGGCACTTACCGATAACGTATTCCAGTATCAAGTTCCATCCGATGATGAAGGCCGACAGTTCTCCCACAGTGACGTAACTGTAGACGTACGCTGATCCCGCCTTTGGCACTCGTGACGCGAACTCGGCGTAACAAAGTCCTGAAACACACCTGCACATCAGCTGTTAGTCACAATGTTTATTTCACGATGACCCATCCGACCGAATAAATGACCTACGCTATTTTAACCTGTCTATGGTTGTGATCAAAAGACGTTCTCAACTTGTGAAGTATATTGTTTCAAAACCTACCATGGGTTAATATTA
Source organism: Magicicada septendecula (assembly GCA_034769895.1). Taxonomy (NCBI): domain Eukaryota; kingdom Metazoa; phylum Arthropoda; class Insecta; order Hemiptera; family Cicadidae; genus Magicicada; species Magicicada septendecula. The sequence continues at coordinate 257,233,780 of CM068374.1, read as the reverse complement.
TCATGATCAAACGCTTCAACCACTAAAAGTGTGAGGTCTTCTTCACTTAAATTAATAAAATTAAATGTAACAACAAAATGAGTTTAAAATCTCAAAGCTGTCAATAAGAAAATGATACCAGAGAATAATGAAATGACAAATCATGAATTAAGTTGAAACGTAATCACAACAAACTTACCTGCCAAGACGTTCGTCTGGCTGGCATTGAGGAATTCTACATGGGACCATCTACACCGTGACCGTTGTTAATGCACTATCGACATTAGTACCATTAAGAACAATAAGAACAGAAAAGAAAGGAGTAACAACAAAGACAAGAAGAAGTAGTAGAACAAGAAAAAGAAGAAGAAGTAGAAGACAAACAAGAAAAATAAGAGAAACAAGGTGAACGAGAGTAGAAAAGAACTAGAAAAAGAGAAGAAGAAGAAGAAGAAGAAGAAGAAGAAGAAGAAGAAGAAGAAGAAGAAGAAGAAGAAGAAGAAGAAGAAGAAGAAGAAGAAATATTACATTTGTATACACACATTTGTACTGTAATGTAACCTTACAATTTTGTAAGTTTTTTATGAATTTGTTTAATGTATTCTTTTGCAGAATGCGCCTATAAATTGAAGAAAAACCCGTGAGTACAATACGAGGAAAGTATGTGAGAACAATACGTATGTAGGGAGGGGAGAGGGATATTGCGACACATTCTGGTAATCACAGAGATTACAACTGTCAATACACTGAATACACTGTTTGGTTCGTAATCCCAAACCTGTGACTGATAGCATTGAGGTACTTCAATCAAACTTATCTCTGGATAGCCCGACCAACACGTGTATCAGTCCAACTACATACCCACCTACCCTCCGTGGCCGCTGGAAGGAACCGAGGTGTCAGGAGCAAGAAACGAAGAAAATTTGATCGCGTAAATATTTAACTAGAGTATTTAGTGGCAGCATGCGTAGTTACGCGTTTACATGTTGTATCAGTAATTTTCCGAGAAAAATAACGTATAAATTTTGATCCCCTAAAATCTGAAATTCAGAATCTGAAACTACTAGTACAAGATTTCAATACTGACTGCTGGAAGGGCGGAGGAAATCAGTACATGAATGCAAAAGTGGTGAGAATAAAGAACGCTGCGAATCGTCATGGAAAATTAAGAACTAGAAAATGTTGATCCGTTGAAGCGCTTAGGAAATCTGCTGACAAAAGTCACATCGCGGATTGACGTGGCCAAAACCGCCTTCACTAAGAAGAGATCACTGTAACTGACCAGTAATCTGAGCTTGTATTTGCGAGAAAGTGTTACATTTCGAGCTTTACTCTATATGGATCGGAAACGTGGACGATAAGAAAAATTGAGAAGGAACGCCTTGAAAGCGTTGAAATGTGTTGTTAGAGAAATAACGTGGTCAGACAAGGTGACAAACGAAGTGATCCTAAGGAGAGTGGACAAGAAGAGATCAATCCTGAACAGAGTCCTTCATCAGAAAACAAAATTGAATCGTACACATCCTGAGGAGAAACTGTCTGCTGCTGCATGATTTAATCAGGAGAGAAAGTTAAAAAGGAATCCAAGGCTTGGAAGAAGAAGAATTCAGCCTTTCAATGATGTAAAGGGTAAAGGAAACACTGGGAACTAAAGTTGTAAGCCAACAACATGGCAACAAGGTCAAGTCAAGACCAAGTCACCTGCCGTCTACACTTAATAATAGTAATAAAAACAACAATAACAACAATAATAATAATGCGTGTTTGCGCGCACATGTGGAAGAGCGCGCACGACTGCAGATATGAAAGGATATCAACCGAACACATTAAACATCGTTGTTGTTTAATAATGTTTGTGTGTTTCTTGAATTTTACAAATGTTGGTTACAGTAGTTCGAATATAAAAATTAAATAGTTTTACAGTACCAATTAGGTATAACAGACGGGGTGAACAAATATCTATGAAATATGTTAAAACTGCCAACTGCAAAAAGTAGAGAACTTGTAATTGAAATCGACAGTAGTGATTAGCTTAGCTGCTGAATATCATTTTTCTCATTATGTAATACAAATGGCGAATCAGGCACTATAACAATTGATCTAATACCTTAAAATAAAAATGCAGTACAATAACAGTTTTCGTTACTTGTAAAATTGTAAATAAATCATCAGAGAGTTAAAAAAATAAGTTATTAAGTCTTTTGGGTTACATTTCTTTATTGAGCTTGATTTCTGGAAAGCCTTACGACCCTTCCTTAAAAGTCCTTCTCGCGCCAGGAGGGAGGCGTTCTCCAGGTTGAGAACCGCTGACTTAGAACTATAAATAACATGACGAAGTGTTAGTCATACTATGTGGAACACTTCGTCAAACATTGTTAAGGACAGAAGAGAAGAGAAGAGAAGAGACTCGTCTAAACGTTTATTTTACGGCCGTGCCGGTGTTACTGTAACTCGGGTTCCGGTGGTAGAAAGAAATCGGACACATGTGATTATTACAATATGTTGTAGGCTACACGCGAGAGGACAGACTCTAAAATAAAGCATCTACAAAGAGTTGAAAATTTTTAATGTTCAGAGAATTTTAATGTTGCGGAGAACAAACAAAGATGGGTTTTGTACAACTCCTATGCGATCGGTGGAGGTGGTTTGGTCACCGAACTACCTCTATCGTTGATCGTCTTTTTTTACTCTTTAACGTTTCGACCCTCCAGAATTTGCGGTAATTCTCAAAAGCTGACAGTAACGGTTAAGGTCCGTGTCTTGAACAAAGTCCTTTAGTCGCTACTGTCATCCACTTCTGGGGGTGGGGGTTGAAACGTTAAGGAGTGAAAAAGTACAACGATAGAGACGCTACGTTGACCAGAGGATTCACTAAAAATAGATTGTCCATGTGAACAGGCCCCAATGAAGTGAGACAATACAAGCCTAAAGGCTACAGGAAGTTCAAGGTTGGGTTGGTGATGTATATGTAATTCCTTTGGGGACCGGAACAGGCGATTAGCCTACTTGGTAATGGAAGAAGAAGACGATAGAGTTCTAAAGTGAATTAAAGATAAGGATAACGTTACAACAAGATTGCTTTAACAACCATACTGATCAACTGATCGAGAGAGACTATCATCTTAATGATGAATCAGAATTTGTTACCAAGCTACGTTTGCACCGTTGCTTTGTATTTAAGTGAATCGTGAATCAAAGGGGGGGGAGAAGATCAGTACGCAGATCACTGTTGAACTTTCATGCCACCAGTGGGCTTGCCTGAAGAAGAAGAAGAAGAAGAAGAAGAAGAAAAAACTTATTTTTCTATAACAAATAGTAAAATTATAGAAGCGACAGACGAATGACGAGGAAGAGGAGGAGGAGGAACTCCAGACTTACCGGAGAATGCGGACGCGATGGCGGCGATGAGGAAAGAGATTGTGACGGCGGGTCCGGCCACGTCCTTGGCCACAGCTCCGGCCAGCACGTAGACGCCGACGCCGAGGGTGCTGCCCACACCGAGCGCCGTCAGGTCCGTCAGGCCCAGCACTCTGGCCAGCTTGACTCCGCCCGAGCCTGGCACATCCTCGTCGTCAGTCTTACGTCGGGAGATTATTCTCGCCAGCTCGACCGTTTGTCTCTGCAACACATACGTAAACATCACTTTCTTATATCCAACTCATTCTATCTATCGTTACAATAAATTTTTACAGGTCATTTTAGGGAGTCTAAAATGTTTTCCATTTGACTTAACAACTCATTTCAAACGTTCTGTCCGCTCTACTCACATACAGGCGCAAACGCACGCGAACATGTGCATGTGCTATTTCATGTGTGTCATGATTTTAATGTTTGGGAAATTTTACCCTATATTTATGGGATAAAAGTCAACAAAATTTTGAAAATGTTCGAACACTGCAATCACCATATATGTAAAGGCGGCACCGAATAAAACATATGCCATACAAAGACATTACTATCAATCATCTTGGAAAACCTACGCAATATAAAAAAAATAAACACAAAACAATTAAAACAAAAGAGTAAAATAAAAATAAAAGAATACACATGACAAAACGGGCAAATCATGTAGAAAAATGTGGACAGCTTGCATTCCGAAAAAGGTATTTGATTAGCAACCAAAGGAGAGAGAGAGAAGGCTTATTGCCAACAAAAAAGATGCAGGGGCAACTACAGTAGCAAGGTAAGCCTAAGACGTAGCGTGGTGTATGCCTAAGACGTGAAAGCAGAAGAAGAAGAAGAAGAAGAAGAAGAAGAAGAAGAAGAAGAAGAAGAAGGAGGAGGAGAAGGAGGAGAAGAAGCAGGAGGAGGAGGAGGAGAAGGAAAGTGTGTGTGTGTGCGTGCGCGCGCGCTCAGGCGAGTCAGTAGTTATAACCAGATACTTGTATTTTTGTATTTACTTTATAGGTTTACAATACTTAAGAATGTAAAATTCTTTGAATTATATTATTGGGTTTTTATATGAATTAACGAATAATCTACTTGTACTGATTGTTATATAAATAAACGAATAATCGATTTTATTTATTGATTGTTATACAGAATACAGAAAACGTGCAAAACATATTGAAGAGGTACTGTATGTGCAAAATAAAGATTTACAGAACTGTATTAAATGTATGCTTTGTCATGGCAATAAGGCCGGATATGAAATTTTTAATCAATCATCGCAAAAAAATTTAATAATAAAGAAAATCTATTGTAATTTTTATTTTGACAGGTGTTACTATTAGTTTGATTTATTGCATTAATCAGTATCTGATTTTCTCCCACACAGTATTTTTTTATATGTAATTACTATGATGTAGATTATATTGACACAATGCAATGAAGTTCAGCATATGTGTCACAGCGGGAATCAGACTTATGAGATGATGATAACTCTATGTCGCGACAAGCAATTATCTCTGTGTCCTTCGTTAGCAACAGTATTATTGCCTACGCACACGTTACCAGTATTAATGCAAGACGTTTTACCTATTCGTGCAGAATATTTACTCAGGATTTTGCCATATAATAGAAAACGTATCAAGGCCCGGTCGTCTACCTCGCATGGGCTACCGTTTTAAAGATATCCCCATGATTAAGATTTCCGTTAATATTTTCATCTGTTTGGTTACCCAAATGTTTAATATCTTGCAACAGTTCAATCTTTAGCAAGTTATTGCATGCACAGGTTTTACGTAATAAGCAGGACTTATATTTGCAAAATATATACTTTCAACATCATCCATTCTTTCTCGTAGCGAGTATCTCATGCACTTAGTTTTTGTACTCATGGCCAGCGGCTGTTCCTTGTTGGGGGTGGGGAGAAAAGAGACTTGCGTCTGTGGGGGATGAAACTAACTTGGGAGGGGGGAGCTAGGTTGAAGGTTGGCCTTCCGAAGTTCGTCAGGGGAAATAAAAAATTCTGGATTATTCCAATTTAATTTTTTGAATATATTTGATAAAATGTACGTAAGGCTGCAAATACATACGCCATTTACTAGGTGCTGAGTGATTATCATTACTAAGATTGCTCTAACTTTATTTTATTATTTTGCAAAAATGTAATTCCTTTTATTTCTATAGTTATTTATAAGCCTTACTTTAACATACCTAACTGGCTTAGCAATAGATCTACTTTACGTGATTATGGAAGTTTTGTGAAATTTTTAATAGTTCTGGGGGGGGGGATTGATCCCCCCTCTGTAGTTACACTCAGTTACTGTTCAGGACCATCATGTTTAACCTCAATTCCTTACATTTACACGCTCAACACTACTACGCTCTTGATTCAAATAGTTGCTAAATACTGATATTTACTAACTAGCTCAGTGTCGAGTTAGTAACCCCCTCCCCGTAATATCTATACCTAGTGTTCGATGGTACGTGAACATTAACAGAAGGGTTAGCATGTACAATTACCATTGTTTATAAATTTTAATAAATTTATAATAAATCATAGGCATAAATTTATAATTTATTACACAACATTTTGAACATATTGAACAATCTGTGGTCGTCTTCGGGGGTAAATTAACCTAGTAAATTAAATACAAACTTAAGCCTATCCAAGATTAATTCACTAACAAGCGTGATCTGTCAACAAAAAATTAGTAAACACCACCACCTACTAAGATTTAAAAATTTTCAAAACCGTACACATCACTTTCACGTTGTTAATGCTTTCACTTCTTTTTTGCATATTTTGGTTAAAATTCGGGATAATCCATACGGATTTCTGGTATTTGATCAAAATTTGTATCCACTTTTAGGCCCTACCGTACCAAAATTTGAAAATTTTTCAAAATAAAAGCTATTTTCAGATTTTAGACAAAATTTCCTTTAATATTATATCCCACAAATTTTAACAAATTTTTTAAAGAATTTTGCTCCCCTTTACTTTTTTTCCTAGCGCCCCTGTTTTTTGTAGGATCAATCTCAATAAATAGTGCTATGTAGCGTAAAAGTGTGGATATACATGCCAAGTTTTATAAAAGTCGATTGATGCATTCAAAAGTTATATTGAGACATGCGCGAAACAGGTAGACAGACAGACAAAATGCCAAAACGTCCAACAAACCTGAGAACTCGCCAAAATAAATTACCTTGCGACCGTTCGCCACGCCAACAAAAACTAAACTCATAATTACTATTGAAACCGTACTGTTTTACTTTATATTACACTCATATTAAATCTCTTAACATTATGATTTTCACTCCAACGCATAAGTCATCACTTTTAGATATTCCAGCTTAGATCTATCAATCCTACTACATCTTTAATTCCCTTGTAAGAGGACGGGCAATTCAAAACAACTACGCTTGCCATTAGAGGTACTTTTTTACTTCTAAATTGAAACAATTTTTTTTTCAAATTATAAGAATATTTTTCTAAGAATAGAAATTTAGGTAAAAGAGTATAATTAATTAAATTTTGAAAATAATTTTACAACGTCTTCACATAATTTAAATCATTATATTGTTACACTTAACATTATATTATTCGTATATTTACTATAGAACTTATTCTATAAGAGAGTTCTAACAATTTATATAATACATTTAACAATTTAGAACAATATCTTTTAATACACAATATATTTTCTCTTGCTGTCCCTCTTAGGAACAAGATAATTCTATTCACATTTCATATCCCTTATCCTTTCATCTGTAACGCATATTTGTTAACTACTTTTCCTTAAATTTCGGCTGTTCCCTTCATTTTTCTGTTGGGTGGAAGGTAAGAAAAGGTATCTGTTTTGGGCCCAAGTTACAACGAAAGTTACCAAGAGAAGTAGGCCTACTGTGAGCATTCTCGCTGATGGAGGGTTCACGCTAATATTCTATTTCTGAAATTTGTGAGGTCAAGTGTCAAGGGCAGTGGTTCCCAAACTTTTCAGTCCGCCGACCCCCCAAAAATTTTAAAATTTCACGGAGTTCTGAAATAAAACGAACAGTAAATATGATACAAACTCTTACATTTTATTTAAAATATATTAAAATCAAAATCTCTTAACTTGCAAAATTATAATATTAATGATTTCAAATATAGTTCAATGTGAACAATTAGCTCTGCACTATTGGGCTTAATGTCTGAAAATTTCAATATTAAGTCACTCTCGACATCAAGTTTACCTCTTAACTTTGACGTCAAGTAGGTGAAAAGGGAGAAAGCGGTTTTACACAAATAAATAGAGGGAAACACAATTAAATGCTTCAAAGCTTTTTGTGCGAATTCAGGATAGTCACTCATTACATACAACCAGAAGTCAGCTAGCTGTAATTGCGAAGACTGTAATTTTAGTGAACTGTCAGTTGAAAGTTCTGCCAATGAATCTTCTTCTTGTAGTGCAAGAGAGACGTCTAGTCAGTTCGGCTGACAAACAGATCTGCTACACAACATGATTTAAAGAGATTGTTAAAGCTATTAGTTGAAATTAGTTTTACAGTTACAATTAGTTTGAACACAAAAAATATTGGAATCTTCTACTAATTGTTTTAAAATTCTAAAGTTTATTAAAAAATCGGAGAAAGTTACGGTATGTTCTGTTTTTTATTAAAAATGTCTGCGGACTCCTTGAAACATTGTCACTGACCCCACTATGGGAACCACTAGTCTAGGGCATGCGTCTGGCCTTGAATTTCGGGCATCTGACACCCGAATAGATGTTACTCTTAACTGACCTGATTTTTTATATTGAAATGGAAGAAACTGTTAACGGCTTCACGAAATCAACAGCCGCGAAGATGGTTCAAATACCAAAAACACTAGTCGAATCGAATTACAATATCCTCGTATTGGTAGGTAGACTAGTAGACTATAAAGTTTGAAGTGAACTGACTTTGTAAACTAACTTTTCGGATGAAAAGATCTGAACCATCTTCGGACCAAACCACCTTCAGGCATAAACAATAAAACTAACATAAACAGTACACTATTACTCAGTTGAATAGTAAATAAAAGGAAACTGCAAAATTCGTTTTTATTCTAGCAATAAACGTAACTAACGTAAATATCGTTGGACTCGATATTGCCTCTCCAAAGAGGCCTCTTAGTCTGCTGCCAAAGTGCTACAGTCAGCGATAACAAAGAACAAACAGTAAATACTTACTTTACTTTTGGAACACAAAAATGTCCGTTCCACGGAACGATGTCATAAGAATCCAACAAAAGACTGAGTTTGACAACGCTGATAACATTTGTGGTAGCTTGTAAGACAATCTTTTATTGCCTGTTGTTAAATTTTATCAGCAACTTTTAGTACCCACTGCCATATTCTCTTTTTTATCAGAGAACAATAAAGGAATAAATGGTAAAAAGAATTTAAAAAATGATTACAAATATAACAAGTGTAGAGAATTAGAAAGGAAATTCAAGTCGTGATAGTTTTGATTTTGTGATACCGAATGGATGGTATTGATTTGTTGTTTAGCATAATTTGTGGCATACTCTATTCAAAGTCTTCTTCGAGATAGCAATCCGAAGATGATGGAAGATGAACGCTCACGAAGAGAAGAAAGTAGTGTAAAGACAGATAATCGATAACAACACTGTTTTCGAATTTAACAGATGTTGTTCCATTTCTCTTGAGGCTGTACGAGGTAAACAAAGTACCTGAGCCTCCACATCTACCGGCGACTCACTTGCCAAAAAACATATTTATATGAAGCGGAAACAGCTTGGTGTACAGCTGTATTTCAGAAACTGTAATGGTTGATTGGCAGGAAGTGTCTGATGAGTTTGGAAAACAGACTGTTAATTTAAAACTATCCTAAAACCAGTCTGGACTTATGACGTATAGATGTGCGGAATACTCCAGCGCTTCCAGGACAAAGTACTAGGACACCCCACGTGTAATCCACAGAGTTCTACAAATGAATTCAGTCACAGAAGAAAGATAGCGACTAAGCGCCAGTTATAGTGACAGGCCAACGTCCAATGGTGTATGCTATAAGAAATTTCATAAAGCATCACCATAATGGTGACACAATTTCATATGGCATTTCAAGCGATGGTTAATGGTTGGACTGAAACCTTTCACGCACAGCGACTTAGTGGACGGATTTTATTAGGTCGTGACGACTGTTTCAAAACAATAAATAATATTCTTGGATTTCGTTATCCATGACGTGTCCGTTGATTAACTAAATGTAATTAAATCACTACCGACTCGAAACACAAAGTTTTTTATGGTTCCTACACAAAACACAAAACAAACAACAGACAAAGGCAGAAAACAACAAATTCATAACACTAACATACATCAATAACGACAATGAAAAAACATCCCACAAATTCAAAAAAGCAGGATACAGAATCGCATACAAAACTAAAAACAAAACAGAACATGCAGTATCAAAATACACACACAAAGCACAAATAAATTCGACCAACCTGGTGTTTACAAACTAAATTGCTCAGATTGCAACAAATTCTACATAGGCTAGACAGGACGTAGGTTCAAACAAAGTTACATTGAACACACAAAGGCACTACACTCCACCGAATCCACCTTTGCGAACCACACATACAAAAACATCGATAACATGGATAACATGGATATTCTACACGTACACACAAAAGGCCGAAAACTAGACACTCTTTAACAACTGGAAATATACAAACACATAAAAACGACATCCTAAACGAACAGAACAATTCAAATCACACGCATTATTCGAATATATCACACCCCACACACACAACATCGATCCTTCAAAAGCCGACGCCGTCGCCAACAACAAGACGGACAGCGCTCCCAGTAGCAGCCTCTGACGAAGCTTATAATAAGCGAAAACTGGTTCAGGCTATAAGGTAAAACTTAGGTTTTCCCCATAAAAAAACGTTGTGTTCCGAGTCGGTAGTGATTTAATTATATTTAATAAATAATAATTTATAAATTGTATTTACTGTTGCACTTGTTTGCAATGGAAGCACATTCTGCATGTCATTTTCAGTCAGTAATTAATATTACTGATTTCCCTTGGGTAGATTGGGCTGGGTAGATTGTAACACGAATTGAATGCAATAAAAAGAAAAAAATTCTCTTAAAATCAAACGTTTCGCTCATACTTCGATGAGGTACCCTCAGTTACTCGACTGAGAGAGAGCCCACAGCCTTGACCCCCCCCCCCAATTTGTACAGTAAGCACCTCCTCCACAATTTTACAAACAGCCCCGTAATTTACAACAAAGTATTCTCCGTGCAGTAACACAAAAAGTACAAGAAACAATACTGTATTTTAGAAACAATACAGTGAAGAAGTATTTAAACACAATAGTAGTTTACCATTATATTTCATTTTGTTATAATGGTAAGATTTTAAAATGTTTAATTCAGTACCTCCTCCTCTTACACACGCGCGCGCGCGCACGCACAGACACACAAATATAAATACAAGTATAAACACAACTATAAATTCAGTATTCAAAATACGTTTTGTAGTTTCCAATGATACGGAAATTTATTCCACAAACGATGTGAGACAGTCAAGGTTTTGTACTTGTAATAACTTAACTATTTTGACCAAATGAAAGCGCAAACGTTTCACGTTTGTGACGAAAGCAGAAGTGACGTTACAGTGATACGCGTAAGAAAGCGCGGCCAATCCAATAGCGTCGCTCTAAGCTAGATTATTACGCTTATTCAATCAGCTGACGTGATGCAGTGAAAGTGAAACTCATCACTGATTTCGTACACATTTCACTTCTTGTTTACAAAAGAATCAGGGGTCACGGTCCAGAAATCTGTATAGTTAAGTTAATTGCTTTGTGTTTGTCTCCTTCTTCCGACTGAGAAGAGTTTGCTTAACGCCGACTTTACTGTGCTGTATATTGTGGGATATATCTGTAAGTGAACGAGGTCTTTACAAAACTGGTTCAGAATCAACCTCGAGTGAATTTCCATATTCTGAGTCGTCAGAGTTACTATACATATATTTTTTCCGTACAAGAGTTTTCCAAAAGATAGTGCCAAACTTCAGGAAATGATTCTACTTATTAAACTAAGGAAAAAATGTCCAATAAACGTAAACAGAAATATGTTTTATTTTCCGCCTGCGTGTCTGTATACGTTAAAAAATAGTAATTACTGCCAAAAGAATAAAGATGTAGATTTGAAGTTTGGTTTAACAGCACGTTCACCACTTCTTATAAACACAAACGTATTATCTTCAAAGTTTTTTTAATTGTGACTAATTGAAATTTGTAATTCTAAATATCACAGTAAACAGTAGGCCTACTTACAACAAAAAAGTTACTTAAAAATTAACCTTTTTATTCGTAACCCAGTTCATGAAACGTTTGGTTATGGCAGCCATTACGTTTCTTTTATAATAAAACATTTAGCCACAGGAATTTTTTCGACTATTCAAAATTTTGGCCCTTTACATTTGGGGGGGGGGAGGTCTGTCGGGGTAAAAGTATAGACATGGAGGCAAAGTTTTACGAAAGAGGGTTTACGCCTTCAAAAGTTGTAGTGAGTTGTCTACTCTGTCTGTCTATCCCCAAACAGACAGAGTAGACAGACAGACAAATTCCAAACGGTCGATTTAAAACTGAGAGTCGTTAAAATGTACGTTTTGCGATAAATACATCTTGCGTGTCCGCTGATATATTATATGCGGTACATAGAATATGCTTAAAAATTCAGTGTAGCCTATCCGGTTTAGCTTTGCTGCTGACTCTGCAACAAATTAGTATTCTGCGACAGCACGCTACCTTGACACAGTGAGACTGGCCACTCGTGTAATTACTATGATTTACGACACGCGTTGGATAACTACAGATTTCATTGTCGGTCGAAAATGAAAAGTCATATCATATTTTTAGTTCTTTATTTCTTTATTAACAACACTACACACTAGGAAAACCGGGTGTAGCGTTGTTACGTCTTTCAAGAGCGTCTTTCAACCGCCACTCACATCTCCTGAGGACGGTCCCAGCTTCCAGAGATCGAAAGGTCAAGCGACAAAAATATTACTATGGAAGCAGGCAGAACAGAGAGTTTACCTGTAAGTACTATCAAGTGTTTTCGTACTTGCGACACAGGCACATTAGACTGCAGAGACTCCGCTGTCCAGCTGTTGCAATGAATTGATTCTTGACTTTACAAATATAGTAGTCGTGACGTCTTAACCAGACGTCCGTCGCCGTCTCCAGCATGAAATAACCTGATGTAAAAAATGTTTTGAAATATACGAAGGGACTACTTTATACGAAACTTTTCCCTACTTTTAGTGTAATGTAGATAGCCTGGATTAGAAAAAACAGTTATTTTAAATAATGCATATACATACATTGCTTGAACTACTAATAAACACACAAGAACAAAATTGATGACAGCAGAGATGGACTTTCTGAGACTTTCAGCAAGAGTATCCAGACGTGAGAAAATTAGAAATGAAGACATTAAAGACAGAATGAATGTGAAAAATTCAATTGTTGATTCTATCCAAACAACAAAATTACAATAGTGTGGACACACGAAAAGAATGGCACACGAAAGGTCGCCAAGGAGAGTTATATAATGGACCCCACCAGGAAGAAGGAAAAGAGGAAGATCACCTGCACTAACACCTGCATAGAAGAAATTCAGACTGTATTGAGGGAACGAGAAATTGAAGAAGATCTTTGGATGGACAAGCAGCAGTGGAAGATGAGAATTCAATCACTTCTGTAATCTTTGGTTCCTGAAAATGTGTGAACATTGTGCAAATAATAATAATGTATACATTGTTTTTCTACATTATTCACATTTCTGTTTAGGCCCTTTGCAAAGCGTGGTACCCATTTTTCCAAACCCATCTTACACTTAAAGTCGGTCTTGTTTCCGCAGCCAGCAATTAACCTTTTGCCTAATGTACAATGTCATCCTTTCATCATTCTCGATTGCGTTTTCTCTCAAATAAATTTTGAGTTAAGGAAAGAAGCTGACAGTCACTAACGCTAGGTCAAAAGAACAGATCGTACGTCCAAAACTCCGGTTCCAAGTTGTGTTTGCTGTACAATATGAGGGTCGTGTATGAAAAACACCGATTTTGATAACACGCCATGGGTTTTTCCATTTATTGCCATTCTGAGATTCATAAGAGTTTGGCAATATATTTTAGTGTTGATGATTATCCCTTTGAGCAGCCAGTAGAATATCCGAACAGTCTCAGAAATCGAATGATAGAACGCGGTCACAAAATCAACGATAACGCTAAGGGTACACAGCCGAATGCTCTTGTATAGTTACCACAACAGCCCAACAAAACGTATCTGTAAGTGGCGATAAATTTTCTCACCCGTTCTATGGTATGCACGATAAGGAAATTTACTTACTGGATGACCCTTGCACTTAGTTTCTGACAGTCGATATTTTTTGTTTTAAGAGAAAGGGTTAAACAGAGAAACAGTTATGGGCTTTGGACACACACTGTTCAAAACCTAGTAATTGTTAAGGCCACGTAAGTGGTTTTTACCTCAATAGCGAGAGCTGGGAGAGAACGTTATAATGACTATAACAAAAAGATGACGACGACAGATCGCGACTACAGGTGAATCATATGAAATGTACTGCTGAGAGTAAGCAACTGTTGAGGTTCAGAATTATATACCACCGTTTGGAGCGTATTTTGACTCGTCTGTTTTTTTTTTTAAATCATAAAAATACGTTAAGTATAGCATACATAGCATACACATGGGACTGGATGCTAGCTCCATCTCCCCCCCCCCGCTGTGCCAGACTCTTACGAGCTAAATCTCCCTCTTTAGGTGTTGCTCACCGTTCTAGAAATGCTGCCAGCATGACTTCAGTGTGCTCACGAGAGCTCCCATCAAATTTTTCCTCCATTAGTTTAGCTTATGATATTAGCCCTCCTCTCTTTTATTATTTTTGGGGATTCCCTCGACATAAGCACTAAGGCGAGCATCGTCCATACTGTAGACTCCGAAGCGATGTCGCCTGTCTCCGGCATTACTCTTTGTCTGTCCGCCTGTCACCTTCTACATGCATGTTTGGCGTTATCCTTTGTTGAGTCACCATACTGACATGCCGGACTTCCTCTATTGTGGGTCCTGGGAATTTACCTTGCCAAGCTCCCGCACCGTTAGGTTAGGTTAGGTTGGGTTGGGTTAGGTTAGGGTTAGGTAAGGTTAGATTTTCAGTCCGCCATCTAGCCTACTAGCTACCTCCTTACACACTTATGCTTTCTTCTCTTCTCCCTTTCAAGATGTCCATGCGTATCACTCCCGCTCTGAGACTGTACGAAAACGGGCAATGATGCATTGTATCAAGGCGAGTGATCCGGGGGGGGGGGGTCCAACATTGATAGGGGTCCTGTTCAAACACTGGCTGATAAATGTCATACTTGTAGCCATTATTTACATAGAGAGTAATTAACAAAAACAAGTCGTTCGCGTATGATATGATTTTACTAATACGCTATCTAGCCTGCAGCAACTGTACTTATATAATGAACTAAAAATTTGTGTAATCGTAAAGTCGAGATTCTCGTTTGTAGTCATTTTCAGGATGTGTAGTCATTTTCCCACAAGTGATAGGTTGCAAGTCTATCCTCAACCTGGAGGCCCAGGATGCCACTTTAATTATGATCCCTACTCGGCAAAGGAGAAAGGAGACCCGGGCAGCGACAGCATATGATATATAGTGCTACGAAAATTATGGAACCTTCTCGAAAAGTCGAGAGTGTCGTTCTTCTCGACTAGTCCAGCGTGTGGCGTCTGTGTCAAGCCCGTCCACTAACGTAGCATTCCAGACTGTTCGCGAGCACTTGCAACTACGTAACTAAGCACATTATGCTGGCACGCAGCCAAAAGAATTAAAAACATTCTGGAACGGCTTAAAAGCTAGTTACGCCAGGCGAAATTGTACAGTGCGGATCAAGTGATGTGGAAAGTCCTTACTGTGTTATAATTAGTGGGGAACTCTTAATAATTGACATTATTATTGTGTGTGGATAATTTAATTTGTGTTATTGTAGGAGATTGCTTTGTCGATTTCACATTGTTATTTGTGACTAATATTAAAGCTGGTAATTAGCAACTTCATTGGTGTCTGTATTTTGTTTCCACTGTACAATACAACGATTCGTGAGACCGTCGTAACAATACCTGTCAATGATTTAGTCGTAAACTCTAGAATAATACTGTAGTTTCGTTTGAGGTAAGGAGAGAAAAATAACCAGGAGTGTAGCAGATAATAAGAGAAAGAGAGAAACACGAGGGAAAAGGTGATGGTGTCATCTATAATGACAGACGTAAAGGAGAAGGATTAGGAATTAAAAAATGTAAGAGTCTGGAGAAAGACAGAGAATAATGTGAGGAAACTGTGAAACATTGGGTTTCAATGACCTACTGATAGCTTTAATTTTTTTTTAGTTTCGATAAAACAAAAACAGCCAGACAAAAAGACAGGCGACACACACACACAACGGTAAACGCACTTTTTCATTGTTTACACAAGCATATTTATAAGTACTGTTAACTTTTTTTTAGATAAGTCTTTAGTTTTTATGTTTAGCGTTTTTACACGATTTTTCAACAAGGTGCATATTTTTTCATAAAAATGTTCACATTCAAATATATTATATAAGCGGTTTTTTGTACTCTTTGTTGCAATTACACAGAAAAACTGGATTGCGGTGCTTCAAGACAAGTGTACAAAGTGAGTGTGCTTCAGAAATTACGGAAGAAGAAGACCACCCACGGAACCTATTATACTCGTTATCAGTATTAAACGTGTTTGATTTCTCTTCAAAATTCGTCTTGTCCTTACTTATTAATTTTAGACGCAGTGAATCCTCACTTTAAGTTGTGTATCCATGGCATCGATTCCTTCAAAAAGTTCAGTGGTTGTGGTTTCCGTATAACGTCACCGACGCTCCATACTGCAGCAGATGTGGCGATTATTTTGTACGGACTGCACATCTTCGTCATCATCTTCTTCTCTTCATCTTCCATGAAAGAATGGTATATATTCGGTCCCAAAGGAAATGTATTCACCTCAGCAATGCTTTCTAGATCTTCCTATACTTCTTTCTCCAATACGCTTTTATTGTCAAACTTTCTCAGGCAACCTGCCAACTGGCAGCCTATTCAGGTGAGCAATCACATTAGGAAACCACAGCTGGTGGATGCGGGTACAACACACCCGATGTACTCTAGCTGGATTCTCACTCTGCTTCAACCTCTCTTGGGTGAAATCTCTTTCTTTGAACTTTCCTATCTAGTCTCTCTTCTCTAACACTGGTCGATTCGACCCCGACGCTATTAAGTTTCGAGCGTCTTCTTTTTCGAGAGTACAGAGTAAAACTGTACTCTGTAATTCTTGTTTTCTTGTCTTTCTTTCATGCTACCCAGTAAGGGCCAGGACATGGTTAAAGGTGACAGATGGACAACGGTCGTAGAGGGGGAAGTGAAACGTTTCCCAACAACACTAGGGGGGCGGAAGAACCTGGGAGGAGGTTAGACTTCGGATGAAACCCAGACCAGGAGCAGAGACTGAAAGGTAGCACTCCTGCCACAGGTTGTAGTCTATAAGACGCTGGTAAAGTCGTTAGAGGACATTTATCTTACTCAAAAGTCGCAAAGGAACGGACTGTGAACACTGGCAACTAAACAGTCTGTCTCCTCCGTCCTCCGTTTGCTTCGTTAAGGCAGAGGAGAAAACGGCTAAACCCACATCCGGCTCAGTGCAAAGAACGGTGAATATCGTGTACTGTACGCACACCGGTTTTGCTGACGAGACGCCTGAGGAGCCGAGGTTCTACTGAATGATAGTGCGTGCTTGAGTTGGTGGGGTATTAATGGTTCTGTAAACACTGTTCAAACGTATTTAGTTGTAATTTAATGTGCGTATTAGATTGAACGTTCATACTTAATATGTAATTATTGAATATTAATTCAATAATAATTGAATATTAATTACTGAATAGTAATTTATTGAATATTTCGTTATAGTGTTTTTTTATTCGCTACAAGAAATACCTTGTGAGAGACAGTCAAGTCACACCGAAACTGTGTTAAACGTATTTTAAATGTGTAGTATTATAGTGATGCGTGCAGTGGAATGGCATACGTCACCACATTCCTTGTTCGGTATCAAAGGTGAACTGCTGATAGTACATTGTGCACAAGACTGTGTACTACAAGCCAGTGGCGTAGCCTGGGGGGGGATGAGACTAGCTTGAAGGTTTGAGCTCCCATTTTCCTCAAGACAAATAAGAAATTCAGGATTTTTGCTATATAATTTTATAACTTCTTTGCGTCTCAAAGTTTCTGAGTAAACGAACATCAACTATAAGTGTTGAAAAAAATGGAAAACCGCCGATTTCAAAATATTCTATCTTAATTAATTGTTATGCTGATTATGTTATTGTGATTATTTGTTGATTGACTTGAAAGCAATAAATCTCATGTCATGAGGAATAACTTTAATTCTAAATTGGTATTCCTAATAAGTCTTGGTATAGTCTTTTTGAAAACCCCTTTTTTATTACCCATTTTGACTTTAATTCAGTGATGTCCCAAGAATGTTTTAAATAATTACGTTATATTGTTATTTAAATAATTACATTATTACAAATACGTTATTTTGAATGTAAACTTATCAATAAAATTTCTGAACTCTTCACTTTTACGAATTAAAGTCAGGAAACTGCTAATTTACCCGTGCAAAAACGACGGTTCAAATCATAGAGATATTATACCAGGGGAGTCATGACGTAGATAGCCATGTATGGGGAAGTGTGTATGGGTGACAAAGATATTTCTAAGTGTTTGTAATAAACAATAAGTAATTGTTTTTTTACTCTGCAAATACGTAGTTACGTTATTAATCAAATGGTTAAGTGATTGCCATTATTAGGAAAACTCTATTTTATTAATTTACAAATATTTTAACTTAATTGTTTTTATTTCTAAAATTATTTACAAGCCTTAATCTAACACATGCAACTGGTTTAAAAGCAGGCCTACGTTGAGCGGTTATGGAATTTTTCGGAAAAATTTAATAGCTCTGGGGGGGATTGATTCCCTGACCCTCTCCGTAGTTACGCCTTGATTGTTGGCTTATGTTAGTACGCTACCTTAGTGATAACACATTACACATTTTACATGCTAAATAGTGTATTTCGATAAAGGCTTCGTGTGTTTTGTAGCCTAACCTCTACTTAAGGTATTTTTAGTTATAGAAAAGAATCGTTTCACTGCACGCCGTTTCAGTTATCAATTTACTGGTGTACGAGAATGACTAACTGGGGTATTATTGAGTGGCCGAAGCGTAGTTCTGGCTACGCTAGCTTCCTTGTATGTCGAACGACTTATTAGGCAATATGCCATGCCTATCCTAAGCTATTCGGTGAAGACATTCTTCTTCTTATCTTTTGCTCGGTCGGTCAGATGTGGACCATGTTAGATATCACCATTTTTGAAAAAAAAAAAAAAAAAAAAAAAAAGAATTACAACACATTGATTTTCTACAGTCTTAGAAGCATATTCCAAGAAAAAAATCAACAAATATCAAGACTTATCTGTACAAATTAAAAAGACGTCGAAGGTCAACAAGGTAACAGTGAACCCAGACGTAATTTTTGCCACAGCCATAATACCAAGGACAATAACGAAGGTGACGGAAGCATTCAAACCCAAACAATTCTTTTGGAAATTATAGAAATCTGCCATCTTGGACACCTGTCATATAGTTTACAAAATATTAGGAGAGGAGCTCTGATAAACTTGGTTTCCAAATAACCCGTTCACCCGTCAGAGAAACCAATCTATGGTTTTTAATAATAATAATAATAATAATAATAATAAGCACATCACAATCATCATCGTGAATTTTCTACCTGTATATTGCGTAAAAATATAATCTAGTCAGATCCAATAAAATATAAATTATCATATTCACTTTACAATAAATTTAATTTAATTTATTAATGTATTATAACAAAACTTTAAAAATCGGCAAGTCTCGGGTCAAAATACAGGGCCTCTGAGGCTTCTGCAAGACTGGAAGGCCGTCGTTGGCATATGCTAATGAAAACCGAACATACAACATACAGCTGTCCGGCAGTAACATTATTTCATAATATACACGCTAATTTAACTTACACTATTGTATACAGTGTGCAATTAAAGGGATAGAGGTTACTTTGAAACCTGAATGGTTTGTTAACTTACAAAATTAAATGTATATACTTTTAGATTTATTGAAAGAAGTACAATTGTGTGTGTGTGTGTGTGTGTGTGTGTGTGTGTGTGTGTGTGTGTGTGTGTGTGTGTGTGTGTGTGTGTGTGTGTGTGTGTGTGTGTGTGTGTGTGTGTGTGTGTGTGTGTGTGTGTGTGTGTGTGTGTTCTAATAGAAAATAATATATTAATTATATTTATAAATATGACAATTTGTACAGAAACTCTGATGAGACTGATTAATCCGTGGCACGTGCGTCAGGTAGAAATACAACGATACTAAAACAACTAAATATACTTGTAGAAGTATTTGTTGTTTGAAAACATGTATACTGTACACAGATCCTGCAAGAAACAATCAAAGAAAAGATTACCTACAAATAAAAGATGAATTGTGTGTGTGTGTGTGTGTGTGTGTGTGCGTGCGTGCGCGTACATGAACAGCAATAAATTCACATTAGATTCGTTAAGTTTTCCTTATGAGCAGCAGTTAGTTATACCTACGTTGTTACCGTAATCGTTGGTTGAAACAAAAAGGTAAATGGCTGTTATCATTGTGGAGTGGACACGCAAGGTCGCAAGGAAACCGCGAGGCCAATCTGTGATTAGGTAACTACGCCGTGTTACGTCTGATTGTTGCGCATTGTTGCCCAAACCAGCGAAAGCCCTACAACTTAACGATACGCTGATTTTAACGAGAATAGTTGGCCTACATTTTTATTCTGGAAGTATCAGTACTTTTTACCTAAAACGGCTTTTATCCGATATTTCAAAATCATCATCACATCTTCAGCAAGGATTAACCCCAAAATGGTTTGTTTCGTAGATGGACTGTGGAGCTGGTCACTACTTCGGACACCCCATACCTCTCCGACCTTTCCGCTTCTAATCGACTGTTTAAACAATATTAAAAAAAAAAAGACGTCCTTGAAGAATATTCACCAGAGACATTCTTAGGATTAGGACCCCCTCCCCAAACCAGGAGACTAGAACCGCGCATGTCAGTATGTAAAAAATATATTGTCCGACCACGATTGGCAATGATTGTCAATCCACCGTATACAGGATACGATTAAAACCGGTTTTTGAGAATGGTACGGACACCGAAAGAGCTTGTCAAGAACAAAGTAACTGGTACATGGACAAATAACTTCACAGTGGATGAGAATTCCTTCCCGCCTTACGCTCCTATTTCCCGACATGTTCAGAAAGATCCGCACTGGTTCGTTCGTTTTGACTGCAAGTGACTGCACTGTTCCGTGGCTTCCTTTTACTTTTGTTCTTTAAGAAGTGAGCAAATAATAATAATGTTTGTGTAGGACTTTAAAATTTTGTATTATTCTAATGTCAAAGAATTATACTGTTCTTGCTGTTTTTCGATAAGTTTTTCCATCCGCATTATTATATTATTTCGAGATCCTTATTTTGTTCTGATTATTTACAATTCGTCCATGGCTAAACTGGGAAATGTTTAAGGGTCCGCCTTGTTATTTCTTACCTTAGACTAATTACGCAGCGTTTGTTTATTTGTACCTTGCTCTCTGCATTTAACTTGAAGAACGCACTATTCCGTTATAGGAAAGGTTCATTTCGCTAGTAAAACATAAAGGTAGTTATGCTGTACGTCTTACTGTGAAGGAAAACTTATAGACGTCCGCAGAATGTAGCATCCAGGTTCTAGGGGTAGCTTACTTTTTCAACTTCAAATTACAGATCAACTCAAGAGTACTGACTTCAGTGGGAAAGTGTTTCATTACTTCGGCCCGGTTAGGCCGGGCTTTGGTTGGAAACAGGTCAATAGATTCACATTAATCTGTTACTCATAAGCTCCCTGAGATGCAGAACTCGCTCACTACTTTGATCAAAATTGTTTAGCATCATCGATTTCTACAAGGATTAAAGGAAAAACAGTTTGTACTGGTCCTAAGCAGGTAGACTGGAACAGGTCACTCCAGCGCTTCTTGGTATGTTCCACGCCTCTCCGTCCCGTCGGCTTATAATTCAAAAGTTGTTGGGGGATGCGCCAGTAATTAATTCCGTTAAGACGTTTCAATTATTTTAGCTGACATTGGACAATTCTAAAGAGTAAACGCATAACATAATATACTACCGTCTTTGTGCATTTCCTCTATGATTTTGGAGAATATACACTTTCCGTCACGTGCCTGAATAATCTCATTTCGCCCGCTTGAATAAGATAACTTTGTGAATTTTTTATTTTTTAAAGTCCAATTCTATAGACGGCCATCAACTTGTAGAAATTCAGGCGTGTTTCTTTACTCGTTGATTTTAGAATTGACCTGACGCACAAGAGATTGAACTTATACAGCTTATTTGTTATTCGTAATGTAAGACACAATACAGCTCAAAGTAAGACACATTACTCAGTCCGTCGCAGAATAATGTGTTATTAGAAAAAATCAAATTAATAATAAATTTTAATTTTTTAAAGCCAAGAGTAAGATTCAAGAGTCTAGACCTCTGTATGGTTCTATGGTTCTTAGCGTTAGACGGGACCACGAGAACGTGACCATTGTTTTTCATACTTTGTATTTTTGTGTTTGTTCATTACTATTTACTGTGTAGGCTATATGTTTTTATATACGTATATGGAAATGAGAGATAAAATAATACGCCAGACAAACCTGTCGTGGTATTGTTATGGAATGCTCTACATAGATTCTTTTTTTTAATTTCCATCTTTTTACCCCTAGTGTGAACAAATTTTGAAATTTTTAAAAGTGAACACTATATTCAGATTTTGGTTAACATTTTCTTTAAATCGATACCGCACATTAATTTTTGCAATTCTTTCAAAATTATTGTCTCTCAAACTTGTTCCTCCCGTCCCCTTGTTATTTGTTTTGGAAATCGATCTTAAAAACAACAGAGGTATGTGAGAAAAGGTACAAATACGCTTACTAAGTTTTACAAATGTCGATTGATGCATTCAGAAGTTATCGATAGACATATTCCAAATAGATAGACAGACAACGGATAGACAGGCCCATAGATAGACAGAGAAATGCCAAAACGCCAAACGGTCGAGTTGAAACTGTGAAATTATTTTGGTTATTCTATTATTATTATTATTATTATTTTATTATTATTATTACTACTACTACTACTACTACTATTATTATTATTATTATTATTATCATTATTTTTATTATTATTATTATTAACAATTAAACAGTCTGCTTTGGAGTCCACGAATAACAAAAAACAATAAAATCAGAATATATAAAACTATAGTCGAAAGTATAGGCCTATATGGAGCAGAACTGTGGGAAACTAATAAAAGAAATAAATCCATAATAAAAGCTATGGAGATTGATTACTGGCGGAGGTACTGTAGACTAATAAGACTAGATTTAGTGAGAAATGTAGAGATAAGACAAGCGATGGGAATCGACTTTGACGTTATAGAAACAATAGAAGCAAGATGACTGAATTGGTTTGGACACCTAAAAAGAATATCGGAAGAGAGATGGACAAGAAAGGAATGGGAATGGACTCCACCTTCTAGAAGAAAAAAAGGAAGACCGAAACTTTCATGGAAAATGGACGTCGAAGATGCAATGAATGCAAGAGGACTTACAGAACAGGACTGTTTAGACCGGCGCCAGTGAAAGCTAGGATGCGAGAGGCGGCGCCAGCCGTAATTAAATCGCCTAAAAAAAAAATATTATTAATGCGATAGGTCGACCACGAGAAGAACGTCCATGGTCGCAGATATCGGAACCATGCTGAGACGGGAGGACGTCGGAAACCGCGTATCAGATTACACAGAGGGTACCCTCCGGGCGAAGAAGGGGTTCTTAGAACATCGATGACAATGTGAGCCCATTGGGTACTGGAAAGTGGCCTAGTCTGAAGTAGTATGATAAACGGTCCTAGGCTAGTGATGGATCGCCGGAGGAGAGGTTTTAGTAGGTTGTCCATTTAAAAAGAAAGTCCCACATTTCGTGTTTAAATGCATTTCCCCTCCTCTTAAAAAACAAATATTAAGTATTCTGCCCAACGACAGACTCCCCCACCCCTGGCTTGATATGTAAATATTGCTTTCCGTTTCGTGCTATCATTTACTTTCATGTTCGTTCCCAGTATTTCCCTTCCTCTTTTAAATCGTCCAGTACCTGAATGTAGATATATATATAGGTGTGCAGTGGTATAGAAAGTATTCGGATATGTTAAAATATTTTGGGATCGTAATTTACGAAAATGGAAACGGGGCACGTTTTGAAACTTTGCCACGTTACACCAGCGATACAGTCAGATCCAAGTGTCCGGTATTTCCCACTTTCAAATTCAGCCGAGCGCACGTGAAGGTGAACAACCCGATCAGTTATGTAACGCATTCAGCAGCGCATGCAGTGTATGTAATGCAATACAATGACAAATGTCACGAATGACGTACGCTGAGACAGCAATTATATTTTGCAAAATCACTGCCGGGGCCTCAGACTACACTGGAACTTCCCAGTTAAGAGACTCAATATCCGGCTGAAACGTCCGTCATTGGGAAGTGTTCGTTACTTTGGAGACAAATAGAAGTATCTGACCGGGAAGCACAAAACTCGATAAAGTTGTTCGTAGCGTGAACTTCTTTGAGTATTGTGCCGTGAACGGAGTTTTGAGTGAGAGTATAGTTTCTCGTTTGCTTTTATGGTTTTCTTTCGTTGTCTCCCATTTCACAATCATTTATATTGCGACGATGCCGTTGTTGTTGCAAATTAGGAGTATATCACGTACTTAGTTTTAAATTAATAGATTAAGATTGTGCTACACCTGAAGACTACATCAACAAAATATTAGTGGTCGCAATAGTCTTCTGTTAATATTTTTTAACGATGGGTATGGTCCACATAATAAGTATATACGATCGAACGTTTATAGGGCATGGTGTCAATTGTTTTCTCCATAATTCTTCCCCTCTTCCCATACAGTATATACTTACGGTGTTGTGTCTTCTGAAGATGTTTTCTACGGCATCTGTCCCATTTGTTTTCCTACGTCCTTTCCATTTCCCTCACTTCCATGGTGTTCTTCCGTCTATTTGGCAGATTATCTTCCCACTGCATTAAGGTCATCTTCCGTCTGGTTTCAATCGAAGCTTTCATTTAAGATGTACGTATCTTTCATCATGCTCACATGTACACACCATTGTAGCCAGGGATGTATTTACGGCGGGGGGAGACAAACGGGATCGGACCCCCCCCCCCAGAGAGTCGAGAAAAGCTGACAAATTTTGTTAATCTCATAATTTTTAGGTTTTTTATTACTTTTTCATATAGTAACTCTTTTTTAAATATACAAACAAGTTTATTACACATTTGCGTATACGTTTGAAATTGGTAAGTAAATTCAGTCAGTCAGTATCTCCTAAACAATTTTTCAGTAAAGCGTATTTTTATTGTGTTAATACCGTTTACTTTAAGGGGACTGATTTTAGGATGTTATTTCACGTTTTTCAGCCACTTTAAAAAGAGTGATGTTGATTAGTCTTAACTTTTTCTTTTTTCTTTTGTATGAAGCGACTCGACCGGACCCCCTCACACCTAAAAAAAAATTCTAGTTACGCCACTGGTTGTAGCTGCTATCTTTCTATTTTATCAGGTAGACTATGTCTTTCTATTTCTTCTTTATTTGTTATTTAATTAGACCTTTAAGTTCGCAAAACATGTAAGTGGTGAAACTAGTGTGTCTTTGTTTGGATTGTTTTGATATAAGACTGTGTCTTGGGCTGAGGCAGAAACGTTCATTCAAATTGCGGAAGTAAATGGTTTTGTTGAACGCTAGATGTACAGGTTTTGGAGACATCATGTATTCCGTTTAGCAAAATATTCTTGAAGGCAAGGTGTTAGGGGGACAGATTCTGAGGGCGGCCTAATTTGTAGAATTTTAGGAAATGCGGTCAGTTAGATGGAACGTGCTTAGTCTGCGGACATTGAATAGAGACCAGATATATGGATACAATGTCAGGAAACGAATGACTAGCCCAGAATAGGAAACGTGAGGCAGCATTGTCTGAAAGACCTACTCTTGAGCAGTAAACAAATGATTCTGTGGAGAGCTGCATTCGCCTTTACGGGTTAGTGGGTACGACAGAGCACAAATGTTTACAAGCAAATCTTCCAAATTGTTTTTAGTTCAGTCGAGTTTGTAGCTAACTATTTTTTTTACCTGTATGTAGCAATATTTTTCAAGAATATATAAAAAATAAAACTGGTGGGGTACCTATATGATTTGTGTCCAGAGTGTTTCTTATTTTAGCGTTCACGAAATGTCCGTCAAAATACCTGATTGAGATTCGTGGCGTCACACTTTTGTCGTTTTACCCGACTGCCTGTCTTTGAAAGTGGCACCGAAAGAGCTCATCTAAAATGATTGCACAATTAACAGCTACAATGCTGAAATAAAAACTTTTTATTTTACAAGAATATTAACGCCTAAAGTAGGTCTACTTTATGGTAATAAAATGTGATATCTCTCTCTCTCTCTCTCTCTCTCTCTCTCTTTCTCTCTGTCTGTCTCACACACACACACGCGCGCGCGCGCGCGCACACACAGAGTATAGATAAAGTTATGGAGCTACTGTTTAAACATTGTAATCATTATACAAAAATAAAAATCTAGTGTTGCCACTATAGTCAGATAACGAATATCAATCATTTATCTCTGTATGCACTATCATGACTGATAGGTGACCAGTGTAACAATTGTGATTAGTAGACTTACATAACATTAGATAAGGGAATCAAACTAAACTGACCACTAATATAAATAGGTATGTGTTTCCGGCCGGTGAATAACTATTGGGATTCTAAAATGTCGGTATGGAAAACCATACATGACTTCCATGTTCTAAGATTTATATTTAAATACATTTTCGAAATGAAATATTTCCATAGTAACTACTTCTTTCTACTTTTTGCTTCAGCTTTTACCACAGTACTGTGGTCACTAACGTATACCACCTCACGTTAGCGCATTCGATTTTCACTGATGATGGCAGTCGATGGCACTGTCGAAACGTGTGGTTTTGCAGAAAACATTGGACCACGGCCAAACAGCCCGGGAAGGCATTTGAACAACAAACTACTTCTTTGTTGCCGATAACGTAGTACACACATAAAAAATTATCCCCTTCAACTACATTTTTATTTATAGAAAATTACCCTCTACTCCTTCAACTACCCTTTTTCATTTATAAATATTTTATCTACCTTTCTACAGTGGATTATTATGACCTTCTTTTCAGGTTACTTTATTTATCAAAATTAAGTACTTTACTCTTGTTAAAACATAAAACATTGCAGGTAAACTACCCCTTCCCCTTAACCGATCTTCACCAAAATCAATAGTCCTTGAGTACTCTACAATTCAGGTATGTATGCAAAAAAATTATTTGATTCTGTTTGAATTTGCGGAAGTTATCGTTCGCCATAGAAAAAATTCTACACAAGACAGACACCCAGACGCACACACTTTTCGAAAAATGAATTTTCTTCATGTTTTGAGGGTAGTACAATCAGAATCAGTCCTTATCTCGAAAACAATTTTTTTCGCCATCAGCATACTTCCATTTCCTTATGGAACATGGAAGTAAAAATGCTTCTTAGACCATTAAAACCGGGATTGGGTAACTGCAATTCTAGAACGGAGGTCTGCAATGACGCTTCACTCTAGTTGCGATCCCTACAAACTGTTACCGATGGAGAGGTTCTGTTCGTCGTGACAGGGCAGCAAAGCACTCCTGTCGCCCAGAACAATATACGGTCCAGGTGACCCCTAACTAAATACTTTTCTTTTTTGGTCCAGAAATTAAAATTTTTGTTAACTCATATTTATCATATAGGACAATCTTCTAGAAAGGCTAATGTTAATGTTCTGAATTGAAATTACCAAAAATTAATGAACACGATAATTACCCAAAAAACTGAACTATGTCGATAATAAATAAGGTTACTTTCTAAATTAAGTTTTTTGACGTTAATCTTTTGTTTAAATTACACGGATCGTGTGTAAACAATTCCTAATTGAACAGAAATACGGCAGATGCTAATACAAACTATATTTTATACTGTGAAAATTAATTTTTTGTTAATTAATTATAACACTAGAACAAGTTTACCTTGTATGTAAGAAAAATTTTGTACGTAGTGCTTTCATTAGCGTATTTAGTACGCTCACAATTAGCAGTGTTAATGGTTTCTACATATTGACAACAACTGGGCTCTAATTGAGCTAACAAACAGAGACGCGAGCTGAATGTCAAGCTGACATGGAGTTTAACCCAACCGATCCGACTACTGTGTGCATATGACGGGTCAGCGAGAATGCGAGTTAAGTAAATTCATTTTTTTTAAGGTTATGATAGTACATTCCTGGATTTTGTTGTCCATGACGTGTCCGCTGTTATCAATTAACTATATAGAATACGACCTACGCAGAACCAAATTTGTTTTGTTTTTTGTATCGGCCATCTAAGGACCACGTGCCAATTTCAATTCTTTACTCTTTGTTCTTTTCTTTTTCTCTAATATTCTTTCATCTTTTCACTGTGTCTCTTCTTCCTGTCTTCAGTCCATTTTGAACCTGCGTTTTTCTCTCTCCTACCCCGGACTCCTTCCATTTTTAACACTTTGCCAGAAAAACTTCTCTTTCAATTACTTCTTCTGGGTCTAAATCCTTTTGGACTTCTTTAATCCAACTTGATGTTTACTTCTTCGCCCACAGATATTTGAAGATTTCCTTTGTCAACCTGTTATCGTCCATTCTATATAAATGTCCAAAAAATATTAGTCTTCTTTTTCTCATTGATTCTGTTACATTTTCTATACTTTGATATATTTCGTCATTACTTCTTAATTTCCAACCTTCTGAAGTTTTTATAGAACCAAATTATTGTAAATAAAAATTATAGACCTTTACCTTATGGCATAAACTAGCTTTCGCTCGTTAGTCCTTCGCCAGTTTAGGCCTAACGAGCGAAAGCTAGTTTAGGCCATAAGGCAAAATTTTATCATTTCTATCAATAACAAATTGTGTTCCGCGTCAGTAGTATTCTATATAGTTAATATGATAGTACCTTACGGCGCAGAATCATAGACTTAAATAAGAACACGGCGACAGAAATAAGGTTTTTAAGAACGGTCACAGGATGTTCGCGATTGGATATGCTTCGCAATGAGGATATGCGGAGTTAACTTAAGCTATTCCCCCTTGGCTGATAAAAGAGTAGATGGAGGGAACATGTCCTTTACATGGAAAAAGGCCCTATACCAAACCCGCATGTTTTATGAAGCACAGGGAAATCGTAATGTAGGAATATATGCACAAAAGGCTTCTGAACTGTAATAGGTGTCTATACCTACACCTGTATTAAAGCAGGAGAAGAAGAAGAAGAATTCTAGCAGTGGACTAGAAGTTACTACAGTAATTCTTATCGATAAAGAACACAACATAAGTCTTCGTTGTTTCTCGATCTTCAGCTTTCCTTTTCAATGCACAGTTTGAGTTACAGTTTAACTGTTGTGCCCACATATTACGAATGAGTGTTTCCTTTGTAGTTTTTTCTTTCTAATTTCCTTTCAATTGGTCTCTGTATAAATTCTTTGTTTTTAAGGCAAGTGAGCTCCTTTTCTTGTCAAATCCTTCAAGAGGCTTCCGTTCCCTGAACTACGCAAAACCTCACTGTTAGCCAGCACTGTTCTACAGCACCACACTCTGAAAGCTACTCTAATTGTCTTGTACTACTCAGCTCTCGCCCTCGATATCGAGGGCGATTAACTTCCATACAAATGGATATGGATATCGCCCTCGATTAACTTCCATACAAAGCAACTCTTCAAACATAACTATTAAAAAAAAGCTTCCTCACCTTTAAGTTGATATTTTCGAAATAAACAGATTTTTCCTCTTATTGAATGCATACTTAGCTTAAGCATTTCTACTTAACATCTCCGAAGAACTTTCCCATCATCGTGGCTCGTTTCTCATACGATTATTGTGGCAGAAGTAAAAAATTTAAGGTGTACACATTGAAGCATCGTCGCTGACGAGGTAAAGACGTTTGCACAGATCGAAGCATAACGACATTTACATCGAAACTACCCAGCTCCTCGACGAACGTGTGCTAATCACAAGGTATAAATCACTTCCAACGCGACCTTATCTTGGAAAATCAATTTACTCTTTATTACTGTGTTTCATTTAATAAGTTAAATAAATAATAAAGTATTAGTTTAACTGAGAATAGTTTTTCAGGCTTGTTTATTGGAACGTGTATCTGTACTTGTCCTCTTTTATTTTCATCATATTACAAGATCCGGTCATTTCCGTCCGTCTATCGGCTCGGTACTTATTGAATGTTTCGTACCCTGTCGTATCCGTTATTCAAAGTTACATACAAGTGTGTTCAGCTCTATGTGGACATTCCAGCTTTAGCAGATCGACCTCAATTTCCATATTGAAGATTTTATGTAAATATATAATGTTTAATATTTTAAAAATATTTTTAATATTATACTCGCCTAATACAGATTGTAGGCCTGCCGTTAAGGAAATTTATAGTAAGATATGTTAAACATGTAAATTACCTCTTTTTACTTATTTATACGTACTTAAATACTGCGTCTTTTATGTTTACGATACTTGTCAGAAATTGATCGCTTATGATACGGGCTGCCGGTAGGTTCCTGAGTTTAAGTGCGGCTCTCTGGCGCTTTCAAATTGGAAACCACTGGTGCCCGTACAGTGTGTGCAAAACATAGAACGTCCTGTGTGTTGCTGGTCTGAGGAATACCAATTGATGAACTCAGTAGACCGACATTTAGTTTTCAGTTAATTTGGAAACAAATGTTGTATATTCACTGATTAAAGTATTAGTTGTAATGTGACCAAACGCCCATATAAGACAAACATATAGAAACAAGCTACGTAGTAGACGACACAGGCTTAGATAAGGTGAGCAGAAATTATACACAGGTTGGTGAATCGTGTTTCCGGCCGAGAGTGGACACAACACGCGTCGGTGACCGTACGTATATCATCCGCGTCAAACCGGTTTATTACTGGAAACGCTGGCACTGGAACAGCACAAGTCCGTTTGCCTTAACACGTTTTCCTTGTAGAAATTGGTTTCGTCTTAGTAATTGTTTACCACTGTGTTAGTTTTGTAAATATGTTCGTTGGTGTAAAATCATTGTAATTTGTGTATGTTTTTTGTGGTTGAGCACACACTACGATGGAACAAACATCAGTCGCCAGTAGCAAATTTGGTCTTGGTGGGTGGGGGGATCCGGTCGAGTCGGCTTCATACAAAAGAAAAAAGAAGTTAAGCCTAATCAATAATACAGTCTTCAAAATGGCTGAAAAACGTGTAATGACATACTGAAATCAATCCTATTGAAGTAAAAACACGATAAAAATAAACGCTGTTGAAACATTTTTATAAGATACTTATTGACTCAATTGATTTGTCTATACTTGATATTTCAAACGGCCACGCAAATGCTGTGTAATAAACTTGTTTGTAGACCTATATTTAAAAAAAAAAAAAAAAAAAAATAGTACTGTATTTACTATACACAGCTGATAAATTAATAAAACACCATAAAAATTAAGAAATTAACAACATTTCTTGTCAACTTTCGACCCTCTGAGTGGTGGGTCCGGCCCCGTTCGTCCCCTCCGTAAATACGCCCCTGTCAGTCGCCCACCCCGTCACTTTCCAATAACCTTCGAATGCAGCCACTGAACTCCGAATGTAAGGAAAAGTAGTTGTACTATTACCGTCCTAGTTTTATGAACTCCTCACGGGTCACGACTCTCTAGGTCACTGGACGGCGTCCCTGAGGCTTATAACGACTCAACATTTTGGCTATGCGCGCTTTTGTCACATTCATTCTGATCAGCTGTTCTTCCCAGTTAGCCTTATATATCTTCTAATGGCTCCACCTTCAACACGTTTCGTACACGTTTTTCAGCATATCCTCATTTATATATCCTTTAATTATTCTGAAGATTTCCATCACAGAAGTTTGGGCTTTTTGTTCCTTTTCAGCCGTTGTAGGTGGAGGAAACACACGTCAGCCACGTTTCATCTCCATCAAAGTATTATACAAACGAATTTACGTCCCTAAACTACCTATATTTTTAAATGTCTTTGCTAGTTCATCACAAACGGCTTGATATTTATTAATTTCGTTGACAAGTCCATCATCTTCTACAAGCATTAAAACTAAATATGGTTTGTTTCGGCACCAAGCTGATAGTCTAAAGCTTGTCACATCGGATGTCCCACGCCTCTCCGTCTCTTCGGCTTCAGTTTAATAGCTGACTGGGGATGCGGCGGCAGACGTCCATTAGGTTAAGACGTTCGAAACATTGTAGTTGATATTGTGCAACCCAATCGAGTATACTCATAATAGGCCTATTCAGTTCCTGCCGAATAGGACTATCTGCATTTCTTGGACAGAATGTCCTGCCACGCTCCTGAGAAACCTAATTTCGGCTGCTTGAATACGAAATACATATTAACTTATTGTTGTATAACAATAATTTGGCCGATTGCTGACAAGTTGGCTGTTATATTCAAATTGACTTCATAACCAAAGTGAAAAACATGTTCCAGAATGTTTCTCTTATAACAACTATGGTTCAAACCACCTTTGTACTATATGAACCATTATACGAATAATACCATTATACGTCTTCATCACACCGGAATTTTGAAAATAAAATGCTTACTACAGTTTTAATGAAACGACGGCTGTAATTCGTTTGCAGACATGAAGTTTCAAATTACGGTTTCCACGTGACACCATCATGCATTGTCTCATACGTGAGCTTCTGTTTTATTTAAGGCCTAATTAAGTTATGCAGATTCTTGCTCAATTGCACACTTATTAGGTAACACGAAAAGCGTCTGCAGACCTTCGAGACATGGTTGTTGTGGAGAATCAAGATCAAAGACATTCACGAATAAGATTCTACCTACGACTCCAAACACAAAATAGACTAAAGATTGGACTTCGTTATACAGTTTGTGTAATATCAACAAGAATGTTGGGTTAATTATTCACATTCACGTACTCTAATCGCTTTCTAAATCATAGTAATCAGCGAGAAACGCATTTGGTTAACAAATTATGAAAATAACGTTTTCAAATTTAGCGGTTTACAAGGTTTGTTTTGTTTCCAAGGTTACGCGTGATTGTAAAAACTAAAGTACATCACATACGGTGGCTACAGTTCTCACCGGAAACAACAACAATTAATTCATTCTTGTTGTTTTGGAGAAACTGAAATCGTGGAAACCACCGGAATACTTATTGTCAACGTGAACAGCAGCTGGTTTACAGGAATAATTGTTGTAGAAAGTTGTAAAAACCACAGCTGTGTGATGTAGGTCGTGCGACTGCACAACAGCTGATACGCTGTGGCCTCAAAGTCAGTGTATGTATACATACTGTAGAACTTCGTTAATGCCTCATAATAATCATCGTCGTCAACCTCCAAGTATAAAAGCATCAAAGTTTGTTCCGATCCGGCCCGTTGACAAACGATCAACAGGTTAATATAAGGTGACCAAACATCCTGAAAATCCGGGATTCGTAGTGGATTGTAAACGCTTATCCCAGTTTCCCTAGAAAGGACTACCGGAAAGTTGATTTGTCTCGGATTTTAAATATTGTAAAGTATGACTTCCGTTTGATTACAGAACTGGGAAAAGGAAGAACTTAAAAAAAATAAAACGAAAACTGGTCAGATTTCTTTTTTAACTGTGGTCATAAAGAATCTGAACAACGTAATCAGAATTACTAAAACTCTGTAACCATTCATACCCGACGCCAAGACAGAAAGAATACTCTCGTATATGAAAATGCAACGATCGGATGACGAAAGCAGGGTAGAGGTTAAGACGTTGGTTGAAGTTGTTCAGATACTCCACAGTTTTCCTAGAATTTACAATAAAGTTTTGAAAGTAAGCAGTTTAAAAAAAAAGCACTGGCATATCAGAAAGGTACTCACAGTTGAAACCATTAGCATTTGAATTTGAAGGAACAAAAATTAAATAATTTTCTGTGTGGGTCTGTGCACGCGCGCGTAAGCTTCTTAATAACCTTAATAAGAGTTGATAGTAGCAATTCAACACAAATAATAACAATAATATTAATAATAACAATAATAATGTATTTAATTTAGTTCTAATAAAATAATGCGTTTAATATACCTTCCATTAAAATATTTTCTGACAAAATTAATTTCTTAAAAATATCGCGGATTTAGGTGGAAACTCACAAAGTTTTACACACGCACACATGCACAAATCAATCTGTTCCCTACATTCTGTTGCCCCTTGGATTATTAACGAACCAACAAACGTGTTTTATTTGCTTTGTCTCGGATAGTTTTCTCATATAAAATATATTTTATAAGAACAAAAACAATACTGTTTGTAGGAGCATTGTATTTTTACGATTTTAGAGTTCTTTTTTATACAAAATAAATAAAGGATCCGTTTGAAGATCCGATACGGAATAATGGGAGTGAGAAATTGGCGGCAGCGAGGGTAACGGAGCGTGCAGAGCTAATGCCCAGACGTCAATGTCAGAGCATTGGACACGGTCACGCTGGACCCGGAATTGAGTCACAAACAGTACGGTGTTATCTTGGAAGTACAGTACTTACCTACTCATAGCGCTTTGTGTATGATGTGTTCAGAGTTAATCAGTCCCTGGTACCTCCCAGGTTTAAAAATCCCACTTATTCTTTCTCTTTCGGTTCTTCCTTCTATTTTTTACTTTACTCATTCAATCCACTTTAAATGTCTTATTGTGTGATATTGTTCTAAGGCTTTCACGGCCGGTGTCAGTTGTATGTGAAATATCCACCGGGCTGTTTGGCCGTGGTCCATGGTTTATATTCAAAGCAAACGTTTCAGCATCACCACTGGCTGCCATCTTCAGTGGATATTCGAGTCAACCTAACGCGGGGTGACGTACGTCAGGCCCACAGTACTGCGGTGAAGGCAATTGTTCTAAGGCTTTCACGGCCGGTGTCTTATTGTGTGCTCTACCACTTTCTTCCTTCTCCTGTTTATTCTCTTTTTTCTTCTTCTTCTTCTTGTTGCTACTCCAGTGGCCTATCTCATTGGCGTAAGAGTGTCTTAAACCCATTCGTTATTGTTACCGCTCAACAATGTCACAATTATAGGAAAAGTGGGGTAATGAAGAAAATGAAACAACACAGTGGCTGAACGGCAAAACTCAAAGAATCCGACTGCCAACAGTATCATATATATAACATATGCAACAATGTTTCGCTAACAATAATAACATTTTAATACAAATAATGTTTCCAAAGCAATAATCGCGTCTGCAGCGTTACGCAACGCGGCCATGACCTGTTTACTGCGAAGGTAACGACACCTCGCTTCCTCGAAACTTCAGTTATATTAAGATAGGACCGTGAGGAGAAAACGTTGTGCAGGCTACGGCTCAAAAATCTGAATGTGGAAAGTTGCCTCTTGGCAAAATTGTCCCGTCGGGAAAATGATCGTCTTCATATGTGTGATCATTTTGATGGACACTGTAATATATTATTAATGCCAAAAGTGCCAAGTAAAAATTATATTTAAAGCAGCATTAAGCAGAATATAATTAAACACAAAATGTTAAAAAACACTACCAATAATATAACTAAACGAGTTAACATTTTTAATGATAACTTATTGTATTTTATAACGTAGGCTTACACGGCCGGTGTCAACTTTATTAGGTTGAAATAAAACAGGTGTGTTAGGCCGTGGTCGGTTGCCGACAACTTGCGACATAGTCGGCTTACGTTTCGAACACAGCCCCCATAGTAGAGGCAAAATAGCATTTAAAAAGGATGTTTCTCCTCCGTCCAATTTTTTTGCTGGAATAGGTTAAGTAAGCAGAAGTAAGTGTACAGTTAAAATTTTTACAAAATCCTGCTTGTTCGTCACGAGATAAGTGCATTTTAGTGCATTTTTGGTGCATTTTTGGTGCATCGTATAAGTGTATCGGCCATAACTTCGGTTCTATTGGACGTATGGAGACCAAAAAAAATTCAACATACTCGTTATGAATTAACAAATCAAGCTGGGTTAGTAGTGCTACCTAAGAAGGTCAACATAACCTAAAAAAAAATTAAACTTCATTATAATGCAATTTTCCTTTAAAATTCGATTTCTCTTGAATTAAAAAAGATAAAATCAATTTCTTTGGACCAAAATATTTGTTTTTTATTGTAGAAATTTAAAAAAAATTTTGAAATTTTTGATTTTTGAAATCTATCTTCTTCAGACCCGCTAAGCGACAGCGAACACACGTACGGCAGATCTTCGCCGAACAATACCAGAGTACTTTTACAGGGTATAAACAACCCGGGAGCTGGGATTGAAACTAAGCCGACTATGTCGCTAGATCAGCAACCGACCACTGCCTAACAACTCGGCTTTATTTCAGCTCAATAATAACTTATTGTAGTTCAGCATTTTATCGTTTCGCGATAAGCGTTTAGATCATCATCAGTTCGGTATAACGTCATAATACGTATCACAAATTAGAATGTTACTTATTCATGATGACTAAACTAACGTAACTTAACCTAACCAAATCATCAAAATGAGGACATCAGGAGATCGATGTCGTCTCACGTCTCGTTGCTATTAATAATTAGATTACATCTCCCATCTGACAGATTATACTTCAAGGAGTGTGTCAAGCACCTTTTTTTTTGACTTCAGAAATTGATCATTTATTCTGGGATCTTATTGTTTTCAGATTTTCAAATCGCAGTCCCCTCGTAAAGAGCAACGCGGAGATTTCGAATAGACTTCAGAAGAAAAGGCTTTGGTAAACGCTATAGTAGAGCCACCATGATTTCGTTGCTATCAATGTTGTAGATCAGAGGTGGCAAGCCCGCGGCCAACGTGCCAATTAGTAGCACGCGTTATCACAAGAAAAAAGATTGATTTTTCTTGGGTTTTTTTGCTTGTTTTTAAAACTGTTGTTATATTTACAATAAATTTTGAACGCTTAGTTTCACGTAAATTGATGAAGAACAATGCACACAATATAACGTTTGGAGTAGAATATTGTAAGTTTAAATTCTACGTGACGTGTCAATTCACGAACAAGTCAGATATAGAAGAAGCTATAAAAAACGTGCAGATTCAAAATCCACATTGTATAATTGTCTACGCCAAAAAATTAAAGAAAATTCTTTCAAGTCTAAGGAAATTTGATGTTTAATTTGATATAAATTTAGGAAACTAAAAGTAATCCCCTCTTTTAGTTAATTTCAATTACGTAAAAATAAATAAATATTTGTCTACCGTTCTTATCTGATTGTATTACTCTTTAATAAATTTATACTGAACATTTTTTTTGTTTACTTGAAAATTTATACAATATTTACAACCGTAAACGCAATATGTATGTACAAGGTACGTGCCTCGTCCATAGCACAGTTATAATACGGTCGTGTGTGGTTCTGGATATAGTATGATATATATCTAAAATAGAGAAAACATTGAAAAATGTTGCAAGCAAGGTTACTCCCAAACGCTTGAAGTAATATTCACATTTAGTCTTGCGTTTAAAACGGTCTTAATAAAACATCCCTAAACATAGTTTACTGTCAGCCTATACGTCTATACTTTGTCAATAAATAAATATATGTAACTTATATAAGCGAGTAGTGAGGCGTGAGTCCAAAACTAGGGGAAGAGCTAAACGACCTCTTTTATCTTTTGTCACACGTTGTCCTACGTGTTTCACACCTCTGATAACATCGGATTTAAAACATTTCTGAGAAGGTCAGCGGTCGATTCCTTGTGTAATGTTTCATTACTAAATAGCACTAAAAGTTTAGGAAAGATAAAACAAATTCTCTTTCAGATTTATTTTGAAAATCTTGTAAATGCTTTCAATATAAAATATGTAAATATTTTAATTTAGCAACGTCACCGAGTCTATGGGTTACGTTTGTTTCAAATATCAATTATTTCATAAAACCATCTTCTGTGCGAAGATTTCCTATCTTCACTGGAAACGATCTCTACTCGTATGCTTTTTCCAGGTTCTGGAAATCCAAGTTTTAAATGAAGCATAGTTTCTTCAGTTTTACTCGAAAACCAATCAAAATCTTTCATAATCTTTTTAAGTTGAACAGATACCCCTTTAATTTTATTATTTATAGAAAACTGGTAACAAATACATTCACTGAAGAGTCTGAAATAAAAACTCAGTCTGGTGGAAAAATGAAGAGAATACAACAAGAAAAAAAATTGTAATCGAAATCCTGAAAATTAGAAATCAACCCAGTAGCAATAACTATAGTTCCAGTATCCCAAAATTGTTAAAGACGGTTTGTTCGTCAAAAGATGTTCCCAAATTTCTCAAATATTGGGAGAGGGGGGAGGCTCCCATTGACGCTTCGCGTAATATGTATATAGTTTACACAAGAAATAATTCGCTCCTGTGACAGGTCTCTCTTTAGTCTCCAGTCACAAAAATCCGAAAGATTGGCCACTTCTTCTATATCGATCAACGAAACAAGAAAATGAAAGGTTTGTAAGAGAGGGGGAGAGAGAGAGAGAGAGAGAGAGAGAGAGAGAGAGAGAGAGAGAGAGAGGCAGAGAGAGAGAGAGTGAGAGTTCACAAGAGTAATTTGCTCGCTTATAGTGGAGAAAGTGAAATTGCTTAGTTGCACGTCTCTGGCGATTGCGTAAGCCATTCGTGTTTCTCTCTTTGTTTCTGCAAAACTGTTTACAGTTACTTCATCGTTTTTCACGTGAGTTCAACAGAGCTTTGTGTTTATGCAACAGCTGAGTTAACACTAAATACATAGTTGCTACAAACTTTTCTTTCTTGAGCACCAAAATTTTGCCCAGTATCCCTGCATTGTTTTTCGTGCGCTGCCTTCATTTCTTTGTAAACCAAGCCTCCTTCTTTTCGTTTTCTTACTTTGAAAGTAGGCAAATGTCCTGTCGGTAAATAGTTCTGGTCTCAGTCGTGTCGTGTGACCACAGAGGACAATCCTTCTCGTCTGTTATCTTTTCCACATAAGTGTGTGTGTGTTTGTGTGACTTCTAGTTCCAGTTAGACCTGCGAGAATTTATAAGAAGAAGAATAATATCAATAAACTGTGATTTGGCTTACATGGGACCGAATTATGGGAGACAAATAAAATAAATAAATCCAGAAGAGAGCTATGAAGATAGATTACTGAAAACGATTCTGTAGACGAAGTAGATTCTATCGTAGATACAAAACCAGAAACAGTGATTGACGTAGACATAATAACAACGGTAGAGGTGAAAATGTTAAATTGGTTCGGACACCTAAAGCGCGCGTCAAGGGTAGATGGCCAGTGGGAACGGATACCACCCAATAGATGGAAAAAAGAAAGGCTTCCTGGCATTCCTGGACATTCCTGGAGGACGCCACGAGTGCAAGAGGACTGTTTCGATTGGCGTCGATGGAAGCAGCGATACCCGGAACAGAATCGCTAATTGATAATGAATGGAATTCATGTTTTACAGCTCAGTGGTAGTAGGCTAGTGTAAATTCAAAGTCATTGTAATTAGGTATAAAGTCGTAGGTCGTCGTTTTATGTGCCAAACAACTAACTAACTATGTACTTCTGAATGGCTGTAAAACCCAAGTGTGTGACATTTATTGCCGCTATAAACGTTGCAGTGTGCGTGACGTCACCCACTGTGGTTACCTTGGTACTGGTAAACGGCAAACTTGAACTATTTTACTGTACTCCATGTAGTGACTGTCAAATACAGCGTCTTCGCTGGTTTAATGGATGTTAGTCAAACGTGATAGTAATGCGCACCTTATTAACCTAATACAACTTAGAAAACTTGAGTTTACTAGAATATCTTTATTAACCTTTAGTTCATTCGTTCGTTCATTCCATGGCGCTACAGACCTTGCAGAACCTCGGTCTCCGCAACAACGCCTTTCCCGCTGTCTCCACCTTCTGAGTCCCAGTAGTCTGAGGTCGCTCTCCACGTTATCCAAGCATGTTATTCGTGGTCTTCCTGTAAGGCGTCTCCCACTTGCTGGTTTCTCAGCAAAAACCTCTTTCGGGTCTCTTCCGTCCTTCCAAGTCACTTAATACATTTGCATTTCTTCTTCTTCAGCACTACGTGGGCCCTGGCTTCCAACACCAATCTTCTCTAAAGTCTTCTGTCCATTTCCACCTCAGTGTAGCCCCTCACATCCATTCTTCTCAGATCTTCTAGCACATCATCTGACCATCTTATCCTAGGTCAGCTCCTCTTTCTGCTTTTATAGATTTGCGCCCTCAGGATTTTCTTTGGCATACCCTGATCATCCATCTGCTCAAAGTAATCTAGCCATTGTATTCGTCGAGCCTTTATGAATCTTACAATGTTCTCATGCATGATACCAATAGCTCATCTATATCCTGGTTATTTCTTATTCTACATCCGTCATCTTCTTTAACCGGGCCATAAACACGTCTTCTGATTATTCTTTCAAACCATCTTAGTGTTTCTTATTCATTTTTAATCAGTCTCTATGTCTCGCCTCTATAAGTAACAACCGGTGTGATAAATGCCTTATATACTTTTATTTTTGTGAGTTTGTGCATTTAATACTTCCCGCTAAGTCCGAGTCAATATTTATATTTCTCATTTCTCAATGTTTGGTCCTAATCCTCTAGTTGTCCCCCTCCTTTACTGGTCAATAGATTCTTCACAAAAGTTTACGTTCCCATCAGTTAAATCTTTTTTCTTGGTAACTTCAAGACATAAGTCTACCTAACAACTGGCTTCAGTATTGTTTTGTAAATTATTTTTCTCGAGACATGTTTCTTACTGAGCAGAGGCTGTAAAGCATAATGACTTCTACTACTTGCCAAAATCCTAAAAAATTTATATAATTTTCTCTTATTATTGTTCCCAAATACGTAAACACTTGTGTTATATTAAAAATAACTTGAGTTACATGTAACTGTTCTACAGGACTGTTACGCCTGCTTGTCTTCATATACAGTAATTTTTTCCGAGTAATTGATTTCATGTGCCAACGTTTCTGAGCTTTGTACCAATTTTTGTGTCACTATTAACCTTTAGTGCTTTTTACAAGGAAATCGATTTCTTCGACTTTACGCTTTGTACTGATGTTACTTAAATTTGATAGAATAGTTGGGATATTTATTTGTAAGATAGAAAAAACATTCATCTTCTAAAAATATTTAAACTCTATTACATAACTTTTCACAATTATTTAGCACGCCCAGTTCAGTTGCAAGCTGTTCTACTTAAGCCCTTTTCCAAAGGTTAATGTCTGTTGTTGGTGAAAATATCTATCTATCTAGTTATGGGAATTATTTAGTCCGTATGAGTGCAGATTATATTTAAAAATTTTATTAATTTGAATATGTACAATAAAGGCAGGGGAAATTACAGAGGAGTTTAAACAAATATCTACATTTTGTCCGACTGGTTAGATTATAATTAATCTAAACACGTACTTTTACATATTGAACTTAGCACTGTGAATTTACCCAGTTTAAATTTCATAATGCTTGAATAACTAAAGCAAACTAATAAGAGGGCTTGTATATCCTACATTACGAGACGGCCAAACTAAACCACCGATATTTGCTTCCAATTTGGCGGATTTCGGGAACCTAAACAACTCTATTAAACGCTATGCCAATTAAATTCGCATTAGAAAACAGAGCCATTGTAGACGACAGTGGGGTATTTGCTCCCCTAGTCATTGGAGGCGGGATGGGTTCATGGTTATCTAGCACGTCCTAAGAAAAAGATTAAGTAAAAGACTTGAGGACGCTAAGGCCCATTGGCTCAAGAATTTTTTATGTTTTTAAAAGTCGACCCCAGAGTAAACCAGCTAAAGATATAACTTATAAAATTACATCACAAATAATGACTTAAAACACAATAGCTACAGTGAACCCCGCCTATACCTTTGAGTGACCACCGAAATGGAGACTCAAGCGGTGAAATTTCATTCATATTAATTGTGAAGAACTTAAGTAAAAATCTGCCACGGTCATTAATCAAATTAAGTAAACTATTATTAGTTTTATAAACAATACATTTTATGCAAATTAATTGTGAGGACACAAAAAATTAACGAAAATAAAACTTAAATTTAATTTAATAAATTTATTAATAAATCGAATTTTTAATAAAGAATGTTTTAATTGTTTAAGTGGTTGAATTTGATCCAACATAATATTAAATGATTTATATAGAAAATAAAAAAACATGTACGAATACTATGCAAAAAGTCAAGTGGAAAATGAAATAAAATAATTGATTTAAATTAATTGTAAATGTTTCATAAACAATACTAACAAAAAAATAATAAAATAGTGTATTGCTCAATCAAATTGTCAGTATTATTGTTTTTAAATTGATAAAAATTGATTCAAGGGAAATGTAAACAATTCAAATATTAAAAAAAAAATAACAAAATGTACGAGAAATGTAATAAAAAGTAAAGGAAAATAAAATGTAAAATAATTGCTTTATATTAATTGTAAAAGATTTGTATAAAAAAATAAAACTAGCATTCTGGTTAATACAAATTTTCAAAAATTTATTATTATTTATAAAAGGATAAGTCAAATTTAAAGGCTTTATA
Source organism: Magicicada septendecula (assembly GCA_034769895.1). Lineage (NCBI taxonomy): Eukaryota > Metazoa > Arthropoda > Insecta > Hemiptera > Cicadidae > Magicicada > Magicicada septendecula. The sequence continues at coordinate 257,191,426 of CM068374.1, read as the reverse complement.
GCAAACTAACTGATAAAAAACTAGTAGAATAATATATTTTTCAAGTAGTATAATTTAATTTAATATAATCTAAGCGGTTTATATTTAAAAACAAATAAATATAAATAAATAAGAAATAAATCAGAAATAAATAAAATTTGTAAAGAACTAGGAGAATAAATAAAAAAAAATGAAAAGAAAATGAAAAAATAAATGATTTATATTTCTGTAACAATTGTTTCATTTAATCCAAAGTGGCGCTGACGCAAATCTAGGAATTAACTGCTCTACAGTCCTTAGAGACTTAATGTTACAAATGTTGCAAGTTGAGTGGATACTCGACGCAGCTAACATAAAACCGATTTAGTTAACTCATTGTTTAATTTGTTACAGATGGCGTTTCAGCTCAACGTTCACTGACCTTAAATATTTGCGTTGCTTTGGTAAAGTACACGGATTATATTGCGTAAGATATTAAGCTTGAGTACCTATAATAATTATAATTATCGACTGTTATTAATTTTCAATAAAGAAATACAAAAAACAAATTTTTTTTATTTAAAAGAACTCCTTGTAAACAGTGTAATACATACCCTTTCAAATAAAGAAATCTACCATTTCGTAGCGCGTCAGAATGTTCCCATAGGAGGGGGGTTACCGATGTAAGGAAAAACTCCAGATTTGAATATTGAGTCGGCGACTGCGATTAGGCGATAAATTGTCGTCGAAATGCTGAGAGAGATATTTTAAAAACCTTTCAAATCTTTCCATTATTACATATTATTAAACATTCGTTTTCGTAAAGTGATTTCATTTATTGTGTTCTATTCATTTTGCTCAGCAGAACAATGTATATTACAAGAAAGAACTGAAAGTTCTTATACACACAATGAGTGTAACACTGATCAGCTGTTGGAGAAATTACGCTACAATATTTGAATGTTTGAACAATATCGTTTAATCAATGAAAATGAAAATTGTAAATTCATTTCATATCAGTTGAATGAATACAATATACAGTCTGTAAAGAATCAATGAAGCGAAGCTGTCAATAATTTTTAAAAAAGTAAAAGAAAGACCTTCTTGGAAAATACAAAATGGATTGTTTAATGGACTTGCCTTTCACTAATCGCTGACTAAAACAATAGTGCATTGTCGTGACATACAAGTGATTGGCTCTTCTTCCTAGTGAGAGTTTGATGGTATGATTGGTTATTAGAATCTATTTGATCTCTTCTATCCTAGGTTACCTGCTTTGAACTTTTATTGTCCCATTCCTCATTAAGTCTACCTACCCCATGGTTGTTTGTCTTACACTTCACCTGCTACTGAAACCGCTTAATCCAGTGTCAGAAATAAATACTGATAACAAAAAAATATAAAAGTTGAAGACATGGATTATGTTCGTTATACATTGCGGAAAGTGAACGATGAGTATAAAACATACACTTGCAAATAACCTTGAAAAAGATGGAGTGGGAAAGTAGAAAAGCGGATTGCTGCCAGATTCACAAATATTAGGGGCAACAAGTAGAAGGTAGTATTGAAGAAACTAAACATAAAGGGAAAGTAGGAAGACGGATTGCTGCCAGACTCACAAATATTAGGGGCAACCAGTAGAACGTAGTATTGAAGAATCTAAACATAAAGGGAAAGTAGAAATACGGATTGCTGCCAGACTCACAAATATTAGAGGCAACAAGTAGAAGGTAGTATTGAAGAAACTAAACATAAAGGGAAAGTAGGAAGACGGATTGCTGCCACACTCACAAATATTAGGGCAACAAGTAGAAGGTAGTATTGAAGAAACTAAACATAAAGGGAAAGTAGGAAGACGGATTGCTGCCAGATTCACAAATATTAGGGACAACAAGTAGAAGGTAGTATTGAAGAATCTAAACATAAAGGGAAAGTAGAAATACGGATTGCTGCCAGACTCACAAATATTAGGGGCAACAAGTAGAAGGTAGTATTGAAGAATCTAAACATAAAGGAAAAGTAGGAAGACGGATTGCTGCCAGACTCACAAATATTAGGGGCAACAAGTAGAAGGTAGTATTGAAGAATCTAAACATAAAGGGAACGTAACTATACAACGACATCGGCACTCAATTCTGTGGAATTAAAATATTAAAGAATGTGTAAAAGGAAAATGTATAAAGAGGTAGTAGAAAGTATTAGGCTACATTGTGTGGATTGGGGGGGCTTAAGGAAAGCGTTGGAGAGGAGGAACCGTTGTATCTGAAAAGTACACAAAGTGTTAGAAATGAGACGATTAGGGTATTGGGTCCTTGAGTCTTTCGACTGGTTTATACCCTCCCCGCATATACCCGTGGTGCATGTGTTACGGAATCTCTCACATATATGTGGGACCTATACTTTAACGCCGGATCGGAACGGTATAATTGGGAAGGGTTTATACTAGGCAGAATATCTCGTGCTGGTTTGCCATCGCCTTGCGAGGGGGAACGGTCGTATCTAAATCAGATGGTCCCGGCGGGAATAGACGATTAGAAAACAAACAGAAATAACGATACATATTCAGGACAAAGCTGAGGGTAGATATCTGAGCCGGAATGCCAAATAAGATGGATTCCAAAGTGATAAATGGCCGTCTCTAACATATGGAACTGCACTGGAGAAGGAGAGGTATCCCCTGACGCAAGCAATGCGAGATAGCGACTGGCGAAAGAGAAGAAACTCATGCACGGCAGCAGCAGCAGTAGCAGCAGCAGTAGTAGTACGAGTAGTAGTAGTAGTAGTAGTAGTAGTAGTAGTAGTAGTAGTAGTAGTAGTAGTAGCAGTAATAATAGTATAGTAATAGTATGAAATCTAGCTTTATGTAGCTAGCAGTTATGGCTTGCGGTTGTTATGTTTTATAAATTCTGTAAGGTGAAGATTATAAATAGAGCAAGTGCTTATTGAACAAATGAAACTGTGAAATACGCCTACAGCAAACTTTGAAGATTATCAGGAAAAAATATTTTAAATGATTATCAACAAGACAGCAGGCGATATCTTGTATATATTGCAGACTGCTACGTGTAATGGGTTGTTCAAATATTGACCGAGACGAGATAAGATTTGTGCAGCAATTATGGATATAGATTTTTGAATAAGATGTCTTCTTTATGGAAACTAAGGTTACAGGTAATCATCATATTACAAAATGACATGCAATCGTGTTACGTGTCTGCATTTTACGCAACACTGGAAATAAAACCTATTTATCTCTCTCTAACCTTTAATTCCGTTATTAAAGTTTACAATATCCATCACACTCACAGCGGTGGGAATTACCTGTTTACCGTTTACCACAAGTTAAGGTTTACCTCTCTCGCTCACTCACTCTCTCTCTCTCTCTCTCTCTCTCTCTCTCTCTCTCTCTGATCTCACAGTTCTCTCTCTTGTAAACAAATACGCGCGATGAAGGTCGCTTGTATTACAGCGTAATTTTTAATGAGACTCTCCCCTTCCCGACATACTAATGTTTCCATACAAGTCTTGTATATGGTAGTACTCGTATATACGGGAATTGGGAGTGTGACCG